>WNGS01169498.1:12648959-12688577 GCA_020271785.1 Procambarus virginalis
CAGAATGCTCTTTCAAGTCACAACATTGCTCTAATTAATTTTCTCAATAACAATAAGAAGAATGCCAAAGAAATCACATTTATGTTATGTATCAATGAGAGAATCAGTAGGAGCCACTAAGAGGATTTGAACCTTCACACTGGGTACTCTCAAGCACATGCCTTAGACCACTTTCATCCTGTGTATCAAATTTACTCAGTTTCTATGATCGAGCCACAGAGATTTTACAGGAAAGATGGTTGGTTGACTGCATCTATCTAGACCTAAAAAAGGCTTTCGACAGAGTTCCACATAAGAGGTTGTTCTGGAAACTGGAAAATATTTGAGGGGTCAGGTGAGCTTCTAACATGGATGAAAAATTTTCTGACTGATAGAAAAATGAGGGCAGTAATCAGAGGCAATGTATCGGACTGGAGAAATGTCACAAGTGGAGTACCACAGGTTATCTTGAGGTTATCTTGCGATGATTACGGGGCTTAGTGTCCCCGCGGCCCAGTCCTCGACCCTCCACCCCCAGGAAGCAGCCCGTGACAGCTGACTAACTCCCAGGTACCTATTTTACTGCAAGGTAACAGAGGCATAAGGGCAAATGATCTACCAGTTGGTACAGAATTAAATGAACATGTTTATGATGATGCTAAGGTAATAGGAAGGATAAGAAACTTAGATGATTGTCATGCCCTTCCAGAAGACCTGGACAAAATAAGTATATGGAGCACCACTTGGCAAAAGGAATTTATTGTTAATAAATGCCATGTTATGGAATGTGGAATAGGAGAACATAGACCCCACACAACCTATATATTATGTGAGAAATCTTTAAAGAATTCTGATAAAGAAAGAGATCTAAGGGTGGTTCTAGATAGAAAACTTTCATCTGAGGAACACATAAAGAACTTGTGCGAGGAACCTATGCCACGCTTTCTAACTTCAGAATTGCTTTTAAATACATGGATGGCGATACACTAAAGAAATTGTTTACGACTTTTGTTAGGCCAAAACTAGAAATGCAGCGGTTGTGTGGTGCCCATATCTTAAGAAGCACATCAACAAACTGGAAAAGGTGCAAAGACATGCTACTATGTGGCTCCCAGAACTAAAGGGCAAGAGCTAAAAGGAGGGGTTAGAGGCATTAAATATGCCAAACGAGAAGACAGAAGATAAAGAGTGATATGATCACTACGTACAAATAGTAATAACTTAGGAGATATTAATATAAGAGGTAAATAATTAACAAGAAAAAGCACTAAGCCATTATGACTATATAGTACTTGCAAGGGTATGAAGGTAAGGAATTAAGATAGAACGGAGGAAAGGAATGGTGCCCATCCCTTGGACGGTCAGGATTGAACACCAATCTGCAAAAAGTGGGACCATCACTCTACCGGTTGTGAGAAAAAGCAGATAACCACAAATTCCAGAGACACTCCGCAAAACTGGCAAAACAGCAGAATAAAAGACAAACTATTAGATAGGAAATAAAATTTCTGGGCATGCTTAAAGAGCTAAAAGTTTCATATAGTAATATTAATGGAAGAAAATAGACTATCATAATACCATGTTATCAGTTTTAAATAGGAGTTACCTTATTTCCAACTACAAGAAAGGGGAAATCGCTTTGACATCAGCATAGTAAACAAACTCCTTACGCCATGTGTCTAAGTTTGAAAGCTTGAAGGATCATCACAGAGAACGTCAGAAGACACATGTCAGAGCCTCGATAAAAAGGTGTTCGTAAGCTTTTGAATCTCTCTTGGCCTGCAGTGTCCCAGATCTGCAAAAAAAAAGAAAAAAGATCTATACTAGAAAATATGGAAATACCTTTTCAATCTAGAAACTCTTAGATTAATGTTTTCAATGACAACTTCTGAAGGTTATTTGTGCATCAGACAAAATACTGAGAAAGGTTAATTTTTCTTAGAATAAAGATCTAAGGTGGCAAATGCAACAAGATGGATTTTTTTTAAGTTTTCAAGCTTCAAAGCTTCAAGAAGCATAAAATTTCTAACAATGATTAATTCTTGTGTGAAAACAAAATAATAATTTTGTTAATCATATACTGATAAGATTCGAAATTAAATATACAATGGTAAATATATAAATTGAAAATATTTGTTAATCTAGGCACAAGAAAATTTAAAGCCACCAAAATAAAAAAAAGAAAATGTCAAAGATGTTTACCATTGTAATGCACCCCTATAAAATATGACAAGCTCCCAGTGCAGAGAGAAAAAATTATTCCTCCAAAATTGTTCCTCTTCTTTTATTGTTAAAATGATCACAGGAAACTAAGAAAAAAAAATACTGTATGTGACAGACTTTGGCCGTAATGGGAAGAGAAAGTCCGGCAATATCCCGCGCTGATACGCTTGCTCCAGCCAAGCAGTGTGGTGGGGCTCCCACTAATACATAATTATTACATAACTAGTTCAATGTCTTTGAATGGGTTTATAAAAAAAAATTCTGTAATATTATTCAATAGTGTGTGCAGTAATTTGAAGAATTATATAAGGTAAATGTGTGGAACTTCAGCATGCATAAAAACATGGTGCTCTTATCTAGTGACACTTATATAAAATTCTTAGATCAATAAAACAGTGCTTTTTGCTGTTATTACACTACCTACACATGCTATATACACCATTTTTATAATACTACTACTTTGATCATTTCTTTCTAATTTACAACTTGTGCACATTTCTTTTATTTCCACTTTGCGCTTTTCCAGCCCTTTAATAGCCTCTTCTATTTGAGTTATCAATGAAGCATCTCTGAGCATACCTTTGCCTAACTCCCCATTTGGACTGGCCTGCAGGGTTACTTCGAGCTGTTCTCTATACCAGTTTATTTTCCTGCTAATTTCTTCAAATTCACCACTTTTCATTTTCACTATCTCATTATCTTCCGCTAGTTCCTTGATTTGTGCCTCCTCGCTCTTTAGCTTATTAGTCACACTGGTAATTTCCTTACCTTGCTGTAAAATGCTTCCTTTTAAACTGCAAAATTCATTCTTGCGACCTTCATTTTCTTGTAACCTGTACTAAATTAACCCTTAACATGCTCGGGGTCTAATATCCTGCTATCCGCACAGGCGCATGTCATTTTGAAAAAAAAAAATTATTTTTTCTTCCTAACCTGTTAATTTGTGTTCACTGATCACGGGAAAAATAATAAAAAAATCGTAAGTGCCATATATTGTCCGCTATAGGGCGGGGAAGTCTGGCAAATTATAGGCGCTGACTCAGCATGCGTCCCAGGCGGTCTGTTGCTCGCCACTCGCCAGCTGTCAGGCCAGAGTTGCCACAAAGATAATTACCTAATTATTTCAATGTCTCTGATTGATGTTTCATAGTTTTTTTGCTGTAATATTATTCAATAGTGTGTAGTTTGATATATTTATATAATAAAATGAGTGAATCATTGCTGTACTCAAAAATATGGTGTGCATATTGTTGATTCAGTTATGTTCATCAATCAGTGAACAAATACTTTGTCGGTTATTACACTATAAGCACAGGTTATATATAAGTATCTGCATGTTTTGTTCACTATAACGAACCACTAAGTAGCTATTATGAGTCAAAATGTAACGAGGAGTGACCGCCGTGTACCAGCCAGCCACTCCCGCCCTCCCTCCTGTCATCTGACTCGCCCACATTCTCCTCCCACAATACTGTTTTTGCTATAATTCACTATATACAGATGGTATATATAAGTATCTACATGTTTTGTTCACCATAACTGTACATCTAAGCTTGTATGGTGAGTAAATGCACAAAGACATAGGACCTAACACAGTCAGCTGATGGCTGCCTCCCTCAAGGCCACACGCACTAATATTTCTCCTCCAACAATACTGTGTGATGTTATTACGCTATATACACACAATATAAATAAATATCTACCTGTTTTATTCACCATACTTGTACAAATAAACTGGTATGGTGGCCAAAGACGATCGTGGTATCCAGTAAACAACACCGTCGAATGCACGGTGGCGTCGTGCAGACGACGCCACCGCCCTCACCAAAATGGCGGCTCCAAACCTTCTCTTGCTGTTTATACCCTCTATACACACGTTATATATAAGTATCTACATTTGTGTTCACTATAGCAAACCACTAAGCTGGTATGCTGAGTGCAGTCAATAAAAGGTGGCCACACACAGTCAGAAAACATCGCCACCACCCTCCCTCCCACAGCATTACTCCTCCCTCCATGGCGCACAGCGCTAAATATCATCGCAATCCTGCTATTATCAGAACCCTGGTCACTTTTATCACAGTCAGGGGTCCTCTAAATAATATATCATTGCTACATAATAGCATGAACAAGTATATTTTGGCATTTTTAGGCGATGCTGTGGTCACAAGCTGAACAGCAGTGCTGTGAGCTCATGCTGCGTGCGTCAGGCTTGGTAGCTTACGCGATACTGAGGCCCCTAACACCCGGGAGTTTGGCCCACGATTTTTTTTTTAAATGGCGTCTGTTTACAAGAGCCCTGATGAAGGTGTGGTGAACCCCGTGTATCCGCGGGCCGTTTAAATCTTGCGTAGTACTCCAACACATCACATGACGTGAAGAGCAGTTGACTGGTAAAACGCCTAGCACGTCATATGATGTGATGCGCACTTTAAGGGTTAAGAACTTTTCTTCATAATCCTAGAAAGTCCTTAATAATCACTAACCTGCCAAGAAAACCAACTTCCATTATTTCTTGCACCGAGAAACCTTAGAGACATTCATCTGGTGGTGTGCTGCCCTTCCTGTGGTGGTGGCCATCTTGGTTGTTGACATTCCTTTGTTTTGAAATATCAACTTTACCAATGCAGATTTTTCACTCATTTTTGCCTATTTCTATTGTGTTAGACATTTAATGGTGGATAAGCTCCTAAGCCACCCATAAAAAATTTGAACAGTTTTGAAATGTTCATTTGCTTGTGAAAATACATGGTAGTTTCCAAAAGTAACCAATGCTGCACTGGCATTTTCACTCCATTGTGCTTCTGCATAGGTAATTCCCATGATGCACCAACACCCTTTACTTCAGACTGGCCATATATTGTTTTGGAAGCAAATGTCTTATCAGTTTCTATTTGGTTTACAATATGGTTTCCAGTGTTCAGGAAGCTCATTAGGCTTATCAACATCTTCTTAGTTACCTATTTATTGCTGGTTGAATGTATGAATTGGGTGGGAGGTAAATCTCTGATGAGGCCTTACGTGCTAATGAAGCCATTTAAAAGAAAATTTCTGATCATTGCTGATCACAAATTCAATCTTTTCCAAGTATACAATACAGTACTTATGAAAATGTTCATGTTTGCGGGTACACGACACTCAAGACACTGGCTAGTAACAAGAACACATCATGTGTAAAGAAATGACACCAAATTTCCTACCCTCTCCAGGAATCGAACACATGACCAATTGGTTGCAAGTAAAAATGCATAACTGGTTGAAATGTGGAACAGATTTAAGTGTCCAAATTTAAAATGAACCTAAAAAATCTAATCAGAAAAAGGTGGGTACGGTACAAGCCACAGGCTTCCTGTCTGTGACATCACCTTCAAAAATTATGGTTGTCTGATAAATTCAGGCACTCTACCGTACTATACTTAATTAAGTATGGTACTGTGCAGTACTTTACTTCATTAGCATCCCAACTAAATTTATGAGAAGGGTATGAACAGAAATAAACAACAACAGTAAACGGGAAAAAAAAATGAAAATTATAGAGCTTTACATCTATTAAAGAATACTTGGCGATAAAAGGCTGAAAGTGTTTTTGTTGACAGGTCAACAAATCTGTACTATCAAACAATACATCGATAAAAAATATATGAATAAATTACCCTAAAAAATATACTAAGAAGCTAATCAACCAAACATATTTTAATGGCTTACCTGTAATGTATATGTTTCGCCTCCAAGTTCAATCTCCTTATTCAGAAACTCAACACCAATGGTGTGGAAGGAATGCTCATCAAATCGATCAGTGACGAAACGATTCATAAGACAAGACTTGCCGACACCACCATCTCCAAGGATCACAACCTGTAAATGCAAAATGTTGATTATCCTTTGATTCATTCAGTAATAGAGTATTCAGTGTAGTAAGAGAGTTCAATCTATAGAGTGCACTTGCAGCATCCACACAGGTATTAGTTCAGGAACAGTCCTTTCTCAATATTTTATATACAGTATATTATATTAATCAATGGGCAATCAAGAACATAATGGGCGAGGGTGTAAGACTAACATATCACACAATTTACACTTGTTAAATTTTGATACCTTATCAACCAGGCTGTGATTTATACGTCAGGCTGCGAGCAGCCACGTCCAACAGCCAGGTTGACCAGTCCAGCAACGAGGAGGCCTGGTCGATGACCAGGCCGCAGGGACACTAAGCCTCCAAAACACCTCAAGGTAAGGTAACCCATTCCATATTCCCAATAATATTTGTACCCAAGCCTGACTTGCATGTGTACAGTCACTCCAGGCATTTTTCCTTTTTCTATAAGTGAAATTGGTGGTTTGACTCACATACATATAGTGGTTCATGGTTCGACTTCTCTCATACCTCTCCCTGCCACTTTTGCCTGCACTTGCATATTTCTTATTTTGCTTATTATTTGTTTCATGGTTAAAACGCAATTGCTATCAACTCGTGGTCTTCTTGTTGTGCATTTGGCCAGCTCGTTAGCCACCTCATTGAGCAGTATTTCACCGTGAGATGGAATCCCCATGAATTTCACTTTGTGTCTTTTAAATTTGATCTCACTTATCCTTTTCTTACAATCCACAACTATGGATGTGAAGAGTGTACTTCTACAGTTTAATCAAGTGCTCCACAGTTATCAACAAATAGAAAAACATCTTTTTCATCTTGAGCTATTTCATCTGAATCAGTCAAAATAACCTGCAATTCAGCCTCTGTGGATGAAATATAATTACTAAATCAAAGTTCAATTTTCCTGTTCACAGTTCAATACTCAGTGTATTTCCTTATCAGAACACCACATCCTGTCCTGCCATCTTCTGCCATCAATCCATCATAACATGCATGCAAATTATTGTCTCTTGGTAAATGAGACACAGTATCATGCCTGTATTCAAACACCACAACTGTCCTTGATCATGCAGAGGCTTTTCATCTTAAAGAGCACAATGGTACATCTACATTCTGTACTTTCCAGAGAGGAGTTCTACTACACTGTCAAGAGGGTTTGCAGCATTCAAATGTATCGTATTACCTGAGTATATTTGCCAATTCCCTTGGGTAACATGTCTCTGTTTCCTGCAAGTTTACATGTCACTCAAACAAATCTGAATGCTTTGAAAAGAGTTTATCCATTTTTATAATCCTCACAAAGTGAATAGATACCCTAGTGTTAATGTCAAGTACTCTTTTATACACACTGCAAATTCAATTCCATTTTCATTAGTCATTGTATTTCTTTGACGGCCAAGTATAATACTCATTAACTTTGTTCTGTATCATTTCCAGGTTGTTATTCTGCCTTGCCCTATGTAAAGCAAAACAGGTACTGTACTGCATAGTCTACCAAGGATTAAACAGTGCTTATGTATAACATCTGCAAGCTAGATACACCAACACACTTACTAGAAAATGCTAGCGCATTTAGAGGATGCAATCGGGCTTTTTACGTAAGGTGCTGATATGATTTATTTCAGCATTTTTGCTTTCACATGTGTATCCAACATACATGAACAAACGTTCAGTTCATTCCACCATTTAGTGTGTTATATTTCTTCATTTTTTTAAATTCATATTTTTTTTTCTTCACTTATAACAAAACCTAGCTTGTGACAGGCTGCTCATAGTACAGAATTGCTATAATGGCCTAAGGCTGCTTAACCCTTCAAGTGCAGCTATTGTCACATGTTGGTCCCCCAGGATAATGTGCTTATCATCACATGGTGAATTTAGTTATTATCACCTGTTTTTTTACAAATGATGAAAATATGGTTAAAATACATCTATATGGATGTAATGGAGTTAACATGAAAAAATTATGTTATCAGTTTGCAATTGTTTACTATGTTACAAGGTTATGTTCATACCATTGGTGTGCAGTTACTGTCAAATTACAATTAGTTTTTTCCCATCAGTGTCTGAATCTATTTATGAATGACATTATCACACAGAACAGCAACAAAGAGTCGATTGAAAGACATTTCCTTTGAGCAGTGCCAGGATCAGGTTTATGGACAATATAGGTGCTAACCTAGTTGTATATATTACATTACAGGCCTACAGTATTTACAGTACTGTATTCAATAACCTTTTGTGTGCAAGTCTTAAAGAGCACATAAACAAACTATAACAATGCAAAGCAATGTTACTAAATAGCTCCCGGACCTAAAACAAAATACCTATGAAGAAAAACAAGGGGCATTAGAAGTGCTAAAACTATCAGACAGAAGAAAAAGAAACATAATCACCACATACAAAACTGTAACTAGTTTGCAAAACTGATATAGATTTTTTAAATCTGTAACATTGACAAGATGATAAATTCAAGCTAAGAAAGCAAAGGGGTTAAGGAAAAATGGTGCATAAATATTCTTTTGTAAATAGAGTGGTAGACTGATGGAATAACTTAAATGAGAGGACAGTGTATGATAAACCTATTGAAAGCTTCAAAATGTCATAAATGACAAACATTATATGCAAGACTTAGCACCACAAGTATAGCTATCATCCTGCAATTAGACAGACTGAAAGATGTGAAGATGGAATAAGGATGACATTCCAGATGGACCAATCCACACACTAGAAAATGAAGGGATGACGATGTTTTGGTCCATCCTGAACCATCCTCAAGTCGATTGTGGATTGGTCAAGTCATTTTCTAGTGCGTGGATTTGTCAACATACTTCAGCCACGTTATTGTGACTCATCGCCTGCATTCCACATGGAATTAATAACCTCAAAATGCAGGTTGTTCAAAACCAGATTAGTAGTAGTAGTAGTAGGCATCCTGCAGTCTGGGGTATACTATTGAGTTACACCCCAGTTGTTGAGTGAGTGAGTTATTAAGGGAAAGCGCCAAGTCATGACGATTATATAGCACTGGGATGATGCTTACTATGATGTATCAAGATAAGGATTTGGGATGGGATGGGTAGAAGGAATGATGCCCAAACACTTGGACGGTCAGGGATTGAACGCAGACCTCCCAGTTGTTGAGGCTTATATACGGTAAATAAATAGCGCAACATATTTAAGGACATGCTACTTGTGAGTATATACAGTATGTGGCAGATATTATTTTATTTGTTTTACTCTATGAAAACCTCAGTGAATTTAACAAAACACTGTTAACTATACAGTGTTTTGTATATAATTTATATACAAAATTTATATATAAAATGGATTCCTAAACTATACAAGGCATTTTCATACTCTGGATGTACAGTACTGTATATCTTCAATAATACTGTATTGAAATTTTTACAGGTATTACTATTATTATTTTGGTTTAAATTATATGTAGGTTTATACATAAATCTTTCTTAAAGATAAATTGAATACAGTACCTTAAGAACTGTTGAGCGGCCACGGCTGTTCTGTCTTCTATGATTATTGTTCATCTTGTCCTGCAAGAAAAATACAAGCAAAAAATTAATATAGCAAAAATATAATTTCAAAATGTCAAGCTTTAATAAAAGCAATAATAAACTTTAATAAACGTCTGAGTCTGATTTGAGCATATTTTCACTGCCTCATCTTTACTTTATTTAAACTTAAGAGACCTGTTACCAAAAAGGCCCTTTTTCTGTAATACTATCCCTGGTAGGCAATGTGACTTATCTGTGAGGATCTTGATATACAACTTTATACATTTCCAATCAACTCAAAACTACATGCTGTCAGCCAGTTATCAAGGCGTGTCATTGCAGTGACACGCCTTGAGAATCATGAACCCTAAGATGATTGATAGCCTTTCCTATACCAATCTGCAGGATGAGCAGGGAGGTAAGCTGTGTGTCACTTGTTTGTGCTGAGGACTGAAAAAGCTGTGTGCCTCCTGTTTTATGCTGGGTCCTGAACAAGCAGTGCACATGTTGTCTGTGCTGTGGTTTTGAACAAGCCATGTGCATGCTTTCTATGCTGGAGTTTGAACAAACCATGTGCCTATAATCTGTGCCAGGGACTGAACAAATAGTGCACCTGCTGTCAGTGATGGGGAGTGAAGCAGGTACATGTGAAAATAATATGGTTAGTTCTTAATGAACCTATGAGGCCTATGGAGGGTGTCAGATGCTGGTATTCAAACATGTTCCATTGACAAGTCTTTGATCATGTTGAACACTGGGTCTCTGACCATAATACCAGACCATGTTAACACTCACCAGTGTCTATGATATGACACTGACTCGGTGACACATCATGGAAACCAGTGAGTGCTAACATCTGATACTTATATGTAATGTAGCACTGTATTAATTTTTTGTGTGGTGCATTTTGCAAGTGATTTGAAAAAAAGATTTGTCTATTTGAATACCTATTATTACTCTTTCTAGCTCTCTTCCAGTCTGTCAGCCTCAGCTAGGGGATCCTACATCTACCTGAAAGAAAAAACTAATTTATTTATTTTCAACACCATTTTCTGACGGATAAGAAAACAAATTTCCATATGATTTTTATAAAGGACATGCCCCTTTTGTTGAAATTGTTGGTCACAAAAATGTTCTCCAAATGTTGACCAGACCACACACTAGAAGGTGAAGGGACGACAAGGTTTACAATCGACTTGAGAATGGTCCAGGATGGACCGAAACGTCGTCGTCCCTTCACCTTCTAGTGTGTGGTCTGGTCAACATACTTTAGCCACGTTATTGTGACTCATCGCCTGCATGTTCTCCAAATGCTTATTTATGGATATCTACCATATTAACATGTCATTGTGGTATAAATATATGCAAGTGCTGCTCTTGTAATTTTTTGTTGTTTTACTAAATGATGTAGGAAATTATTTTTTTTTAACCAGCCAATGTGCGATGACCAGAGATCGTCCAAATACAGGTGACACTATCATAGTCTTGAATCCAACACAACCACAATCTTAAGGGTAGGATGTGGTTCATTATTCACAAATCAAGTTACTCGCTAGAATACAAAAATTTCTGTGATGGAGTCTGCTTGCCAACGACACATAGAATGAAACCGTTTACCACAGGGTCTGTCGACCCTTGGCTGATCGCTTCAAGTGTACTCAGAATAACAATGTAAACAAAATATTTACCAAGCTGACTGGAAATAAATATTGTACTAAGAAAATATACGAAACGAGTGAATAATCAAATTGGACCACACCCTACTAGGTATGCAGAATTGGTCGCCTACACGATTATCATCACTTATTAAAGATAAAATCAGCAGATATAGACAAATAAATACTAGACAACGCACCTTACAGCAGCCAATACGGGCCACAGGTTGAACAGATTGGAGGAGGGACGAATAGGCCAAATATTCTTCTTCTGAACAGATATGGAGAAAGAAGACAAGACGGGGAACAAATAAATATGTCGTATAGCTGGCGTGTCAACAAGAAGACGGAGAAGAGGTAAAGAGAGGGGGGGAGAAAAAAGAAGACTTTCTCTACTTGCAGCCAGGCGACAGCCACCTCGCCCGGGGTTTGTTTACAGCGTCACACGTCAGGTGGTCTCGTGATGCACCGCAGAAAACGGCACCAACTTGCTGGGGGGACCCCTATAAACCTCCTGGCTGTGGGGGAGACCCCCCTCTATATCTCCTGGCTGTGGGGGGACCCCCTATACACCTCCTGGCTGTGGGGGGACCCCCTATACAACTCCTGGCTGTGGGGGAGACCCCCTCTATATCTCCTGGCTGTGGGGGGACCCCCTATACACCTCCTGGCTGTTGGGGGCCCCCCTATACACCTCCTGGCTGTGGGGGGGACCCCTCTATATCTCCTGGCTGTGGGGGGCCCCCCAATACACCTCCTGGCTGTGGGGGGACCCCTATACACCTCCTGGCTGTGCCCCCCCCTATACACCTCCTGGCTGTGGGGGGACCCCCTCTATATCTCCTGGCTATGTGGGGACCCCTATACACCTCCTGGCTATGTGGGGGGACCCCTATACACCTCCTGGCTGTGGGGGGGGGGGAACCCCTATATACACCTGGCTGTAGGGGGGGGCCTATACACCTCCTGGCTGTGGGGGGGACCCCTATACACCTCCTGGCTGTGGGGGGACCCCTATACACCTCCTGGCTGTGGGGGGACCCCTATACACCTCCTGGCTGTAGGGGGACCCCTATACACCTCCTGGCTGTGGGGGGACCCTATACACCTCCTGGCTGTGGGGGGACCCCTATACACCTCCTGGCTGTGGGGGGACCCCTATACACCTCCTGGCTGTGGGGGGACCCCTATACACCTCCTGGCTGTGGGGGGACCCCTATACACCTCCTGGCTGTGGGGGACCCCTATACACCTCCTGGCTGTGGGAGGGGGGACCCCATATACACCTCCTGGCTTTGGGGGGGACCCCTACAGCTAGTCTTGCCAGATCCAAATTCGTGAAAGTAGCGAATTTGTAATAAGAGCAGCCCAATTTTTTGTTTAGGGACTGATACGTGTTTCAAATTAATATATTTTGATATATAGAGTACACTGCACGATGTTAATTGTTTTATTAATATTTCTGCACACACGCACACACACACACACACATATATACATATATATATATATATATATATATATATATATATATATATATATATATATATATATATATAATTTTTTTTAACCTAAAAGGGGTACCACCTCTGGTGCAAGTGTAGGGACCCATAGTCTCGGAGAAGAAAATAAAGAGTACCCAGAGAAGACCTTGTGGATCCTCACTGAACACTTTGATATTTTCTTCTACCACCCCTATTCTTTTAGTATGTGTGTATATATAACTAACTTTATTTTAAAATTTCATTACACAAAGAGGGTAATGCACAACTTGAAGCCCAAGTGACACCCCTGGAACCCGACCTGTTGTGTAACCGGAGCCCAACCAGTTGTGTAACAGGAGCCCAACCAGTTGTGTAACCGGACCCTGACCAGTTGTGTAACCAGGCCCTGACCAGTTGTGTAACCAGAACCTGACCAGTTGTGTAACCAGACCCCGACCAGTTGTGTAACCAGACCCCAACCAGTTGTGTAACCAGACCCCGACCAGTTGTGTAACCAGACCCCGATCAGTTGTGTAACCAGACCCCGATCAGTTGTGTAACCAGACCCTGATCAGTTGTGTAACCAGACCCCGACTAGTTGTGTAATTGGACCCCGACCAGTTGTGTAACCGCAAGCCTAGCATGAATGAATCGAACAAACAGCATCCGAAGCACAAACAAACAAATCGAAGCCCGACTATGCACAACCCGAAGCCCGAACAGTTTTGTAACCGGAGCCCGACCAGTTGTGTAACCGTAAGCCTAGCAAATATACATCTCATCCAATCCCCACCAAGCTAAACAGTCCCAAAGCACAACCAAACTACATTCCTAGCTTGACCAAACAAAAATCTCCTTAGCGTTACCTAAAACCCTAAACTTGTAATAGAAACCAACTATGGAGCCATAGCAAACAATTGAACTATATACAACAATAAGAAATCCAAATTTCTAGCAATTATAAACATAATGCCCTAGCATACAAACCTGGAGCACAAGTACACAAACAACCACTGGAGTACAACCATGTACGAACCGGAGCACAACCACGTACAAACCGAAGCACAACCATGCACAACCCAAAGCCCAAAAAGTCACACCCCTGGAGTAATGCAAACGGAACCCGACAAGTTGTGTAACCAGAGCTCGACCAGTTGTCTAACCGCAAGCCTAGCATGAACGAACCAAACAACCTCTGGATCACAACCATAAACGATCGGAAGCCTGACCATGCACAACCCAAAGCCCAAGTGACACCCCGGAGCCCGACCAGTTATTTAACCGGAGCCCGACCAGTTATTTAACCGGAGCCCGACCAGTTGTGTAACCGGAGCCCGACCAGTTATTTAACCGGAGCCCGACCAGTTATTTAACCGGAGCCCGACCAGTTGTGTAACCGGAGCCCCACCAGTTGTGTAACCAGACCCCGACCAGTTGTGTAACCTTAAGCCTAGCAAGTATACATCTCATCCAACCCACAGAAAGCTAAACAGTCCCAGAGCACAACCAAACTCCATTCCTAGCTCGACCAAACAAAAATTGCCTTAGCCCTACCTAAAATCCTCCACTTGCCCTAGACACCAACTATTGACCCATAGCAAACAATTGAACTATATACAAAAAAAGAAACTCGAATTTCTAGCAAACATATAAACATAGAGCCCTTGCAAACAAACCTGGAGCACTAGTACACAAACAACCACTGGAGCACAACCATGTACGAACCGGAGCAAAACCATGCACAACCCAAAGCCCAACAAGTCACACCCCTGATGTTATGTAATCGGAACCCGACAAGTTGTGAAACCGGAGCCCAACCAGTTGTCTAACCGCAAGCCTATAGCATGAACGAACTAAACAAACAACCTCTGGATCACAACTATGCACAAACGGAAGCCCAAGCATGCACAACCCAAAGCCTATAGTGACACCCCCGGAGCCCGACCAGTTATTTAACCGGAGCCCGACCAGTTATTTAACCGGAGCCCGACCAGTTATTTAACCGGAGCCCGACCAGTTGTGTAACCGGAGCCCGACCAGTTATTTAACCGGAGCCCGACCAGTTATTTAACCGGAGCCCGACCAGTTGTGCAACCGAAGCCTGACCAGTTGTGTAACCGGACCCCGACCAGTTGTGTAACCTTAAGCCTAGCAAGTATACATCTCGTACAACCCCCAGAAAGCTAAACAGTCCCAGAGCACAACCAAACTACATTCCTAGCTCGACCAAACAAAAATCGCCTTAGCCCTACCTAAAATCCTCCACTTGCCCTAGACACCAACAATTGACCCATAGCAAACAATTGAACTATATAAAAAAAATATGAAACCCGGATTTCTAACAAACATATAAACATAGAGCCTTAGCAAACAAACCTGGAGCACTAGTACACAAACAACCGCTGAAACACAACATGCATGAACCGAAGCCTGATCATGCACAACCCAAAGCCCAAGTTACACCCCCGGAGCCCGACCAGTTATTTAACCGGAGCCCGACCAGTTATTTAACCGGAGCCCGACCAGTTATTTAACCGGAGCCCGACCAGTTGTGTAACCGAAGCTCGACCAGTTGTGTAACCAGACCCCGGACAGTTGTGCAACCATAAACCTAGCAAGTATACATCTCATCCAACCCCCACCAAGCTAAACAGTCCCAAAGTACAACTAAACTCCATTCCTAGCTCGACCAAACAAAAATCTTCTTAGTGCTACCTAAAACCCTCCACTTACCCTAGAAACCAACTATGGAGCCATATCAAACAATTGAACTATATACAAAAATATAGAAACCCGAATTTCTAGCAAACATATAAACAGAGCCCTTGCAAACAAACCTGGAGCACTAGTACACAAACAACCACTGGAGCACAACCATGTACGAACCGGAGCACAACCATGCACAACCCGAAGCCCAACAAGTCACACCCCTCGTGTTATGTAATCGGAACCCGACAAGTTGTGAAACCGGAGCCAACCAGTTGTCTAACCGCAAGCCTAGCATGAACAAACTAGACAAACAACCTTTGATCACAACCATGCACAAACGGAAGCCCGACCATGCACAACCCAAAGCCTATAAGTGACACCCCCGGAGCCCGACCAGTTATTTAACCGGAGCCCGACCAGTTATTTAAACCGAGCCCGACCAGTTGTGTAACCGGAGCCCGACCAGTTTATTTAACCGGAGCCCGACCAGTTATTTAACCGGAGCCCGACCATTTGTGTAACCGAAGCCTGACCAGTTGTGTAACCGGACCCCGACCAGTTGTGTAACCTTAAGCCTAGCAAGTATACATCTCATCCAACCCCCAGAAGCTAACAGTCCAGAGCACACCAACTACATTCCTAGCTCGACCAAACAAAAATCGCCTTAGCCTACCTAAAATCCTCCACTTGCCCTAGACACCAACATTGACCCATAGCAAACAATTGAACTATATACAAAAAAGAAACCCGGATTTCTAACAAACATATAAACATAGAGCCTTAGCAAACAAACCTGGAGCACTAGTACACAAACAACTGCTGAAACACAACCATGCACGAACCGAAGCCTGATCATGCACAACCCAAAGCCCAAGTGACACCCCCGGAGCCCGACCATTTATTTAACGGAGGCCCGACCAGTTATTTAACCGGAGCCCGACCAGTTATTTAACCGGAGCCCGACCAGTTGTGTAACCGAAGCTCGACCAGTTGTGTAACCAGACCCCGGCCAGTTGTGCAACCGTAAGCTAGCAAGTATACATCTCATCCAACCCCCACCAACCTAAACAATCCCAAAGCACAACTAAACTCCATTCCTAGCTTGACCAAACAAAAATCTTCTTAGTGCTACCTAAAACCCTCCACTTACCCTAGAAACCAACTATGGAGACATATCACAATTGAACTATATACAAAAATAAGAAACCCGAATTTCTAGCAAACATATAAACAGAGCCCTTGCAAACAAACCTGGAGCACTAGTACACAAACAACCACTGGAGCACAACCANTGGCATCTAACCAAAAAATAGGTGCAAAACACAGTTGATCGAAGTCCCTGATAATTTTTGATTGCACAGAAAAGGAGATAACATCTAGGTCAGAAAGAGCTGTAGAAGAAGCGAAAGTAGTAGATCAAATTGTTGGCCTCGTGGAAGGTCTTACTACCATAGAGAATGCTGCGACTACAGGAGGATTGAAAAGTATGTAAAGGGGAAAGATCTTTGAGGATCACCCTAATGGTGCCAAACAGATGGAAGAAGTACTAAGGAATGCTAGAAAATTACAAAGAGATGAGGAAGGGAAAATATGGTCGTTAAGACGAGATCTTTCAAAAGAAGACAGAGAGAAGCTAAAACTGAACCTCGTCGAGGCAAATCGTTTAAATGAGAGCAGGAATGAAGAAGAAATACAAAAAAATTCTACAAAGTGATAGGGGTAGGCAAATCAGTAAAATGGTACAAAAAAGCAAACCAACAAAATCACTAGAGAGAGGGGGAGTGAGGAATAAGGAGAGGGGGAACATGTTCCTGAAAACTGCATTCACCAACATAGATGGAATGAGATCAAAGATATTGGAGTTAAGTGATGTAATATAGCTGCAGACACCAGACATTGTTGCACTCACAGAGACAAAACCTGAAGTTGATATTTTAAATGAGGTCATATTCCCAAGGGGCTATTCAGTCTGGAGACGGGACAGAAAAATTAGGAAAGGCGGTGGCGCTGCTATGCTGGTGAAAGAACACCTAAAGGTAAATGAATTAATGATTGCCAATCCACGAGAAATTGACATTGTAGCACTAGAGATCTGCAATCAGGATGATAAACTAATGATCATAAATGCATATAGTCCATCGCCATGCAACACATGGTCATTGGAGGAACTGGATGATAAACGAGCGGGTCTTATAACAATACAGTAATGAGAGAGATTATAGTGAGAGCTGATAAAGATACATCACGACTGTTGGTAGTCAGGGCCTTCAACTTGCAGTCTATAGACTGGGAGGTATATGAAGTTAGAACAGAGGATTTTTGGACTTGTAGATTCGTAAACCTCATCCTGGAAACATTCGTGTTTCAACATGTTAAACAAGCTACGAGGATGAGGGAAGGGGATGTTCCCTCCATGCTGGATTTGATATTTACCAGGAAAGAGGAAGAGATATTTGACATTCAGTACCTCCCTACCCTTGGGTAAAAGTGACCATGTTTTTTTGGGAATAAAGTATTAAAGTATGCAATGCGTAATAATCTGGAAGAAAATGAGGTTGAAGCAGTTGAAAAGCCTGATTTCAGGAAAGGTCATCAAGGGGAACTTAGACATTTCTTTAAGGAATTTGACTGGAAAGACTTGCTGTTAGGACATGAAGTAAATGAGATGTATGTCAAGTTTTGTGAAATATATGATAAAGGCACAAAAATTTATACCAAAGCAGAGATGCAGAACTAGGAAACAGGATTGGTTCGACAGAACTTGTGAGAGGGCCAGAGACCAAAAGACAAAAATGGAATCAATATAGGAAGAGGCCAAACCCCAAACATACCAGCGATACAAAGATACGAGAAACAGCTACACTTCAGTGAGGAGAGAGGCAGAAAGAAATTTTGAAAAAGGGTTTGTGGACAAATGTAAAACAGAACCAGGCCTATTCTATAAATTAATAAACAACAAATTGCAGGTAAAGGATAATATTCAGAGGTTGAAAATGGGAAATAGATTCTCGGAAAATTAAAAAGGAAATGTGCGAAACATTAAATGGAAAGTTCCAAAGTGTGTTTGTACAAAATTAAATGTTCAGGGAACCAGACACAATAAGAATTCCAGAGAACAACATAGAGGTGTCTAGAGACAAAGTGGAAAAAATGCTCAAGGAGCTAAGTAAGAACAAAGCAGTTGGCCCAGATGGAGTTTCACCATGGGTTCTGAGAGAATGTGCATCTAAGCTCAGCATTCCACTTCAACTGATTTTTTAGACATCCCTGTGTACAGGAGTTGTAGCTGATGTGTGGAAAAAGACTAACATAGTTCCAATCTACAAAAGTGGCAGCAGGGAAGACCCCCTCAATTATAGACCTGTATCATTGACAAGTGTAATAGTCAAAATATTGGAAAAACTAAATAAAACTAAATGGGTAGAACACCTGCAGAAAAACGATATAACATCAGACAGACAGTATGGTTTTCGATCTGGAAGATCCTGTGTAACGAATTTACTCAGTTTCTATGATCAAGCCACAGAGATTTTACAGGAAAGAGATGGTTGCCTTGACTGCATCTATCTGGACCTAAAAAAGGCTTTTGACAGAGTTACACATAAGAGATTCTGGAAATTGAAACATATTGGAGGGATGACAGGTAAGTTTCTAACATGGATGAAAAATTTCCTGATAGAAAAATGAGGGCCGTAATCAGAGGCAATGTATCGGACTGGAGGAATGTCAAAAGTGGAGTTCCACAGGGTTTAGTTCTTGCATCGGTAATGTTCATTGTCTACATAAACGATCTACCAGTTGGAATACAGAATTATATGAACATGTTTGCTGATGATGCTTAGATAATAGTTTGATGGCATACCTTTGTCTCGTCTCTAACTTGTCCTTGACTAGATACTGACTGCGTGTGTGCTTTTCAACTATTATGATAGTTTAGCTTAAAACGAGAGTAATATAGTAGGATATTTAGGGGAAAAGGGCATTTTAAATTACATCTTAAACTAATTTCCTTCTCTCTCCTACAGGAACAATTCCTCCGATGATGCAAACCGTTTGCAACGGAACCTGTTGAAGCTGTAACACATTCAGTGTTGAAGAGCCCCTCTAGAACTACAACATTGAAGACTTCAGTCTCAAAACTCTTGACTTAAAACTGTATTAAAAATCTGCTCCACCACAGATTTATAATGTTTCTGTAACCTTCGCTCTCTGGGCACCTATCACCAATTCCAGGAATACCTCCTTCACTACACAACGATATGCTGATGAATTCCTGTACTGGACAGGGTCTTCGTGTATCCCAGTCCTTTCTACTTAAAATGACAAGTTGCAGCCCCCACTAAAGTGATCATGAGGCTAAAAGTGAAACAAACAATCTTTGATAGTTTTATTTATATTAAGTATTGCCTGATGTGCTTGAAATATATTTAATATTGCTTAATGGGATTTCAGTGGTTGATTGCTTGCTGATAGTTTGATACCATAAATTCAAATACGAATGCAAAAATATTACAATAACAGTATTAACCAGTATTGTAAAACCAGCAGGTAATATAAACATTATCTTAAAAACCAATGTGCAAGAAATAAAGAAACCAAATTAAACTTGGTACAAAACTAATATGAAGTGAGAATGACTGAAATATTCCCAGGAAGCAAAAATTAAATTGACACATAAGTGTAACAATTACATGTAAATTTTCTTTATACTGTATGTTATTAAAATAAAACATTTAACTAAAGACAAATATTACAAAACCTATTATAAACTAGAGGTCAATTCGACCTAGAATTGAGTTTTTTTTGGGCATAGATTTGATGTTGCATTGACGTCAGTTATATGTTGGTGTTGGTTCCACTTTTAATCACCATGGATTCGACGTTCATCCAACATTACAGTAACATCGATAAATATCAGTTAAATTTTGGTGGGGGTTCCATTTTTAATTGCCATGGATTTAATCGATGTTGCATTGACATCCATCCGACGTCGGAGGAGGCAGGGAAAGAGATGCAGACCAGGAAATCCTAAACCAGGCCCAACTAGGTCTGAACCTGGGACAGAACCAACTGGGACACTGCGAACCGACTCAGTAGGCAGAATGGCAGAAACAGATTGTCTGCATGTAGCAGAGTTGATGAGCACCCTTCAAACTCACACACAGCAAGTGCATGTTCAATAGATCATTTCACTGTAAGCCATGCCACAGCACTGCTAGGGAGTGTTGCCAGGGACTAAAGGTATCTAACCAGGACACCCATGCACTAGGGAAATGTTTTTCAGAAGAACTGACACCAAATACAGCCTACAAGATGAACCTATGTAGGATGCGCTATGTAGGGCATCAGAGGAGTCCCGTATAAACAAGCACATGACCCCTAGTGAACCCTATAAAAGGACAAACGTAATGCCCCAACTACAGGATTTGCAGAGGTGTCAATGACTCGTGCACTACCCCATGGTGAGCCTCTCCATCTCAGTGGCCTGGCCTCTCAGAAGCAAACTCCCAAACACACCAGAGAAGACACTCTGTTAGTGCAGAGGAAATGCTAAACAAGTTTCGAGAAAGGTTTCCCTACACATGCAGCTTATATCAAATATAATGTTTGATTTAAGGGTATACCAAGTCCACACAAAAACTGAGGCTTGTAAACACACACACACATGTAGCACACAGTAAAGACAAAAACAAATTGGCCCTCACAGGACAAAATCCAAAAAGATGACTGTCACTTATTTTTTAAAAGTTGAACCTACCTACGGCCAGCAACTTGGGAAGATCTAAACTCTTAGACATCAGTGACAGAACTGGCTAATGGTCAGGACAAAAGCATAGAGTTCTCAGGGCTCCATCTGTAGCAAGCAATTTTCATTACGGTGTTCATGATTGTTTTGAACGAACTGTTTTATGGAGTCATTTGACTGTTTTGGTACTTCTTTTCTGTGAACCTTATATTTGTCTATATTGCTTTACTGACTTTCTGGATGATTTCTCATCGAGTATGATCATAACAGGCCCCCAGCTCTCTGCACCTCTGTGGGGTGGTCAGGTTGTCTGTCTGATCCTCAGAAGGCCAAAATGGACTCTTATCTATGACTGATGTGACCCAGAAGTGTCTTCAAGGAGCCACCAAACATTCTCCTCACTCCTTCCCCCTAAAGGCATTGATTGCAAGGAAATGACTTTCTGGAGAAGCCACGGTGGCTTTCTGAATATATATTGCTGAGGTGACTCCATACTAAAGGTTACATCAGTCATGGAAGTTCTGGTAGGCCTCCCAGGAATCAGAACTGGAACTTGGCCCCTTCACAGAAGTGCAGAGTGAGTAACAATCTGCCACCCCACTGGAAAAAACCCAGAATGACAGTAAAGTTTTACAGGAAATTGGAGGTTCACAGAAAATATAGTCTCAAAACTGCTAAACATCTCTGCAAATAATTTACAAAGAGCAATGGATTCAATCAAACTGCCTCTAAAACGGGTTAGTATTGATTATTGCATCAGGCAGCCCGGCCCCGGCCTTCAGCCGACTTCCCACCTCAGTTCTGAAACTGATGAACAACCCATAATGAACCAACCAATCTGAAGGGAGGGGGAATCAGGGGTCCTTCAGAATGAGGCATTTCATTACATTCAACGCTGGGTTTCTGGAGGAAGCCCCCCCCAAGTGGCTCCCTGAAGCTAACTATCCACAAAGCACAAAAACAGGAAGACTTACCAGGAAGGAGGCAGCAGAAACTAGGACGAAGACCATTAGAAAATGGTCCAAACCAACACACAACCGACTGAGACCAGAAACATTGACTAAATACCCGGCCGCCAGAACTCTGTTAAATGCCAAAACCCTCAAGCCCGAATATCAGCCCTGAACATGTTAGAGAAGACGTCAGCCAAAACCATGTATTTGTGAACATCATGGGCTTGTAGATAGACCACAGACTAGCTAGACTTAATGACACTGTGGATGACTTAAGGAATGTGAGCCTTGGAACAAGAGAACCAAAGAAACAGGGTAAACAAATGAGGTGTCCACTGGGGCAGAACCAGCAGCAAGTAGGTAGTGGTAAGAGCTGGCACCGGATGCAACAAATGATGAACCCCTGACTGGACCAACCAAATATCAATCACCAAAGGACCTTTCATGAAGAACTCCAGAAGCCCACTGACCCACTCTTCACCAGAAAAGAAAGAGAAAGCTGCAAACGAACAAGGTGCAACACGGAGGGGGCGAGGTCACCTGTCATTACACCAACTACAGAAGGACCTACACGAACCCCTAAGGGAATTAGCCTTTGGTGACGAGTGATTGCAATGTCGAGCAAAGGAGGAAGCAACTTCTTGAAGCGCAATGATCCAGGAATCTGATCCACCCAAGGACCTATCTCGACCAACAACTGGCAAGGTCCCCACCTGACCAGACCACCTCTGAAAGGGTACAAAACCCCTGAAAGAACAACAACTGATCAACAGGATAGCAGGAAAAAGCCATTGCAGAAACAACCTCAGCAATGACCTACTCCAGAAAATGGGGGGAAAAAAGAGGATGCGGCAAAAACGTAAGAAAAGACGCAGAGTTTAAAGCCAAACTCCCTGGACCAAAATGCTCTGTCGACATGTAAGCCGGGCCAAATAAAATGCTGCCACTGCCTACCGTGGGGGGGGAGGGAGAGAAGACCAAACACAGGGTGAACCACACCTGCAGAAGAGCTAGGAGGTGTGGACCCCGTCCAGGTGGAGGTCACCAACATAAATTCTGGGTCCCTAAACACCATGGGGGTCAACTCTGGGACATCCAGCTAATCAAGATACTATGAATACTTAGCACAAGCAAACTCAGTTTGCAAAGTGACAGGTGCCTGAAACATCTCCAACTGGAAAGTGGAACTTGTCAACCAACCTAGAGAGAGAACGCAAGCCCTATAAGACTCAGGGTTACCCTACTAATCCAGCAGGTAGTATGGTGGGGACCAAAAGAATGATCATCAGGTAACAAAGATGATGAATACACCTTAAATTCGCATGCAGCAAGAGTGAGATCACTGAGCAGATCCATACAGACCATTACAGATCACTGACCCAACGGGTAGCATGATGGGGCCTAAAAGAATGATCGCCAGATAACAAAGATGATGAATACCCTTTACATTCACATGCAGCAAGCGTGGGATCAATGAGTGGATCCATACAGACCATGCCAAAGACTAGCAAGGGATTCCCAGGCCCTGAAGGATAGTAATCAAGCAGACAGTCCTTGCACTGTGGCTGCTTGCCAGAGAAACACAAACACTGTCCACAGCCAAAACTACTAGCCTATGAGTGGCGACTGCAGTGCCATATAAACAAACATGCAAACCTCAACACAACCAAAGAGTGCTCCCAGCCAAGGGCTGTAATAGGGGAATCAAATATCCTCTAAGGAAACAATACACAAACTAAATGGCCCTTCCTCCCAGGACAACAGAGTCCAAGGATGGCTAGCACTTAGCTTGAAGCAGCAAAGCTTGCCTGCGATTTGTTGGACCAGAAACACTACTAGTAGTACCGAATGGTGCAGCATCAGTGACAGAACTGAGGTGAGGAGGCAACTGAGGGTTAGGGCCAGGCTGCCAGGTGGTGGAAATTGGTATTAACAAGTTTGAGCTAGTTTTAGCAAATCCCTTCTGTATAAATTGTTTGTAGAGTTGTTTGGGGACTTTGAGGTTTCATTTTCTGTGAACCCTCCAGTTGTTAATAAAGCTTCACTGGCTTTCTGAAGGTTTTTTCCAGTGGGGTGGTGGATTGTCTCTGTATTCACCTAGTTGTTCTTGCAGGGGTTGAACTTCGGCTCTGCTCCCGCCTCTCAACTGTCAATCAATCCGTGTACAGATTCCTGAGCCTATTGGGCTCTATCATATCTACATTTGAAACCGAGTATGAAGCCTGCCTCCACCACATCACTTCCTAATGCTTTCCATTTGTTAACTACTCTGGCACTAAAATATTCTTTCTACTGTATATATGGCTCTTTTGGGTACTCAATTTCCACCTGTCCCCTCCCTTTCCTTTAGTGTGTGCACCCCCCCCCCCTTATGTTAAATAAACTGTCTTTATCTACCCTATCAATTCCTCTGAGAATCTTGTATGTGATGATCATATCTCCCTTAACTCTTGTGTCTTACAGTAATGTGAGGTTTAGTTTCCATAGTCTCTCCTCATAGCTCACATCCCTCAACTTGAGCACTAGTCTGGTGGTATACCTCTGAACCTTCTCCAATTTAGTTTTGTACTCGACGAGATACAGACTCCATGTTGGAGCTGCATACTTCAAGACTGATCAGACATATATGATGTTCAAGGTTCTGAATGATTCCTTAAATAAGGTAAACAAGGTTCTAAAGACTGTTCTTATGTTGGCCAACCTGACTTATGCTGCTGATGATATACTCTTGATGTGGCCTTTGGGAAACAGGTCTGGCGTGATATCAACTCCCAGATTTTTCTTGCTCTCTGATTCTTGAAGAATTTCATCTACCAAATAGTACCTTGTATCTGGCCTCCTGCTCCCTACAAAACAACAACAATGGAATATCTTTATTTATCTTCATTACTTTAAATTTGCTCGGGTTAAACTCTTAACAGCTATTTATTGGACCATTGCCTTATGCAAAGAATCTAAATCCTGCCTTAATCCTTCTCATAACTTTCGCATCACCAGCAAACATTGAGTGGCACGAGTCAATACCATCTGGGAGATTATTTACGTATATCAGAAACAGGATAGGTCCAAGTACAGTACATAACCCTGTGGGACTCTGCTGGTGACTTCACACCATTCTGAGGTCTCACCCACAATAACTCTCTACTTTCTATTGCTTAGGTACTCCCTTATCCACTGGAGCACCCTACCAGATACTCTTGCCTGTTTCTCCAACTTATGCACCAGCCTCTAATGGAGTACTGAGTCAATGGCTTTCCGATAGTCCAAGAAAATGCTGTCTGCCCGCCCTTCTCTTGTTGCTTGAATCTTTGTTACATAGTTGTAGAATTCTATTAAACCTCTGAGGCAAGATTTGCCATCCATGAATACAAGGTGGTGGTGTGTCATGAAGTCCCTTGTCTCCATATGTGCTACTAGGTTTTTTCTCACAATCTTCTCCATCATCTTGCATGGTATGCAAGTTAGGGACACTGGCCTGTAGTTCAGTGCCTCTTGCCTATTGTTCTTTTTGTATATTGGGACTACATTAGCTGTCTGTAAAGGGAAGACTAGGTTCTGGCTCTGGTTCCCAGTAGGCAACCAATCTGACCATTCTAAAGTACAGTAGGCAACTTTAGTATGTAGCAATCTCAGCAAGATAGCTTCAGGGAGCCACTGGGGGGCTCCCAAAAAATCCAAGTTTCCATATATACAGTATTGACAGTACAGTACTATAATAAATAAATAAATTTTCATTCTTGAATCAATAAATCGGAAATATTATCCAGTAGAATTCTGAAGTGTAGGAACATAATTCCAATTGTCAGTATAAAAAGTTACGTGACACCCGGACTTGAGTTGCCCTGCCAAGAGCTGCCGAGACACTTCTTGCTGTAGTAAATACCACATCCTGAAACTATACAGTATCGAGTACTGCTATAAGTGCATAAGAATGTTTACTCTAATACAGTATTTGCTGTGGTATATAATATAAAATAAAAAGATGAATACATATTTTGCATCCTTTCACATCCAAATTATTTAACATACTGTACAAAAAAAATCAAAGCTTTTACAACACAGGGTGAATTTTGACCTGTTTGTTAAAATTTTGAAGCTTAGAAAGAAATGAAGTAAATAATTATTAAAAGAAGGCACCAAGCCAGGAAGGCTATGTAGCACCAAGAAAGAAATGAAGCAATTGTCAAGATACAGTATACTCAAAATCTCCAGTGATTAAGTTTATTAAATAATCAATGTTTTATTTACTAAAAGAATGGTATAATGGACTTATTTCAGTGAATTTCTGGGATAAAATGACATGTGTAGATTTTGCCCAAAATAGCTAAGAAATAAATTGTTGCTGTTACTGTATTTAAAATATTATAACTAAATTGGAAATTCATTAAAGCTGGACATGAACTCACATTTATCATCTACAATAAAGTGCTTACAAAAATTTAATTGCATTGTACCATGACCTGTTACATACTGTATGTTCTTCACTTAACAGCAGAAACTTGCACATATACATCTGAAGATGCAGAATTTTTAACTATACAAGATTATATGCTAATAATAATGCAGACCTTTAAACTATACATGATTAAATGCTAATAATGATACGTAATTTCAAAAGAAGGCACCAAGCCCAGAACACTACAGTCACAGTTGACCAGACGACACGCTAGAAAGTGAAGAGACGATGACTTTTCAGTCTGTCCTGAACCATTATCAAGTCGGCTGTGTCACAACCACAATTCACTTGATAATGGTCCAGGACGGACTGAAACGTCGTCGTCTCTTCACTTTCTAGTGTGGTTTGGTCAATATTTTTCAGCCACGTTATTGTGACTCCTCATCTGCACTAGTCACAGAATATTTCAGTTCCTAGATATTACTCAGGCTGCCAAAATGAGAGCAGAAAATACATAATATGATCGATGTTAAAAGGAATATGATTCACCAAAGGTTTTATTAAGGGATATATAGCTCAAAGTAACAGCAGGAAAGTAAAATTTTTGGTCATTCAAAATATCAGGACATTTTAGGAAGTACGTGCATGCCTGTTACCAAAACAATGCAGTTGTGCTGGTAGGGTGCAGATCTCTGTTCCAATAAATGCCCAGGTGATAATCATGTGTGGCCAATACATCACCGCCAAAGACATTTCCCACTTGTTTCAATGGCAAGAGGAAGGCCACATTGAATAGTACGCATGTAATTTATTATTTTTAATGGCTAGCATGTACAGCATCTCTCTAATGGTTTTGAATGGAGTTATGAATGATAAGAGAAAAAATATGAGTAAGGAATTTGCTTGCGAGAGATAGGATAAGCATGAATGGCCTCTTTAGTGGTAGCATTCACAAGGTCATTAGAGGCAGCACCAATTAATATTGGGTTAAAATTGTCTAAGGCCATAAGATTACTACAGGAGTTGACCATAACAACAAATGAAAGTTGGCACATGAAAAGTATGTCTATACTGTACTGCATATAATACTGTACTGCAAAAACCAGGTGAGTAGCTTTTACCATACAGCTTAGCACTTTCTAAAATTTAATAAGTGGGATTCTCCACAGCAGTATGGTAGGTACAATATGAGGAACACATTGCAGACATGCAGAGAGAGAGAGAGAAGCCTGCAAGCAAGCAATCCATGCAGTAAAGTCTACAAAGAAGAGCAAGTAGGGCTTTCAATACAAGTAGCAGACAAGGTGCTGTACAAGCATGAAGAATCTGCATGAAGTTTTGAAGACAATGGGGACTATCATGGGCAACCAGGAAAAAAAGAATAGTACTTAAAATGCCTTGGGAAATGCCTTCATATTGGTGATAGTGGTCTCCAATAAATAGTGGTTCAGTGACAAAACACACTGGATATACTACAGATCTTCTCCAATGCCAACGACATACAACAGCATACGATGTAACACTCAATGAGTCTAGTTCCAACTCGCACACAAGAAGATACAGCCTCACTACAGAGCAGACATTCTTATTCAAGTTACCTGCTATCGTCTTGCATTCAAGTTCTCCAATCCCGCCCTCATTCGAGCTCCATGATCTCGCCCTCCTTAGAGCTCTCTACCCCCCCTCAGCCTCGCTCAAGCTCTTTGCTATCAGCTACAGGCCTTGCTCAAGCTCTCTGCTCTTAGCTACAGGCCTTGCTCAAGCTATCTGCTCTCAGCTACAAGCCTTGCTCAAGCTCTCTGCTCTCGGCGACACGCCTTGCTCAAGCTCTCTGCTACAGGCCTCGCTCAAGCACTCTGCTCTCGGCTACTGGCCTCACTCGAGTTCTGTGTTCTCGGCTAAAGGCCTCACTCAAGCACTTTGCTCTCAGCTACAGGCCTCACTCAAGCTCTCAGCTCTTGGCTACAGACCTTGCTCAAGCACTCTGCTCTGGTTACAGACCTTGCTCAAGCTCTCCATCTCTGACCACTGTCAGCACTACGCCCTACCTGACTGCCAGCAGCATGTAACAAGCATCCCCATTTCAACCTATCATATCATTTGTAACATCCAACTACTGTAACCAAGACTGTATTAAGTAAATATAAAAAAAACACTATACTGTACTCTTTTTAATTTTGTCACTGAAAATCGTTTATGTTACAAAAGAATAATGTTAAAGTCACAATAAATATACACAACTAATATCAAAATATATAATATAAGATATGTATGATATATTGTTCTCTAAATAATCTCACTTACACACATAAATATAGAGAGAAATTATAATATCTATCTCACGAAGATCAATTATCAATAACACCAGTTTGGTCGAGGTACAGTACTATAGTCATTCCATGTTCTCTGATTTATATAAACAAGAAAGAGGCTGTTGCAATGATGAGCAACTTCTATATTCTTTTATCACAATCATTAAGCCCCATTTTCCATCTTTCCAAGATGAGGAGGCACTTCCCTAAGGTGAGAAGTTGGAGACTGACACCCAAGCCCATCACCTTGCTATACTGATGATGGATGGGAGGGGGGGCCTTTTAATTCTCTTTAATTCTTATTGTTGGGGACAGGAAACTTGCACCTGAGCTTATCGAGGTCCCACTAGGCCAATTACTGATCTTTCCCCAGGAGGCAACCCATAACAGCTGCCTAAATCTCTGGCACTTATTTGCTGTTAGATGAACAGAGTCATCAGGTGACAGGAAACATACCCAAACATTTCTGCCTTGCTTGGGGATTGAACCCAAGAGCCTAGATTGTGAGTCGAGGTTGAAGGTCAGTGATTTGTTGGGTTGCTTTATCACTTCAAATTATTTAGAGCAATGTTAAAATGTTTAAAGATTCATAAATCTTTTGATAGAAAGGAAATTAAAAAAATAACATGTCTGATTTTTTTAAATTGAAGAGCAGTACAGTACCTTAAATTTTCATTTCTAGTGCGATATAGAGTAAATACAGTGCAACCCATTTCACTTGCTGTACCACCAACCTGTCCTCTTAAAGTACAACACATTTTTTTACGTAAAAATCCTGAACAACCAAAATATGATGTACTATAAATCATGGTGGCTCGCTAAAGTGACATGCTGTCCTGTTTTCTATTCATGGGTCCTCTGTTAGGTTAGGTTCAGGCAATTTAGTACATTATTTTTTGTGATGTGTTACAACTTGGGAGGATGGGCGGGTACCATAACTTGTATTTTTTTTATATCAAGTGCAGCCTTCTACATTATCAAGTTTATGGAAATGCAAGTGGGTAGTTTCCTAAAATTTCAGAAGCAGTGTTAAAGCCCTAATGCTGACAAACATGTATAATATAATGAGCATGACTGCTAAAGAATGTTGCAGATTAGTTTGGTTATGTACATATTTTCTGTGAAGCTCATGGAATGACTGGTCTCAGCTGCCTATGGAAGCACTCTTACAGGAAAGTCAGCTACTCATGCTACAGCAAAACACTGACTCATTACAAGTTTTTAACCTCTATATTGCCAAATCAATTATTTTAATTTTGGCACAGTACATGAAGTAAAATGTACCATGTATGTATACTACAATCAAGTGACAATTCACAGTAGCATGCACGGGGCAACAGTAAATTGTGGAACATCACTTTAAGCACAAGGGAGAGTACACTGCATTTACCTCATTCACATCAAAATTTAACCCTATGTTTTTATTGGTTCTCCTTTTCAACCTTTTGTGGAATATTTCAATGTTCTATAAAAAAAAAGTAATTAACACCTGAAGGTGTTTATGAAATGTCTGAGGAATATTTTGCGAGGTTGTTAACTTCAGAATAGGCAATGTCAAGAAAGATTAAGACATCAAATAAAATATATGTGAGCTTCTACACTTCTAACATGTTAAATGATGGAGAGTTCCTTCAGCCAGTGTACCCAATGGTGAATAAGTAATTATAATGAACATGAAAAGATGGAATGAGAAAAATAGTGCAATGAATAGAATGACACATTCCTTTCCGAGTGGCACCTTGGTTGTTCTACCAACCAGGGCTGTCCACCCAGGTCAAAATAAACTTTTCAAAGGGTGGAAGAGTGGAGAGCATACTTTAATTCACCTACCAACACAAACTGTTCAATATAACACACAAGAACAGATGAAATCTGGCAGGAATCCCTCATTGAAATACCTGCCAACCCCCGCTATCGTCTGTGCAGTCAAAAGTCATAGGCATTTAGGAGTTGCAACCAGCGGGAAAACCTTGGTAGCAGTGCCTCATGGGCCCAGTTGGGATCAGTGCCCCTGGCCAAATCAGGAAAATAAACTAATTCTCATAAGACTTACTGAAGTGGTAAGTACTAAATCCTCAACATTCATCTCACAAACAAGAGTGGGTGCTTAGCTTCAACATTAGCAAATACAGGGAACCGCTGTCACCTGTACCGAAGTGTTGAGCCTGCAAACAACCCATACCCTCATAAGAACAAATCCCCAAGGGCCGTGACAAGGATTCGAACCTACGTCCGAGAGCATCCCAGACACTGCCTTAATCCTCTGAGCTACAACATGGTATAAGAATTGCAACCAGAAATTCTACTGAATTTATTTGGATCCTGCAGCCTCTCTGAGACACAAACCAGGATTTTTACACAATTCCCCCATGCACTCGAGCTATGTCAATAGGCCGTTCTACCTCTTCGCCCTTACTTGTTCATTTGATGAATCACACTATTGAGTTCTGTGTGTCATACCCCTCATAAGTTACAGTGTGGAAAGTAAACTCAAGCAAGATCTACTACCATCCACAACACCTGACACATACACCAGTGTGAAAACTACATTTCCTGTATCTTGCACCCAACAACAAACATGTCAGAGACAGCAGCAGCAAGGCTTTTTGATCAGTAGAGACAACAAAGATGAAAATCTCTCTGAAGCATGGCAACTGGACAAACCACACTCCAGGTGACAACATGAGGCAAGATGCTAGCTGCAAGATAAACACACATTGCAAATGTTCACAGAACCCATACTCCAACAGTGGGAAGTAGACTAAACGAAAGAAAATATAAATCGGTCACAGGTACACTCTGAAATGGGGAAACCTGGCAAATGGGTTTCCATACATTTACTCCAACAAGACTTATGTGCTGAACCAAAATATATACTGTATATAATCTCAACACCACCAAGGTAGTGGCCCAATTCAAGTGTTTTAACTCTGCAAAATAGATATTCATAAAAACTGATATATGCCCTCAGAAGTATTGATACTTGTTACTGTATTAGTTTAATCAAATAATAGAAAAATTTGCATATTTATATATCTGGCAGCACCAACTACCCAGTGGGCCTTTTTGGTCCCATTAACGTTAACTGTCATCAGTGGACAACGTCAGAAGAAACCAAAAATGCCCACTGGGTAGTTTATTCTAGCTGATGTCACACTATGTTTGATGCCTCACACCAATGACAGACACTTGCATTCAAACAAATTTACACTTTTGTAATCAGCAATACATAACCTATTTGCTGCTACAATCAAAATATGCAAACATGCTGTAGTGAAAGGTGAGAGTGGCTCAATCCTTTCACTTAACTGATTTATGTACTAATGAATTCCTGAGAATCACTCCTTTGGTCTGATTTTCTTATTATCTATGCTTGCCACGGTACATCTTGCCTTATCCTCATACAGTGGTAGGGATGGTTTTTGTAGAGTATAGGCAAGTGCTGGCTACTTTATATATTCCAGCTGCTCCTGCTAGTTTGCTTGAACATAAATGAGAGGAAATAGTTACAAGCTATATCATTTGAGGAAATTTCTACATATATTTATCAAAACAAAGTGCTAAGCCAGGATGACCATACAGTATAGCACTATACAAGTAGCAGACGAGTCATAATCTCCTATGTAACATGCACGATGCCTATACAGGAGAGAAAGACTTAAACTTATCTATATGTAGAATTCTGATTCATTGAAGATTTTATCTAGACAAATTTGGTGTTTCAACACAACTGTTGAAATTTCAACATGACTGTCGAAAAGCAAATTTTCTGATCACCCTGAAAATTGGAACATTCTACAAGGAGGTGCATGACCAAGTAGAAAAATGCAATTTGGACAACATGAGATTATCTGCTCCATAAAGTGTCCATGAGTTATCCCTATATAGCTGATATGATATGTAATGAATTACACGCTAGAAATCTGAATAAGCGGTGGGCGTTTAGAAAACAGGACGTGTGAATGCTCTCTAACTGCAGTAATAAATAAAGAATAGCAATTAAAAGCACAATTTACTCTAAAGGCATGAATTTGTTTCATTTGAGCTAAAACTTCATACACACTTGTACAGTATCTTCTAGTCCTTATTCTTGCCTGGGAAAGACAATGGTGCTAATATGCTAATAATTCCTATACAGTATTTAATATGTAAATGTGCCTCAATAATGATTATCTCAGGCAAGGCCACCAAGGCTGGAACTGCAGGCCTCAAGGCCTCCATATCCTCACAGAGTTGCACAGAGAGCCCCTCTACGAGGACCCCACACACAAAACCACTGCCAAGTGCATATGCAACCTGTGGTCCTTTGCCAGCAGAGCTCTTGGAGAGCACGGACAGCTGCACATGGAGCTGCCATTTGCCCATGTCCTTGGTGAGTGCTGGAGAAACAGGCAGTCCTTGAGTGAAGCAAAGAAAGTGCTGCCCTAGAATATCTGAAGGACAGAACTTGCCTCCTGCCAATCAAGCATGCAGGGCCAGCAGAACATTTGTCAAGCTCCAAGGAAAAGACAGGGTCATCAGCCAACCAGGATGAAACTAAAACCTCACAATGCAACCAATAATCCAAATTCTGCAGGAGGCACCAAAACATGCCCACATGAATGCCCGTACTGAAGGCGAAACGTAGGATGATGGAAACCTCCAGAGATACAACAACTCTGAGGTACCGAACAGAACCTGGAAGCACCGAACAAAACTTGGAATCAATCCCGAGGGGAAGCAGCCAAGCAGTCAAACTCATACATAAAGGGGAGGAGGGATAAGAAAATTCTCCTACTAGACCTTACACAAAGAGAACCAAGGTCAACAAAGGGGTGGACTCAGGGACCCTCTTTGAGCTCTCCATCAGCCCTGGAAACCTGCCATGAAGGCTCTGAGGCAGAGCAATACTCCTTACCTAATACCCGAGACAGAAAGGCATCCACCCAAGAAAAAGGTATAGAGCTGGAGTGTGGCAGAAGGCAGATGCCCCAAAACCCCTGGTGGGACTCAGCCACAGTCCCACCACTGTGGCTGTGCGACTCCCACCAGTCCTGGTCGAGGACCGGGTTGCGGGGACGCTAAGCCCCAAAAATATCTCAAGATAACCTCACAATAACCAGAAGGATCAACTGCCTCCTCTGTTTTAAGTGGATGGGACCAACCTGGCGAAGGCCAAGTTACATCCCAAGCTAAACTCTGACCCGACTCTGAAACCTTCAGATGCTTCAGACTGAGAACCGGAGAGGGAAAAGCTAAAGAAGGGTGAACCATGCCAGCAAGGGAAGGAAGAGGTGCAGATTTGGACCAGGTGGTCACCAACACCTGCAATTCCAGGTCCCTAAACAACATAGGGGCCCAGGCGATCAGTGTACTGCAAATGCCTAACTCGAGCAAACCTAGCTTCCAAAGCAGCAGCTGCCTAAAAAGCTTTTAAACTCGAAGCCGAATCAGTAAGGGTAAAGACTCAGTGAGAATAAACCTCAAAGCACTCAGGGTCATAGGTGTCACTGACCCAGCAGGCAGCATGGCAGAAGCAGAGAGAATGATCATTGTCAGGTAGCAAAGATAATGTACACCCATCAAGGTCAAACTCAGCAAGCAACCAAGCCAGAGACTTGTGAAGAAATTACCATGGGCCTGAAAACTGCTAACCAAGTAGGAATTCCTGACACTGGGGCTGCTTGCCAGAAGAAAAGACCAAATACAACCGAAACAACCATGCACGCGTTTATCGTCTTAATGGTGATATTGGCAATACCAGAAGTGATGCCAGTGTGTATATGAATGCGAGGCTCTCCACACCAGTGGTCTGGCATCTCAGAGGCAAGCTCTCAAACATATTAGAGAAGGTAACTATGTCAGTGCAAGGGCATCATTGCTAGCAGACACCCAGGGAAGAAAATCATGAGTGCATGCAGGCTGAAGTGCAACAAAGACAAGCTCATACAATAAGCCAGAGATATTACACACATGAAGCTAAGCTAAAATAAAGGAACACAACAAGCAAATGACAAATAAACAGCAGGACAAATAAAGTCCAAAGACTGCTGGCATTAACTGGAAGGAGATGCCTTGCCCACGACTGGTGGACCAAAGCACTACAGGTAGCAGTTGCCAGCAATACATCAGCAACAGAACTGCGAAGGGAAGCCAGCTGAGGGCAGGAGCCAGGATGCCTAGTGATAGCAATCAGTACTAATGAGTTTCGAACTAGTTTGAGTGAATCTCTTGTTCTCTGTGACTCACTTGCAGAGTTCTTTGGAAGTTTTGAGTCTTCATTTTCTGTGAACCATCCAGCTGTCTGTAATGCTTTCTCGACTTTTTGGATGCTTTACCGGTGGGGTCACTGTGCCTCTGTGAGCGAGTCAGGTTCTGATTCTGGCTCGCAGTAAGCCAAACAGAATTTCTGTGACTGATGTGATCCCTTAACTTGGAGCAATCTCAGTAAGATAATGTCAGGGAGTCACTGTGGGGGGGGGGGGTCCCCAGAAAGTCTACATGGGAAGAACAAATCTTCAGGCTTACATACAAGGTCACAAAAATGCATAAAGTGCAAACACAGATCTTCCACAGAAAAATTAAAAACTGAGACTTGCCCCCATCACAGAATTGAAAGGGCTAGGAACATAGCATACAGAGTGGCCTGGGCTGCCACTTGGTAATAGGCAGGAAAAACAGGATTGGTATATTTACACAGTGGGTCAATGGTTGTCTTGTTGCCTGCCAGTAGTTACTTTTCATCTTGCACTAGCTTGTTTTGTTACACCTGTTATTCCTGATGGGGTCTTCTCTCAGTTTTGAAGTTCATTTCTGATCTCTAGCTCCCCTCACCTCTTTGAGGGGGTTAGGTTTCCAATCTTGTCTCCCAATAGGTTAGAGCAAGTCTTTGGGGGCTGGTGTAAGACAGCCAAACCCAAGACATAGTTCGACTAGCGCTTAACTCTGGGAAGCCGCTGGTGGATTCCCTCCACACAGTCTTATACACTGTGTCATGAATCTATGCAGGGTGTTTTCGAATGAATCTGTATAGATTTAGAAGTACTGTACAGTGTACCTGTACATATATAACTAAGTGTTTAGGCAATCTGTTAAGGCAATCTGCAATTGCCTAAACCACCCTATTGGATTGCTTTCTATATATCTGATAATGTTTTAATCCTTATGCATCAACATGCCTAAATATCGGTACTTTGGTAGTTACTGAAGTACAGTACTACATATTGGGAGCTTTAACACAATTAGTTTTCATACTATGCCTTACTGCCATGTTACTGGCTACAAGTTAGTTGGCATTACCATCCTGGTACATACCATGAGATATGAATGGTTCCCAAGGGTATCATGTATTTTAGCCAACGTTATTATACAGGGCATGTGGAAGCTGTCAGAATTGCATTTCTCCTTTGTAAATGCACATTAATGACACTATGTAAAAAGACACCTCAAACACTGTTTATGTAGGACAGACGTAAATCTGCGTATTTATGTTTGTAGGTTAGCTTAGCATGTTAAAAGCACTACAATCACCCTTCTGTGGTTGACTGTTCAATAAATCACTGAATTATATGTTCAACAAATCTCTAACCCTGTTCACGGGGGACAGAAGAAAACGTATAAATGCTGATTAGCATTGTAAATGTGTGGTGATAATTGTCCAGCCACTATCAGTTGCTGTCAGGAAAGTTGTACAATTGTTCCACGTGATCTCAAATACCATATTCCGTTAAAGTATTCATATGATGTATTTAGGATGGGGGGGGGGGGGGAAGGGGGAAGAGAAGGGGGAAGAGAAGGGGGAATTATCATGGAAAAGTGCCAAGCCATTATGACTATACCCTGTATAGCACTTGGAAGGGATCAGGATAAGGATTTGAGATGGGACTGGGGGAAAGGAATGGTGCCTAACCATTTGGCAAGACGGTCTTGCATGAAGCGAGACCGTCGATATACGTACTGTTAGGGAGGGAGGGGGGAGTTAAACTGTGAGAATCTAATATTAAATAGTTTATTATGAATTTTTTATCAATTTATTAATTTTTGTTGCATATTAATGCAATTAATATGCTGAATAATAAAAATATTGTATTCAGACAAATGGCATTACTGTATCCATCAGGCTTTTATTGTCTTAATAGTGATATTTGCAACATCAGAAGTGATGCCAGTGTGTATATGAGTGATGACAATGATTTTAGTGATAGTGATAAAGATAATGACAGTGATCAAGTTTACGTGACAGGGGAGATTCAAGTGGCATTGTCGGGGTGTCAAGGGAGTCGACAGCCATCCCCCAAAAATTCATTTACAATCTAATGAAATAGGTATGCCTGCGGCAATTTTCGCTTTTCTTGCTGTAGTAATTATTTGAATTATTTGTAATAATTACAAAACTATTTTATTATAATATACTAGATGTATAATTAAGGAAGAATTAAATTTAGCAGACAAAACTCTTATGTAATCCTCCAGTCTATCCCTTTGGAAATGCTCTAGAAATTGTAACCACCTTTCAGATCATTTATAGTTTTTACCATGAACAGACAAATAATTATCAACCAAAATATTTTCAGCATCATAACAATAGTGACATTTCTGGGTTTTGTGCATGCTGTCTTTGCACACCTGCTTTGTCTTTGCATGCCTGCTTTGTCTTTGCACACCTGCTTTGTCTTTGCATGCCTGCTTTGTCTTTGCATGCCTGCTTTGTCTTTGCATGCCTGCTTTGTCTTTGCATGCCTGCTTTGTCTTTGCATGCCTGCTTTGTCTTTGCACACCTGCTTTGTCTTTGCATGCCTGCTTTGTCTTTGCATGCCTGCATTGTCTTTGCATGCCTGCATTGTCTTTGCATGCCTGCTTTGTCTTGGCATGCCTGCATTGTCTTGGCATGCCTGCATTGTCTTTGCACGCCTGCTTTGTCTTTGCATGCAAACTTTGTCTTTGCATTCAAATTTTGTCTTTGCATGCCTGCATTGTCTTTGCATGCCTGCTTTGTCTTTGCACACCTGCTTTGTCTTTGCATGCCTGCATTGTCTTTGCATGCAAACTTTGTCTTTGCATGCCTGCTTTGTCTTTGCACACCTGCTTTGTCTTTGCATGCCTGCATTGTCTTTGCATGCAAACTTTGTCTTTGCATGCCTGCTTTGTCTTTGTATGCAAACTTTGTCTTTGCATGCCTGCTTTGTCTTTGCATGCAAACTTTGTCTTTGCACGCCTGCATTGTCTTTGCATGTCTGCTTTGTCTTTGCATGCAAACTTTAACTTTGCACGCCTGCTTTGTCTTTGCATACCTGCTTTGTTGATGTTAATGCAAAATGCTTCCTATGGAAGGGAAGAGGGGGGGGGAGGACCTTCAAAGGGTAACAAAAAACCTATATTGGGCACACATTAAAATAACAACAATAAAAAAGCCTATTAAATTTATGGATCTATGCTATTTTATGTAATATATCTACAACTTTGGTTTAATGAGTATTCCTTACCTCAGTCTGTGAATTACATAAAGATTTTAATAAAATAATTTTGGTCCTTGGGAAAATACTGCTGTATAACATTTGCACACATTTTCATTCGTCTTAAACATCAAAAATTGTATGATGAAACCAAGTCAGCATAAAATTAATATTAGTTAAATATGATTGAAAAAAGTCACACAGATGATTGTGTCATCTAATAGTACAGAGATGTACTATTAATGAATAGGAATTATAGTACACCTTTGTCTAATTCTAGACCCAGTGAATCTATGGCATTAGTCATCACACACATAGAAAACTTTCTTAAAGCTTATGTCTTCTTTTTTTTTTTTTGCATTTCAAAAATCCTTAAGATATGGCAAACCAACGAACGTGTACAGCTTCTACTAGAGCAAAAAACCTCGGGAATATATATATATATATATACACTTCTATACTTAATGAAAACAAGTACACCGCATTACATACACATTATAATTATTTTCAATCACTTGAAAAATATCACGAGTCTCCATGAAGATGCTCTAAAATATACATTCAACTACAGTACCATATTCCTCAGGACTTGAAGAAAATAACACTCACTTCTCCAGTGAGTGTTATCCAAAATAACACTATCTGGTCACGCAATGTTTTGATCTCACCTGAAAAAAATAATCACTATATTTATATAATATCATGAAGGCATCAACATTTAAGAGAGTATTGTAATAATTTCTAAAAGATATAGAGAAAAACATAAAAAGGTTGAAAGGTTAATAACAGTATTTGGAAAGCACTTGTATGTTCACAATATCTAAACAAAATCTCCTCAAATAGCCATGTATGTGCCTAAATTCTCCTCCCACTCTCATACAATATCACTGATAACACTATAAGAACACATGTAACTTTTATAATGAATGAAATACAGTATCCAGAGGATAAAACAGTTTCCCACTAGTTTTGAAACTGTAGGAGAATCATCTGTTTGATGGTGCTATGAGCAAAGTATCATGATTAACAAATTTTTAAATTTTCTGGAGAGCAGTGCATCATGTTTCATTTTACTAAAAGAAAACACAAATTTGAAATTTTTGTTTTCAAAATATTAAGCCAGGTATACCTGGCAGAAAGTGGAAAAATCCATTGAAGGGTCAGTATGTGATTGTGGCAAGCTGTTCCCTTTTGAATTGTGACCTCGACCATATTTAGCAAGTACCCAATGGGATTCGGGTACAAAGTTTGGTGAGACTTGCCCTAAGTGTTTGGGCTCCCACCTCAGATAGATGGAGACATCCAAATAAATAAATAAATAAATAAATAATATATATATAT
>WNGS01169498.1:12741711-12754291 GCA_020271785.1 Procambarus virginalis
AATAATAATGCTATATAAATACTGGAAACAGTGTATTAAATATGAACATCCAATTTAAAAACATCTCAATCTGGTCCATTTTTATATAAATTTTGAATGTATCAGTAATGCTATGATATGAAACTTAAGATTCCAAGTGGAAACCCTGTATATTTTCTTTAGCGGTTGTTGGATACATAAGGTAATATATTAAAGCATATATCACTGGAAGAATGGCTTGGGAGGTTGAAACGTACTGTTGCGCATTTCCCTGTGCATTGTGCCACAATAAATGGTAACACCATGAGGCCACCAACGTATTGATTCTACAATTTTTTTTTTTATAGTACTTGATAAACAATGCACTAGAGGCGGTACCTACCATTGCCAGGGTCTGTTTCCCATCTATCTATCCACTCATCTTCCTCTATCCAGCTACCCATCTATGCATCCTTATATCCATCAATCTATACATACCTGGAGTGTGTTTCGGGAGTTCTACTCCGAGCCTGGCCTCGAGGTGTGATAACTTGGTTCAAAAGGCTGTTGTTTGAAGTGACCTGCAGGTCGACATATCCACTACAGACTGGTTGGTTCGGCACTTCTTGCAAGAACCTCTCCAAGTATCTCTTGAATACCTACCTTCGTTCCGGCAATATTTCGGCAATATGCGAATGAAGGTAGGCACTTGGTAGTGCCTACCTTTGTTCCAGCAATATTTTTAATGCTTGTTGCGAGGGTGTTGCACAGCCGTGGACCCCTGATGTTCAGACAGTGCTCTCTGATTGTGCCTAGGGCACCTCTACTTCTCAATGGTTCTATACTGCATTTCCTTCTATATCTTTCACTCAAGTTTGTTGTTTTCCACTGTGCAAATTTCAAACCTGGCCCTCCAGTATCTTCCATGTATATATTATTTGATACATTTCTCACCTCTTTTTCCAGAGTACATTTTGAGAGCCTTGAGACATCCCAATAATTCAGATGTTTTATCGTTTCTATGTGTGCCGTATATGTTTTCTGCATTCCCTATAATTCAGAGATCTCTCCTGCTCTGAAAGGGGAAGTGAGTACCGAGCAATAGTCAAGATGGGACAGCACCAGTTATTTAAATAGTGTTAGCATTACTATGGGTTCCCTGGATTTGAAGGTCCTCAGAATTCATCCTTTCATTTTCCTGGCCACTGCTATATTTGTTTGGTTATGTTCACTAAATATCAGATCGTCAGACATCATAATTCCTGGATCTTTTACATGTTGCTTTCCTTCTATGAGTAGGTCTGATTGTGTCCTGTACCCTGTGTTTTGTTTAAGTTCCTCGTTTCCACCATACCTAAGAACCTGGAATTTGTCACCATTAAACATTGTGTTATTTTCAGTTGCCCAATGTTTATTTATACAAACTTTATTTATATCTGCCTGTAATTTTTCAGGGTCTTCTACAGTGGCAATTTTCAAGCTGATTTTTTAATCGTCTGCAATGGATGGCACAAAGGTGTGACTAGTATTTTTGTCTATAGCAGATATAAGAATGAGAAATAGCAGTGATGCAAGAACACTGAGTGCCATCAAAGAAACGTGTACCCTGGGGTACAGAGATTTTCACAGCACTTGGGCTTGATCTTATTTGATTGACTGTCACTCTCTGCAATCTGTTTGACGAAGTTGAAAACCCAGCGCCCTACTACACTTTATTCATATTGATTCCTATTGATCTCATTTTATGGGCTATCACTCCATGGTCACATTTGTTGAATGCCTTTGCAAAGTCTGTGTATACAACATCTGCATTTTGCTTTTTTTCTAAGGCTTCTGTGATTGTCATAGTGGTTAAATAACTGTGACGGACAAGATCTTCCCGCTCTAAATCCATGTTGTCATGGGTTGTGAAGTTCATTATTTTCCATGAAACTGGAAATTTCATTCCTTATCACTCTGTTAAAAACTTTTATTGTGTGATATTAGTGCAAATGGTTTATAACTTATTGCTGTGCAGAGGAGCTATATCTGCTGATTTAAGAACTGCTGGTATCTCCCCCCCCCCTGGATTCAGGTTCTTTCTCCATATTACACTGAGTGCTTGCAATACTGGTACTTTACATTTCTTTATGGATATTGAATTCCATGAGTCAGGAGGCTGAGTGCATGGGCATGTTGGCAATTTCTCTTTCAAAGTCTTCTGAGTTTGTGGTAATATCGGTTATATTATCTCCATCATTTAGCTTTCTATCCATCCATTGTCTGTCTATCCATCCATCTACTATCTATCCATCTTCTGTCTGTCTCTTAGTATCTCTTGTAAAAAATATAATTTTATAATGTGTAGGTGATCTACAGTGAAAGGAGCTTAGTAGTGTAAATTAAAAAAAAAAATATATTACCCCTTGGATAAAGAGCCATGACTTGAAAAACCTTAGAAGTTGTGGAAGAATTGTCTGTTTTATGCAAATATGGGCAAATTATTGACAGCACAAAATTTTCTAATTTCCCCGAGATCAGCGAATATGAGTGCATATTGCTAAAAGAAAAAAATTGAAACGTTTCTGAAAATATTTAGCCGTGTAGCTGGCGAGCGGTGCCCAAAATTATCGTTGGGGGTGTGAATGTGACCCCTGGCATGCTGTTCCATGTTGAATTCTGGTGACCCCTTGACCATCCTGTGTTCACCCCTCTGCCTACTTTGGTGAGGCCATCAACTTTGAACACATTCTCTCTTATAGGTATAGATGAGACTATTTTATTTGAATGGCCTAGAGTGGTTCATTCTCAACAAAATGTACCACTTAAAGTTTGTGGCAACTAATATTGTTTGAATCATCTAATTTTCAAATTGTGTGATGACTAAATTTTGAGATTCGTAATGCTTATTAATAATTATGTTTTACTTGTACCATACAACAATTTTTATTTCTTCTCTAAATTTTTCATGTTTAAGTATTTTTATTCATATATTTTACTAAACCTGCAAAGGGAAAAAAATACATGACACACAGTGATTAGCTGAACAAGATCCCAATTCTGAAACATATAACCCAGAACATAGGTTATGTTTACTGTGGTATATTTTTACTATTTTACATCATTATGGATACACTGCTATGTTTTCATTTCAGGTTTTAAATTGATCATAACACAATAATATTCAGTATCTTAAAACAAAAAAACTCGTATGATTTCATATTCCATTTACATGATCAGGAGTCTGTCTACAAGTACAGTACTCGAAATAAATATTTGATCATACATCCGTCCTTCCAATACTGTATGTGGTAGCTTAGTTAACTATATAGATGTGATTATAGTTCTAAATGACTTCTAAATTCAGCTAAGGTGTGTTACAGAGAACCCCAGATAAACTATGTTCTATTTGGAATTATATAATTAAAAATGGCAATGAAATAATTGTGAATGAGGGTAAATGTGGTAAAGTCTACAGATTAGTGCTGCATATAATACTGTGACTAATTCAATTGATCATTATTAATGTTTGCTCCCAGTACTTTCATTACAAATTTGGTTTTGGCCAGAATGTAATTATTGGTAATATGCCGGTGGTGCCTCAGGCAGTTCAGTTAACACTGCTGGTAATTCAGTTTAGTAGAACTGACAGGTTAGTTTTTGTTTACCTTAGGGGTAGTTGCTTATGTCTGAAGGCTTGATGGGTAATTTTGAGAAAGTTTGAATGCATTCAGTATTTGTTGCAACAGTAAACCATGTAACCTATTCCATTACGATATGCAAACTTGTATTCCAGGTAATGGACAAGTTTTGAGTCGGAATGTTGGTCAGTGATTTAAATTTTAAAAATTTTTCTGTTATGCCACATATTTGTATTGGGAAGCATTTAGCACGAATGATATATACAATATACTGCATTTGGGTAAATATTAGTTGGACAGGTGTTTCAAGGAGCTACTTATTAATCACACTATGTTTATTTTATCTCGGCATGATATCATATACTGTACTAACTACCTAACCAATAGTATTGTCCTCATCCGATATTGGATCCCTATTAAGGCAAACCAACTTGGACATGAACTTAACTTACCATTAGCACCACCGGCATATTTCCTGAGCAGCACACCTGAAAACATCGTGCACACGTGATGTTTCCTGAACATCAAGGATAAGCGATGAACATTTTTCTGTTCAACTGGTATGAAAATATTATGCATTTGTAGTTGAAGTCCTTAAACTGGCCCCAGGCCAGCCTCGGAGAGTAGAAGCACTCCCGAAACCCTCTCCAGGTATGCTCCAGGTAAATTCATTTCTAATGTAAACAGTCTCACAGCGTTGCATTGCAGTGAACTCACACACAACTGCTGTCCTACTGTGCCATCTGAAATTCCTCAATCAGATGTTCATCTGAAATTCCTCAATCAGATGTACAGGACACTGGGTGCCATGAGGCTCGACTCTTGACTTGGTGATTCCTGTCAAAGGCTGTGGCATAGGGTATGTTTTATTGACTGAAGAGGTTGAGTCTTCAAATAAATGTATTTCTTGCCTTTCTGTAAGAACTGAATGTTTGTGTTTTACCTGATGAAGTTGTTATGCAAGTTCATACGTTTTTTAACACTTCAGAAGATTTTTAAAAAGTCAAGGCACATGATACCATAGCTTTAAAAATAACATATCAATGCAAAGACAAGGGTGAAACACAGTTCTGCATGAAAACTGTTCAATGTGCTTTCAACTACTTTTCTTAAAATGTTTTGCATAATAACTGTACAGCTTTGTTCCTTTCCTGCTGTTCCATGCCAACTCTACAACCTATACTATAGCTGCTTATGGCTTGCACAGACATTCTGCAAACAGCAAAGTAATCAAGCAGATGCTGAAACATTTTTGAAAAAGGAACCCTTTATGCAGAACATGTCCAGTTTGCTTCATTTTGGAGGGAACAAGTGAAGACATTGTGCCAGCGCAGTGCATCTCATAGTAAAGTGTCTCGGGTTTGTGAGTGGCGTGTTTTAAGAGCAGCAAAGCTCTGACTCGTGTGACATTGCAACTGGCTGGTACATTATAGGACTGTAGTAGTAATGGTGGTATCTGAGCTACAAGGACTGCCTAGCTGAGTGTAGGAATAGTGATGGTAGTAGACTTTCAAGGATTGCCTGGCTACCATACCATTGCTCAGCTCTACAGCTGGCTGGTACACTACAGGGCTGTAGTAGTGGTGGCAGTAGCCAAGCTTCAAGGACTGCCTAGCTGGCTGCAGGAATAGTGATGGTAGCAAATTGTCTGCACATGGTAGCAAAATTTTGAGCATTTCCTGGATACCGTGCAGTCAGCTCTACAGCCAGTCAGCCAACCACCATGTCAGTGCACACAGTACCAACACTGCATCAGATTTTAACCAATGCTTCAACAGTGTAGACCAGTGATGCCCATCTGCTGAGGGCAGGCAATGAAAACAGGAAATAGGATGAATATTATATGTGATGATAGTGAATGAAGACGAGGCACTTGGCTCTTTGGAATTTATTGTCATCCCACTCATCTCATCAAAAAATGTTATGACAAATTTTGTTGTGGGAAGTGCCTCAAATGTTCCCTAGCTGTGTAACAAACTTCAGGATTTGCAATACCACTCTGTGGTTTTCTTTTTAATAAATTGAATGGTACAGATGGTGAGTAGAATTGTTTTCATGTCGGTTAATCATACTGTACAAAGTAAGTCCTCAGAGATAAGCCTCACTGATGAATCTAGTGTAGCTACGCATACAGTATATACAACCTTTAATTCAAATCATACAATAGTTAAGGCTGAAAAGAACCTGTTTATGGTAAATTATGCCAGATATATGACAATAGCCTATCTCTTTGTTTCACCTGAAAGTTATTACACTGGCCAAAATGTTTCTGTATAACTAATCACCATTGCTGTAAACACATTCTTTTCTGAGGCTTACAATAGCCAACTCGCCATTCCCTGTAACACACTGACCCCAGAACCTCAGGCAAACTGGACGATACATTGACCCTTTTATATTTGAAAGGTAATAGAAAATATTTCCATATATTATAATCACAGAGCAAAATGTTTAAATCAAAACTACTAAAGAACATTAATTTATAATTGTTTTATGCTATTTTTGCATTTGTGTATTGGTAGGTTTAATAAATTTCATATTTTTGCTCTGATATAACCCTTGCACCATATATTATTAAAAAAATAAGCTGTTAAATTTTATTTACATATACTGTACGTATATACTGTACTGTATATGTGTGTAATTACCTAAGTGTAGTTACAGGATGAGAGCTATGCTTGTGGTGTCCCGTCTTCCCAGTACTCTTTGTTGTATAACGCTTTGAAACTACTGAAGGTGTTGGCCTCCACCACCACCTCGCTAATCTTGTTCCAACCATCTATCACTCTGTTTGCAAAAGAAAATGTAATATTTTGTTAGCACCTCTGTTTCCTTAGCTTCAATCTGTATGAAGAAATATTTTGGATTTTCTTTGTCTATTGTATGTTCTGCTTTCGTTCCATTTCTTCAATCTGATATGATTACTTCAGTCTGTTCTATTTCTTCAATCTCCTGTTTGAATTATTCTTTGTAGGGATAGTAAGGTATGCTTAAGCATTTCCATTTTTTTAATATGAAAAATTATTCATATTTATGATTTAGTGACAGGAATCTGATAATAGCAGTATTCGGAGTAATAATAGCAATGAGCTTAGTATATTTTTGGGTATTTTGCTCCATCAGGTGACGTCTGCTGGTCATAGCGTAGAGCTCTACACTGTGCAAGTCAGCTGGTTGTAGCATAGAGCTCTAAACTGTGCTAAGATTTTATTATATGCACCAGAATTAGTACTTCATTATGGTTTATAAAAATATAGATATACAGTACAGGGGTACCTAGGTTTAAGAGTTTAATCCGTTCCTGGAGACAGCTCGTAACCCGAAGATAATTTCCCCATAAGAAATAATGGGAAATGAATTAATCCGTTCCTGACTACCCAAAAACCCCACTTCAAACTAAATTTTATACCTAATTCATCCAAATCTACACTACAAAAGTATGTTCAAGTTATTACTTACCCTTGCTGTTGGTGTATGGAAGATGGTGAGGAGGGGGGAGGGAGGAGGAGAGGTGTTATTGTTTGAAAGGGGTAGTCCCCTTCCATTATAACATCAGTCAGTAAAGATTTTTTTGGAGTGCGCACTCTAGCACGTTTTGCCTGCATACCACTAGGACCTGCTTCTGGCTCACTGCTTGATTTTCTCATTAGAAATCGTTCCATTGAAGACTGTTTTTCCCTTCTTTGTAACACTTGTCTGTAATGAGACATCACATTGTCATTAATATGATCAATGCAATGGCCTGCTACAGCTTTATCTGGGTGATTCTTTTCAGCAAAACTTTGCAGTTCTTCCCATACTGCACACATTTTCTTAATTAATGAGGAAAGGACACCCTCTACTGCCTCCTCCTCTGAAGATTTGTTGTACTGCCTATCTAGTTCAACAACACATGTACCATTTTCATGTTTACAAATGATCTCTTGTTTTTCCTCTATATTTTCCTCTATTTCCTTATTCTCACATGTTTTTTTTGCCTTGAACCTTACCACTGGCTTTCTTGGGACCCATGGCGAGATATATAATAACAACTTTTATACTAAAATAGGCAAAAATAAAAAAACCCTGTAAATCCTTGCAAAGAATTCAGGCGGGATAGTCACTTGGCAGGAGGCACTGGTAAACTGAGGCACGATTGCCATGCCACCATGCACTAGGTTGGCCATACGCGTATCAACAAACTCGTATCCTGAGGTAAAGTTCATAACCTGATTCAAATTTTCCGAAGAAATCAGGGTCGTAACCCGAAAAGTTCATAAAGAGTGGCATTCGTAAACCGAGGTACCACTGTACTGTACTTGTAATTACCTAAGTGTAGTTACAGGATGAGAGCTACGCTCGTGGTGTCCCGTCTCCCCAGCACTCTGTCATATAAAATATATATATATATATAGTTTAGTTTAGTTCATTTATTATGCACCCCATACCCATCTTGTGGGCAGTAGTGGAAAGGGTTACAGAGGCACATAATGGGCTCAGGGACTGAACCCCATAATTCATTTAGCTAAGCAAGTTACAATCTTGATGAGCTAGTTACAAAAATCAATATAAGTCGTCACATCAACAATGGGTTCGAGATCGACCTCAAGCACAGGTTCTAAATTAAGCAACTGACATATGTGGAGAGCTAGTGTCAAAATTTATATGTTTGTCCTGCACACCGCCTCCCATCCAGTGGGCAGCGGTGGATAGGTTACAATCACTCAGTTACTACCTACAGTTAGCAAACTGGGATATTTGGCTAAAATTTCTGGTAGCAGATCATTTTGAATGAAATATTTACACATCGCTGGAACATTGGTTACAGAATATATATATATATATATATATATATATATATATATATATATATATATATATATATATATATATATATATATATATATATATGTCGTACCTAGTAGCCAGAACGCACTTATCAGCCTACTATGCAAGGCCCGATTTGCCTAATAGGCCAAGTTTTCATGAATTAATTGTTTTTCGACTACCTAACCTAACCTAACTTTTTCTGCTACCTAATTTAACCTAACCTATAAAGATAGGTTAGGTTAGGTTAGGTAGGGTTGGTTAGGTTCGGTCATATATCTACGTTAATTTTATCTCCAATGAAAAAAAATTGACCTCATTCATAATGAAATGGGTAGCTTTATCTTTTCATAAGAAAAAAATTTGAGAAAATATATTAATTCAGGAAAACTTGGCTTATTAGGCAAATCGGGGCTTGCATAGTAGGCCAAAAAGTGAGTTCTGGCTACTAGGTACGACATATATATATATATATATATATATATATATATATATATATATATATATATATATATATATATATATATAGACACACACACACACACACACACACACACACACACACACACACACACACACACACACACAAGGTTCAAAGGTTTGCCACCAGACTAGTACCCGAGCTGAGAGGTATGAGCTACGAGGAGCGACTGCAGGAGTTAAACCTCACTTCGTTGGAAGACAGAAGAGTTAGGGGGGACATGATCACCACATTCAAGATTCTCAGGGGAATCGACAGGGTTGATAAAGACAGGCTGTTTAACACAAGGGGCACACGCACTAGGGGACACAGGTGGAAACCGAGTTCCCAAATGAGCCACAGAGATATTAGAAAGAACTTTTTTAGTGTCAGAGTGGTTGACAAATGGAATGCATTAGGAAGCGATGTGGTGGAGGCTGACTCCATACACAGTTTCAAGTGTAGATATGATAGAGCCCATTAAACTCAGGAAACTGTACACCTGTTGACTGACGGTTGAGAGGCGGGACCAAAGAGCCAGAGCTCAACCCCCGCAAGCACAACTAGGTGAGTACAACTAGGTGAGTACACAAATACTTGTGTAATTACCTAAGTGTAGTTACAGGATGAGAACTACGCTCGTGGTGTCTCGTCTTCCCAGCACTCTTTGTCATATAACACTTTGAAACAACTGATGGTCTTGGCCTCCACCATCTTCTCGCCTAACTTGTTCCAACCGTCTACCACTCTATTTGCGAAAGTGAATTTTCTTATCTTTCTTCGGCATCTGTGTTTAGCTAGTTTAAATCTATGACCTCTTGTTCTTGAAGTTCCAGGTCTCGGGAAATCTTCCCTGTCGATTTTGTCAATTCCTGTTACTATTTTGTACGTAGTGATCATATCACCTCTTTTTTTTCTGTCTTCTAGTTTTGGCATATTTAATGCCTCGAACCTCTCCTTGTAGCTCTTGCCTTTCAGTTCTGGGAGCCACTTAGTAGCATGTCTTTGCACCTTTTCCAGTTTGTTGATGTGCTCCTTAAGATATGGGCACCACACAACAGCTGCATATTCTAGCTTTGGCCTAACAAAAGTCATGAACAATTTCTTTAGTATATCGCCATCCATGTATTTAAAAGCAATTCTGAAGTTAGAAAGTGTAGCATAGGCTCCTCGCACAATATTCTTTATGTGGTCCTCAGGTGATAGTTTTCTATCTAGAACCACCCCTAGATCTCTTTCTTTGTCAGAATTCTTTAAAGATTTCCTCACATAATGTATAGGTTGTGTGGGGTCTATGTTCTCCTACTCCACATTCCATAACATGGCATTTATTAGCATTAAATTCCATTTGCCAAGTGGTGCTCCATATACTTATTTTGTCCAGGTCTTCTTGAAGGGCATGACAATCATCTAAATTTCTCATCCTTCCTATTATCTTAGCATCATCAGCAAACATGTTCATATAATTCTGTATACCAACTGGTAGATCATTTATGTAGACAATAAACATCACTGGTGCAAGAACTGAACCCTGTGGTACTCTACTTGTGACATTTCTCCAGTCCGATACATTGCCTCTGATTACTGCCTTCATTTTTCTATCAGTCAGAAAATTTTTCATCCATGTTAGAAGCTTACCTGTCACCCCTCCAATATTTTCCAGTTTCAAGAACAACCTCTTATGTGGAACGCTGTCGAAAGCCTTTTTTAGGTCCAGATAGATGCAGTCAACCCAACCATCTCTCTCCTGTAATATTTCTGTGGCTCGATCATAGAAACTGAGTAAATTCGATACACAGGATCTTCCAGATCGAAAACCATACTGTCTGTCTGAAATTATATCATTTCTCTCCAGGTGTTCTACCCATTTAGTTTTAATTATTTTTTCCAATATTTTGACTATTACACTTGTCAATGATACAGGTATATAATTAAGGGGGTTTTCCCTGCTTCCACTTTTGTAGATTGGAACTATGTTAGCCTTTTTCCACACAACAGCTACAACTCCTGTAAACAGGGATGCCTGAAAAATCAGTTGAAGTGGAATGCTGAGCTCAGGTGCACATTCTCTCAGAACCCATGGTGAAACTCCATCTGGACCAACTGCTTTGTTCTTACTTAGTTCCTTGAGCATTTTTTCCACTTCGTTTCTAAACACCTCTATGTGCTCTATGTTGTTCTCTGGAATTCTTATTGTGTCTGGTTCCCTGAAGATTTCATTTTGTACAAACACACTTTGGAACTTTTCATTTAATGTTTCACACATTTCCTTTTCATTTTCCATGAATCTATTTCCCATTTTCAACCTCCGAATATTACCCTTTACCTGCAATTTGTTGTTTATGAATTTATAGAATAGACCTGGTTCTGTTTTACATTTGTCTGCAATCCCTTTATCAAAATTTCTTTCTGCCTCTCTCCTCACTGCCGTGTAGTTGTTTCTCGCATCTTTGTATCGCTGGTATGCTTGGGGGTTTGGCCTCTTCCTGTATTGATTCCATTTTTGTGTCTTTTGGTCTTTGGCCCTCTCGCAATTTCTGTTGAACCAATCCTGTTTCCAAGTTCTGCATCTCTGTTTTGGTATAAAATTAATTGTGCCTTTATCATATATTTCACAAAACTTGACATACTTCTCATTCACTTCCTTACCTAGCAACAAGTTTGTCCAATTATACTCACTAAAAAAATTTCTAAAGTTGCCATAATGTCCTCTCCTAAAGTCAGGTTTTTCAATTGCTTCAACCTTCTTATTTTCTTCCAGATTATAACGCATTGCATACTTTATTCCCAAAAGGATATGGTCACTTTTACCCAAGGGAGGAAGGTACTGAATGTCAAATATTTCTTCCTCCTTCCTGGTAAATATCAAATCTAGCATGGAGGGAACGTCCCCTTCCCTCATCCTCATAGCTTGTTTAACATGTTGGTACAAGAATGTTTCCAGGATGAGGTCTATAAATTTACAGGTCCAAAAATCTTCTGTTTTATCTTCATATGCTTCCCAGTCTATGGATTTCAAGTTGAAGTCGCGACTATATCAACAGTCGTAATCTATTGTTATCCGCTTTTGCTATGATCTCTCATTATTGTTATAAGACCTTCTCGTTTACTATCTAGCTCCTCCTTTGACCATGTGCTGCTTGGTGGTGGACTATATGCATTTATGATCACTAGTTTATCATCCTTATGGCAGATCTCTAGTGCTATTATGTCAACTTCTTGTGGATTGGCAGTCATTATTTCGTTCACCTTTAGGTGTTCTTTCACCAGCACAGCAACGCCACTGCCTTTCCTAATTTTTCTGTCTCGTCTCCGAATTGAGTAGCCCCTTGGGAATATGACCTCATTTAAAATATCATCTCCAAGTTTTGTCTCCATAAGTGCAACAATGTCTGGTGTCTGCAGCTGAATTACATCACTTAACTCCAGTATCTTCGATCTTACTCCATCTATGTTGGTGTATGCAATCTTCAGGAACTTGTTCCCCCTCTTCTTATTTTTCACTCCCCCTCTCTCTAATGATTTTGTTGGTTTGCCTTTATGTACCACTTTACTGGTCTGCCTACCCCTATCACTTTGTAGAAAAAAGAATTGATTTCTTCTTCATTCCTGCTCTCATTTAAACGTTTTGCCTCGGCGAGGTTCAGTTTCAGCTTCTCTCTATCGTCTTTGGAAAGATCTCGTCTTAACGACCACACTTTCCCATCCTCATCACTTTGTAATTTTGTAGCATTCC
>WNGS01169498.1:12760031-12780372 GCA_020271785.1 Procambarus virginalis
GCCTAATAGACCGAGAGATGTTCTCTTATTTTCAATAAAATTTTCAAATTATTTATTTGAATTATGATTATATTATATTAAGAACAGAAATTAATGTCTTAGTTGTTAGTTTAGATACGTTAAGATAGGTTAGGTTAGGTAGGGTTGGTTAGATTCAGTCATATATCTACGTTAGTTTTAACTCAAATTAAAAAAAAATGAACTCGTACATAATGAAATGGATAGCTATATCATTTCATAAGAAAAAATTAGAAAAATAAATTCAGGAAAACTTGGCTTATTAGGCAAAATGGGTCTTGCATAGTAGGCTGCATACTGCATTCTGGCTACTAGGTACAATAGGTGTGTGTGTATATTATATATATATATATATATATATATATATATATATATATATATATATATATATATATATATAATATGTGTGTGTGTGTGTTGTACCTAGTCAGAATGCAGTACTAGGCCTACTATGCAAGGCCTGATTTGCCTAATAGGCCAAGTGATTTTTCTATTCAATTTTTTCCCCAATTGGTTTATTTGAATTGTTATATTATATTAAAGAACATAAATTATTGACTAGGTTAGGTTGGGTAGGTTAGGTTCGGTCATATACAGTATTTACATTAGTTTTAACTCAAATTAAAAAAAATCATACATAATGATATGGATAGCTTTATCATTTCATAGGAAAAAAAATTGAAAAAAATAAATTCAGAAAACTTAGTTTATTAGGCAAATTGGGCCTTGCATAGTAGGCAGAGTATTGCGTTATGGCTACTAGGTATCGCACACACAATTATACATTTATATAATGTGTATTTATTGTACATATTACACATTGTATTTATATATTTGTATGTATTTTGTATGATTTGCCTGTAATTCATTGTTCCGCCTGTTAGCAGGTGATATGCCTTCCACCCCAGGTGTTAAGCAGTCATTGCAAGAGTGTAAGAGATCCAAGTGTATATCACAACAAATAAAACTGCGGTCTGTAACTTTTCAACACTGTGATGGATGTAGGTCAACTCGTTTGAGAGGTTTGCAAAAGTACAGGGGGCCCAGCCACACCGCTCATAGGTAGCTCCACTCTTCTCTCTGACTCTTCTCACAGATTTGAATATTAAGCTGTCCACAGTGCAGTGCCACTGGTTTGGTACAAAGTCACTCGTGTCAAGTGAGGTGGTATGTGTGCCAAGTACACTAGCAATTGCTCCAGTGGTGCTAATTCATAGAACAGTGACTCATACATGGTATAGTAAATCCTGTACATGGTATGGTGGCACTTGTATATGGTACAGTGGTATTTATTAATTTTGCAATTGTATGTTACACTGGCACTTATGCATGGCACTTTTGATCAGTGCCACTTGTACAAAGCTTAGTGTCATTTGTGACATGTACAGTGTTGCCCATACCAGTACAGTGTCACGTATTCAGCATAGTGCAAGTGCAATGCTATATGTACTAGGTATAGTGCCATTTGTGCCAAGTATATATGTAATTTAACAGGAATACTTATGCTAGGTACATTGCCACATGTTTCAGCTACAAAGTTCCTTTGTGCCTGGTATTAGGCAAAATGTATCGAGGATTATACATTTTTGTGACACATGACAAATGGCCCTTCGTCATGTGGAATATTAATGACGTGACGCCACTTAAGCTAGGTACCATGTTACTTTGTGCCCAGCATATTGCAACACGTGCCCAGCATGTAGTGCCTGTTGTTGTTGTATAGTACAGTGTCACTTGCGTTGGGTGAAGTGCTTTGTGCCCATAATAATACAACTTGTGCATAGTGCAATGTTATATGCCAAGCAGTTTCACTTGCACCCAGTACAATGTCAGCTGTACTCAGCAAAGTTTACTTGTGTCTACTACAGTGCCACTTGTTCTTTGAAAAGTGCCATTATTACCCAGCACAGTACCACTTGTGCCTAGTGCAGTGCCAAGTGAGCTAAGTACATTTTACTTGTGCTAGGTACAGTGCCACTTTTTGCTTGGCATATTAACTTTACACCTAGCAGTGTCACTTGTACTTAATAGTGCCACTTTTGCCCAGCACAGTGACTTGTGCCAGCATAGTGCCACTTGTTCCTGACAGTGCCACATACGCTGGTACAATGCAACCTAACCAACACGTTCCTTGGGTCAGGCGGTGTGGCCCCTAAACAATACACTGTCAATCTTTTTTTTTTTTTTCCAGTCTCCCATTCATTGGTTATGTCACCAAACATTTCCTAGCATTTTGAAAACTCATAAATGTTAATATTGAATAATAAACTTGCATATTTTATTTTACATGCATATTTTCTTTTATTACATAGTAGGAATGTAGAAAACAAATTAGGCTGCAATAATGTGTTAATTACTGTGTATGAATTGCCATACGGTATATTTTCTGTACAACAGCTAATTCGTAGGAAAGAAATACTATCCAATAAATAGGGAGCCTTTTTTTTATTTTTTTTTTTTTAATAAAGCCATGGTCATTGCCAATCTCTCATTTTAATTCTGGAAATACTTTTAAAGAAAGCATTTTATATGTAAATAAAGGGATTGCTACAGTGGCATACTGATTTTCTTTTAAGATTTCTGAATATTTCCTTTGGAATTATATTGTATTGTGTATATAGAAAAGTAAAAAGTGACAAAGGAAATATAAGAGGATAAGTGATATTAGGATTTAATGTGTAGCAATGCCTTGTTCACATCTATTCAGCTTGGCCATAAACTTAGTTCATTCACTATTCAAATCATTATTTTAATTTTAATGTCCACTGATTATATCATGCCACACTTAATAAGATTCTTGTCCTCCACTGCCAGGTATACACAATGCTATAAATATAAATGAGCCATTTAAAATGAATCACACATTGCAAACGGGCCCAAGTCCAATATAACCACTCGGATTGCACGTACAGTACAGTACTTGCAAATAAGAAAATGGTTATGCATCAACAGGAAATTCATATAGAACTTTATACTGGTTGTGGGCACAAGTGAGATCATGGTTTAGCTCTAGAGGTAGTAATAGCATATTGGAATGCTAAGGATGGTAATTGTTTAATCAAGTGCATTGAAATTGCTACTAATATTTTGTCAACTATCCATTTCACAAGGATACACTTGAACACTAGCACTATTCATCAATAAATAGTAACACACCAAATATGTTTTGAAAATAATCGGCCAGTAAAGATGTATTGGGAAGAGTACGAAAAAATCAAAGATGTAAATAATGGTTAAGTATATATATTTTTGTTAGTTCTTGATTTGACGTGTGTGAAATCAACTGCATATTTCTAAAATTGTTAAAGCTAATGAAAGCAAAATCCACAAGACTCGCTCAACTTGGTTCGTGCATAACCAATCACATTCTGCAGTCCAATTTGTATATTTCCTCTAGTGTTGATTTTGGATACTGTATTCTGTATGCTTTCTGGAAAAGATGTTTTTGTTTGAGTATTCCTTAATTGAGCACACACGGCTTAAATGTTGACAGACTTTGCAAAATGAAATGTTAGCAGTTAATTGTCACACTTTATTTACTCTCAAAGTTATCTCCATAAAGCCCGTACTTCTGGTTAACTCGTAATAAACAATTTATTGTAAAATTCATGTGTGACTAATATGAAAAACTATAAAATTATGTATACAAATTTATTATATTTGACAACTCAAAAATGGTTGACATGTCATTCTAGATTTTCCTCAACAGGCATTGTTTCTTCTTTAACATTTTTAATGCATTTTTATTGGCTTTTTGCCCTTTGCAAGTAGACATTGGTATCATATATACTGTATTGTGAAATTTAGTATGCATTGATGCTGGTTATTGAGAGTTTGAGCTGTGTTTTTCCAGTGCAGTATTTAGTTTTCAGTTTACTTCCATTCTTCATGCATTATTTTTCATCTTCTTGCATTTGATATTGAAGTCCTCATGTTGTGTTTGTGCATTCTGTTAATGTAGCATTCAAGCGCTTACTGGCTCAAATAGAGCCTCAGGAATTCAGTTATTATAAATCTATAAGCTTTGTTTAATAATTTTATCAGGAGGCAAGTTGATTTTAAATTTTTACTTTATTATTTTTTGGTCTCGTACTCTCTCAATTCTGTCAATGGCGCTCATTGTCGTATTACTAATGCTAATAAGCAAGTACAGCAAAGCCTTGGTTTGAATGCACTTCACTCATATCTAAGTAAACCTTGCAGCCACATGAAAATGCTTAAGATATTAATTAGCAGTTCGAAGCTGTCATTATCCAGTTAAGCAGTTGTTTTAAGGAACAAGGAAATATTTATGTATATATTAGGTACATTTCGAAATTCTCTCAAACTTCAAGAGGTGGTAAATGTCTATTGTATGCATTTATTGTGTACATTCCCAGATGCCAGGAAATATTTTCATAGTGTTTTAATTTTTATGAAAATTAAAAAGTTGCTTCTGTAATGCATGCTCCAGTTTACTGATTTGAACCTTAATTATTCTTATGCTTCCATGGACCTCGAAACAAATTTTCATACAAATGAGGCTTCTTACATTATGCCTTTTGTTATCATAGCTGCAAATAATACTTTGATTTTTTTGTCAAAATTATGCCATACTGGATGCAGGATACAAAAAAGGTATTTGTATATCACAAACTTGGACAGTATTGAAAATTAACCAGGTTAGGCACATTCAAAGGATACCTGATCAACCAGGCTATGACGTATGTCGGGCTGTGAGCAGCCGCATCAAACAGCCTGGTTGATCAGGCCAGCAACCAGGAGGCCTAGTCAGAAACAGGGCCATGGGGATATTGATCCTCGAAATCTTTAACAGGTGGGTAGGTAGGTAAGCTGTAGTGAAAAAAAAGGGGAGGGGGGGGATGGGAAGAGGCTAGGAGATACTTTGAGACGACCTGTAATGATGGTATAGAAATCGGAAAGAGTGTTGATTATAATCAAGCAATTGTATGAATTTTTGTAAAGGAAGACAATGGATTCATAATGAGAATGGCAAAATGTTGTTGTCTGCCATGAGGCAGTGTCATTGATCCCAGTACTGTAATTTAGTTGTTTATGAAAATGCTGTAATTTAAAAGCTAAATTTTACTGCAGAATATAGTACTGTACTGTACTATCCTCTTATTGCAAGTGAATTCCACAACCAAGGCCTTGTCTAAAAGAAATGATTGACAACTGGTAGTGGTTAAAAATGCTATGGTGTGATTGATTAGCAAGATGCTAGACCTCTAGCAAGTCATTATCCATGATTGTTACTGTACAGGGCACTAAGGAGAACATGGACATTTTAAAAGATTTTGTTGTACATTTCAGTTATATATATATATATATATATATATATATATATATATATATATATATATATATATATATATATATATATATATATATATATATATATATATATATATATATATAATAATAAATAAATGTGTGTGTACACTCACAAATTTGTACTCACCTATTTGTGCCTGCAGGATTGAGCATTGGCTCTTGGACCCTGCCTTTCTAGCCATTGGCTGTTGAGCAGTGACTCCTGTCCTATTCCTATCATATCTACCTTTAAAATTATGAATGGAGTTTGCTTCCACAACCTGCTCCTTTGGCATATTCAATTTTCCTCACTATTATGCTGAATGAAAATTTTCTAACGTGTGACTCGTCAAAGTCTGAAGCTTCTACCAACACCCCATTGTTCTATTGGCATTCAAAGTGAACATTTCTATTTCCAGTCACTCCCCAAAATATTTTACAAATATCATGTCTCCCATCTTTTTTTTTTTTTCTAGCATTGTCAGGTTCAGTTCTTTCAGTCGCTCTTCATATCCCTTACCCTCGCAATTCTAGGACGAGCCTCGTCGCAAACTTCTGAACTCTTTCCAGTGCCTTGTGCGTTTCTTTAGGTGGGGGCTCCATGATGGGGAGGCACACTCTAAGACTGGTCTCACATTGACAGTGTAAAGCACTTGAAAATGCTTCTTATGTTGATTACTGAATGATGTTATAACCTTTGCGATCGTAGAGTACACTGCTGACGTTATCCCAATTGTGTGCGCCTTTGGAGTAAGGTTTGGCGTTATGTCCACTCGCAGGTCTCTCCAAGTCATTACAGGTAGGTAGTTTATCTTAATTGTGTACGGTCCCTTTGGCCTGCTGTTGCCTGCTCCCATTTCCATCACTTTATACTTTGTTGTGTTGAACTCCAGTAGCCATTTCTGCAACCCTCTCTGTAATTTGTTAGTCCTCTTGGAGGATCCTACAATCTTCTTCTGTCTTAACTCCTCTCACTAATTTTGTGTCACTGCAAACATTGACACAAGACTAGACTCCTGTACACATTTACGTATAATGTATTGCAATAGTTCCAAGGACTGATCTTAAAGGTACTCTACGTGTTACTGTTCACCGGTCTGACTTCTCACCCCCCTCCCTACTGTTACTCTCAGGCCCATGTCTGTTGGGCAATTCCTTACCCATGTTAGGACTTTTCCGTTTACTCCTACCGGCCTCTTTAGTTTGTATAGTAATCTTGCGAAAGGTACAGTACTGTGCGTGTTTGTCTATTTTATTCCATAAGGAAGTTGTCACATTTTGTGACAACGCCACGTAAAATTAAGGAAGCAGGTACTACATCCCGGTCGGTTTGTGATGCCTGAAAGTGGAGGGAAAAAAATTGAAGGAACTATACAAGATGACACATTTGACAACAATTGATACCTGGTAAGATGAGGTATGGTGGCAAGAATGGAAGACTTTTATCTACTCAAGAAAGGGAACAAGCTCGAGCATATATATTACAGATCAGTCACTTCAATACATTCCTCATAATATGAGGATAACTGGGAGAAAAATAGTGCACAGTCAAGATAAGCACAAGTCGCATTTCCAAATATCGATCAGTTTTTACAAAGTGAAAAGTTTTCTTAGGGAACCTACTATGTTCCCTAAGAACATATTAGGTTCTTAGGCCTACTCCCTTAAGGAATGAAAAAACTTGGTGGTTTCCAGGATTTATGAAAAGGCAGCATCAGTAAAGCAGGGCTGTGAAGGATTTAACCCAATGACAATCTATTAAGGCATTTCCATATTGAATTAACATTACCTCTTGGACAGACACTTTTAGTGAGGTCTTGGACTGGAGAATTGTAAGCAGGGAGCTAGTGTATTGTATGTATAAATTTAGATACTAAATTGATGGAAAGAGAGACCTGTGTGGAATGTAAAGAAATAGAAGACATCTTCGTTAAGCTCTAGGAATAGTTTGGGAAATGGTCAAGACTTGAACTCGGACAAGTGGAATCTAATAAAGTGGCAAGGAAAAAGACCCCCCTGAACATGGTAGTTGGCAGGCAACACCCTGAAACATAATGATAGAATCTGGAAGTCTGTATGGTTCAGGTTTGCATGAGACATGCATAGTATGGTATGATATGGAACCTGGCAAAGAATAGCATTAAGAAATGTAAGGAATGATATATTTTAAACATTGGACAAGAGTTTAAATCTGAACTGTGGTTATATGGCCACACTGGCTTGGCATTTATTTTTGAGAATTTAGGAGTAAGCAAAATAATAAAGAAACCATGTAAATAAATGTTTTGCCAAGCCATAAGGAATGAGATGTAACAAGGCCTGCTTATTGGAATCTATGGAGATGGATATCTAACATTTTGAGTACTGCTTGTTAGCTATTTGAACCTTATTTATAGTGTTTAAATTGCTACATTTACATGTCCTGTACTCCTGAGCTGTTGATAGGAGAGTAGCAGCGCCCGTGACCATTACTGTCAGTGCACAACTTTAGCCGATTCTTAAATCTTCTGCAGAGTTCCAAGCCACTGATAGACCATTAATAATGCCTGTCCTGTCTCCCAGAAGAAAGTATTGATACCGTTATTCATAATTGAAGCTGTAACTGTTGGAGATAGATGGTTAACTATTAGAAACGACATACCAATGCCAGTGGTCTTCGTACCATCAAAACAAGTGGGAGTGTCAGAATGTATTGGCCACACGATTTTGAGGAGCACATATGAAAGACATGCGGATTACTGCCCCCTCGCTATCCAGCCCGTTGTCAGCATGAGAGGGGGGGGGGCTCAGTGGGCGGGTGTTTGAATGTGATGTTCCATGGGCTGGAGTATCTGGCCTTTTTTGAGCCTTGTGCTCCTGCAGCTGTCCTTGAAGACTGGCTTGTGGCAGTTGTTTTTCTTATTTGGAAATTTGGTACTTCTGCCTACTCCCTTAAGAAATTTTGTCCCATTGCCCTCACAAGTTGCATGACCATACGTTCGAAGAGCTTGTAATGTCAGTCTTCTGTGGTTCTTGGAACACTATTGCATTCTCTTTCCCTCTCAATTTGGATTTTGCAAGTTGTGGTACAGTTGACATTTTAGTGGTCCTAGAGGTTTACATTTGTTTTGTTTTGCCACCAAGTCATCTGGTTGGTATTCTTTTTTACTTAAAAAAAAAAAGCTTATGATACCACATGGAGGTACAATATTTTGTCCCAACTTCATTCTTTTGGTGTTCATGGCAATCTCTTTCTCTTCCTTTCTGGCTTTCTCATTTCTTTCAAATGAGACTTGGTGCCACCTTTCTCCCATTCTGAGGTGTTCCCCAGGATAGTGTTTTGAGCACTACTCTTTTTCCTCATTACTCTTAATGGTCGTACTTCCTCCATTCTAGTGTTTTTTTTGACCCTTTATGTAGATGATCTCGCTCTACTGTCAAGGGGATATGGCCCCCCTTTTCCTCCAATGCTGGCTCCAACTTGCAGTTGATGCCGTGTTGTCCTGGGCCATCAGTCATGGTTCAGCTGTCAGGGAGCCTGACAGCTGAGTGGACAGATTCAGATTCATAGTCCTGAGGTTCTGGGTTCGATCCCCGGTGGAGGCAGAGACAAATTGGCAAAAAGTTTCTTTCACCCTGATGCCCATTACCTAGCAGTAAATACGTACCTGGTAGTTAGACAGCTGCTACGAGCTGCTTCTTGGGGGTGTGTAAAAAAAAAAAAAAAAAAAGAGGCCTGGCCAAGGACTGGGCCGCGGGGACGCTAAGCCCCGAAATCACCTCAAGATAGTTCTTTACATCTAAGACTTCTACTTCTTTATTCCCTGCTGCTGCTGTGCTGGTCGCCTTTTCTGTAAGGATTCTGCTAAACATTTTTGGTTGATTTTTAACACTAGTTTGTCTTTGTCCTCCCATGTCTCTTACCTCAAAGTAGAATGCTCTAAAGTCCATATGGTCCTTCGTATCTTGTCCCATACTTCCTGGGGAGCTGTCTAAATTGGATTATGGCTGTCCAACCTACTCCTTTGGTCCTTGGCTCTCTTGATGCTCTGCACCATGTTGGGTTGTGCTTCAGCTCTGGTGCCTTTTGTTTATACCCTATCTAGAGCTTGTACGTTGAAACAGATGTCTCGTTGCTCCGGGATCCTGTAGATTATTACTGCCTTCACTACCTTGTGAGGTCTCTGCAATATACTTATTCTCGCTTTTGCAGGACGTTGGTTGTTGCAGTCAAATTCTCGCTTTTTGCAGGACTTCGGGAACAGGGTCTGGAGGACCCTGCTCCATTTCGCCTTCCTTTTTGTTTAGATATCTCGCTTACGTGCTTGCCTTTCAGTTTGTTAGCAATGCATGAATTAGCATTGCATTGCATGCCTAGTGTCATTCCATCCTTACTTCATTGGAGGGCCCTGCTTGTGAAGTTTTGCAAGTCTTTGAACCACATGGTAAAGGTTTCTACCCCTCGTACTTTTTTTTTAAATGCCTTTTCCTTGAACATTTATCTATGCATTTGCATTCCATTGCTCTCTTTCCAGACTAAACCTATATGTGCCACCTACCTCCGGAGGCTAGCATCTTGTCCTCTGAACAATATGCTATCTTGTATGGCCTGTGCTGATTGCTTTTCCGTAGTCGGCGCTCCGTCATTCTCTTGTAGTGCTCTCGTGATGTTGGAGTCATTTAATCCTATACAGTACATCATGTGGTAATTGAAATCCAATATTGGCTGTTTCTAATCTCTAGCAGATGTAAACAGGTTGAGTTTTGTTGGGTTCCCAGTCATATTGATATTTCCTTAAATGAGCGTGTAGACACTGCCACTAAGGAGGGTATCTGCATTCGCCCCATTTCCAGGAAAAGACTTTTGTTCCAATTTCTACAGTTGTTCATTTCTCGATACATGGCCATTGGCAGGATAGTTGGTGTTTTGTTACTTGGAACAAACTGTGTGCTCTCACAAGTAACCTACTTACTCATAAGTAGGTTACTTATTACTCTTATGAGTTACTCATTACTCTTATGAGTAACCCATTTGGTCTTCCAATTACTGTAACCAGCCATGGGAAATGTGTGTGGCAGTTATGTATTGGCCATACACGTTTAACTCGGACACTTTGAGGAACAGAGCGGTGTTCCATTTCGTCCAAACTGCATTGTCCCTCTTAGTCATGCATATCCTTGTTGAATGTTGATTTTCAGGACATTCGTGTCTTGCTTTCCAACTGTCCCTAGTGGTCGGTTGTCCCTTGGTGAATCGGATACCTTTGATATCGCTCACCTTGTGCACTTTTGTTCTTGCATTGGCATCCTTCTTGGTTATCTTGAGATGCTTTTGGGGCTTTGTGTCCCCGCGGCCCGGTCCTCGACCAAGCCTCCTTTTTGTTACACCCCCAGGAAGCAGCCTGTAGCAGCTGTCTAACTCCCAGGTACCTATTTACTGCTAGGTAACAGGGGCATCAGGGTGAAAGAAACATTTTGCCCATTCACCCCCACCAGGGATTGAACCTGGAACCTCAGGACTACGAATCCGAAACGCTGTCCATCCAGCTGTTAGGCGGCCATAGGTTAGGTTAGGTGGTCACCATCTTTAGTGACATGTACCACATTTTGAATCTCTTGTAACTTTGATGGTGGTAATTGGCCTCCCTGACTTGGTACCTTCTTTTGATGATTGCACTAGTCAGCAAATATTGCCACCCCCATCAGTGGTCATGTACCACTCTTAGATTGTCCTGTCTTTGAGGATCATAAAATTTTCTTAAGCAGTCCTCTTTTGAGTACTGCCCCTTGATAAAATCCTTGGTGGATATGATACTTTTGTCATCAGTGATGTTTATTTTGCTTTTGCATAGGCTTTTTTAAGAACAGATTGTTAATATTGACAGATGATGCCAAGGTCTAAAGGACTTGGCGCCTTTTGATATTTAGTGGTATGCACTAAAATTGACTACATTCGGTATATACAAATTTATTTTTTACAATTTGCTCAGATTCATATTGGCATCCTTAGCGATTGGCATTCTTTAGTGATATTTAGTGCCTTTTGAATATCCTGTGCATTTGATGGTGCTACATCGCCTTCCCGGTTTGGTGCCCTCTTTTGATAATTACTTGCTCCTGACTTTTGCAGCTTATTAGTCTCTGCAACTATTATAGTCTCTTTAAAAATGCTGTTCAGTTTAATTTGCATCAGTATTTTGTATATAGTAATCACATTCCCTTGGGACCTTTTCACTTCTAGAGTAGTTAAATTGTAACTATATTGAAGAGAGTATTAAGCTACAAAGAAAGGTTTAGGAAGATAGACCTGCCAGTGAGAGAGGGAGGGAGGTAATTTGAAATAAAAGAAAAAGTAGGTAGTTCCCTCGATCATGTTGATAAATTTGACTGCCAGTGACTCCACCAAATATGCAATATTAACAAAAGCAGGCAAAGCAATATTTGAAATTCAAACTATTAATATCATGGTCATTTTGCCTATTATCTAAAAGGAATATTGATAGGGCATTAGTTATGCCATACAATAACCTGCACTTCACTTTTGATTACGATGATTCACTTGGTGACGCGTTTGGTTGAATGGCCTGAGTATAAGGACTAAAAAATCTTGCATTGATATCCAGGGCTATATAGCCATACTGGCTTGGCACATTATTTTGATAAGTATGCTCTTTGTCTCCTACTTTCTTGTTGTTATTCTTCCTTTGTAGTTGTCGTTGACTCTTATGCCCTCATGGCTCTCGGGGTCCTTTCATCCCGGTTCATCCTTTCCGGGTCCTTTCTCTCGGTTCATCCAGTGGCTGTTGAGATACAGCATTGGCCGTTTCTTATTCACAGTAAATTTAAGTCGGTTGAGTTTTGCTGGGTTCCTAGCCATATTGGTGTGTCTTTAAATGAGCGTGCGGATGCTGCCGCCAGGGAAGCTGTCCGCTTTTGTCCCATCTCACATAAAAGTATTCCTTATCGCGACTTTTACCCAGTTAATCACTCCTCCATCCTTACCCGTTGGCAGGCTTGTTGGTCTTCTGTTACTGGTAACAAACTGCGTCCTCTTAAAGAGTGGTGTCCTCATGGCCATCCTCCTACCACCGTAAATGGCGATGGGAAACGGCTCTGGCGAGGTTGCGTATTGGTTATACTCGCTTAACTCATGGTCACTTATTGGAGTGCCGCCCTGCTCCTTATTGTCCAAATTGCATTGTCCCTCTTACAGTCGTGCATATCCTTTTTCCGTGACGAGCGTGTGTCTTGTTTTCTGACTGGGAAAACCGCAGTGGGACAAGTCCCCTGCCGTCACTTGTTACTAATAGAATTCTAGGTGATTCGGATACTTTTGATATCGTTTGCCTTATGCGTTTCTGTTCTCGTATTGGTATCCTTGGTGATATTTAGCGCCCTCTGATTATTCCGCACGTTTGATGGTGCTACATAGCCTTCCCGGTTTGGTGCCTTCTTTTGATGATTACTTTTGATAAGTATTTACCCTACACATCTCATTCCAAAGATAAGAGTGGTTTGTATACATTCTGTAAAGGAAAGTTACTTTTGTTGGGTCTGTGTACAAGGGTAACCCCCAAATATGAAGACAAAGATGAGCATGCTGGATTGGAAAAAAAAAATGAGCACAGAAAAGCACTATGTACATGAGAACATGGAATAAGTTACATAAATGGACACAGTGTTTTAGGGATAACTTGCTACATAGCCTTCCCAGTTTGGTGCCTTCTTTTGATAATTACTTGCTTACTTTAGGGATAACTTCACATCATTTATAGGTTGAATGGGGAAAACACTTTATACTACAAGTGGCGCACAAGAACAGGTTTTATGAATGGCAATACGGCTAGAATTTCCTTCAAAATCTATGAAACAGAGGCTTGGAAAGTGGAAAATATTGAAATGAATCGAAGGTTGATTTGTGGATAAAATCCCAAATGGGTGGAGAAATTGAACACACAAGGAAGAAAAAAGAGCCAACAGTGCAATGGATGGCAGCAGGAAGAGTTGGGACCCATGCCAAACTGAAGAAAAAGCAAAGCCAGCTAGATGATTCATGAGTTGGACAGCAAGGAAATGTCTACAGCCACCAGAAGAATGGGAACAGACAGGAAGGGACACAGCCAAGACAGAGATGAAAACCCCCACCAGAGGCCCCCTGCCAAGGATTGCCACGTCCCCCTGACGGTAAAGCAGAAATTGGCTCAGAGGCACAAGTAAGCACAGCTGAAAATCCCAAAGAACACACAGGCCAAAAGGAAAGCCAACAAGGGAAGCAGTTGCATGAACCCACACTCCAGGAGGGCAGGTGCAAACAGCAACTAATGAGAAGCACCAAAAGGGCTCCTCAGAGATGGCCAAAGCACGGCTGTAACCCACACCACACGAGCGATGTTACGACAAAAGGGCACTAAGAGAGCATCTCCAGACCAAGTACACTAGAACTTGAAGGACAACGAAGCAGGAAACATGCACAAACCACAAGATCCACCAAGAAGGGACCTGAGAACCAAGCCCCTGTCGGGTATTGACCCCAGCTGGCCCAATGCCTGTGGAACTGGATCCAAGGGGGGGGGGTAACAGCCTCCACACCCCCTGCAAACAAAGACCCACCACAGAAGGCACAAGCAGCCAAGGATTTAAAAAAAAAAAAGGGGGGGCCAAGCCCAAAATTAGACTCCAACTATTCCCTTGAACCCCTGCTAGATGGCCCAGGGGCAGGGCCAATGTCCACCCAGGATAGAGAAGCAGAGCCCGAGGGGGCAACCTGTCCTCGATTCAAGTCCATTACATCCAGCAGTCGACCCCACAGACGCATTAATAGATGTTTACGTGCAGTTCATTCAAAACAGGAATTTTCTCAAATATAAATTAATATAATATACTAGCATATTGTGCATATATAGGCATAGGTTAGGTTAGGTGTTTAGGTTCTGTTGGTGATTATTTGTATTTGTAGCACGTGGGAGAAGCATTTACAGCGTTGTGGTTCAAACAAAATTCGTCAGTGAAATGCTTGTTCCGGAAGTGTTCGAACGAAATCAGTTGTCATGTGTGAACAGTTTTTCATTTATAAATGGGGTTTGGCAGGTGCATGGAATCACTTTTGGGTTTTTGTTTGGTGGAACGGGCTGAAAGGGGGAGGCTTCAAAGCCATACTGCAAGCAAAGGTACCCAAAAACCTCCATGGAACCAGAAGAATCGACTGCATCTGCATGCGAATAAAAAGGAGCAATTTTCTGGAGCAGCCAAATTTATATCTCAAAATATAAATCTCCCCCCCCCCAACAGGGACTGGGTGGGGGTGGAAGGAATGGCAAATCACACCTAAAAAGAGAAAAAAAAAGAGGCAGAGAAAAATATGGCACCAAATCTAAGAGCCGCAACCAATGAACCGAGATGCAAGTGAGCACTGCCTGAAGCCCCACCAGAAGGGGCAGAGGAAAGCTGAAAGGAGCAATCCCCACATGACTCCGAGTCGAAGGTGTCGCAAACCCAACAAGCATCAGTGGAAGCATACGGTTCGAGTGTCGCCACACATCGTGGACGACACGCAATCCTGACTCTCGCTCCAAGCAAGATCAGGAACCGTGGGAGGACCACAAGGACCACTGAACCCACGGGATTTCCCACAGCCTGTAGGAGAATGGGTATGCCCAGTCCCTATGGGTATGCCCTGGCACTTGGAACGCTATGCCAGTAACTCCTATAGAGTTGTATAGGCACTACTGATATTTGATGCTACCAAAATGATCCAGAGGGAAACCAAAAAGAGGAATACAGAGCCAAGACACTAGATACAAAAAAAGGTAGATTTTTTTTCTATTCTATGTGGTACGTATAACCCCTAAATTGCAAAGGACACAACGAAAAGTGAAAACAAACTTTGACTAAGGTGGACAGAGTGGTCTGCTATTCTCTCAACAATGGAGAGAATAGCAGACTAGACCAGGTCTACCTCGGTAAGGTCGCGTGAGCCACAGTGCACCCCATTAGTCAAAATCGCATCAACCCAATAAAAGAAAGTCCAGTGACTCGCCCGATGCAAGGCCCACCACAAACGAGGAGGCCTTCCAAAGATATTATCCTCGAACACTCCAGGGAAGCGAACCCTGACAATGTAAGGGCAGTACTAAAGGAGTGCACAAGGATAAGAGTCCTGAGCATATGCAACTCAAAGCTTTCAACACTCCTTGCTCCAGCTGCACTAAAGTGCACAAGAAATGGTCACAAAGGCTGACTGGCTCGCTCACTGGCTTCCTTCCTCTCCCCCTAAACTAAAGGGGAGGGGGGGAAGAGAGGTGGGACGAAAGAACTGGTGCTAGTTTCGTGAATTTTTTATAGTTTGGTTAGGTGTTCTTTCTGTGGTTTTTGAGGCTGTGGTATGTCTTCTCGCCAAACTATGGTCTGTTTTGTTTCTTCCTTTTTTTTTTGGGTGCCTTACTTGGTGATTTCAGACATGATTAAATTCATATAAATTTTTATCATGATGGCCACTGCTCCCTGCGCCTCTGAGAGGACCAGGAAAGGAGAGGAGCCACAAAGGGCTTCCTTTATACACAATACCTTCACTACAAAAATTTACATTACACTTGTCAACATTGGAATGTGTGAATGTCCACAGTAAATGCCCACCATATAAGACTGGTGTCATGGTGTCATAAACACGTATATATGCAGAGCCCGTAGGCATTGCTCCGACATTCATAAAGAATTTACAGAAGACTTAAGTACTGTATTGATAAACAATGGACACACGAATAAAGAAGTCAACACTCATATCGAAAGATATTTGGAAAAATGGTACAACAGAGAAAAACTGCAACAGCAAGCAACCCCTCCCATAAAGCTCTATTAAAATTAACTGAGTTCACATTAAAACAATAATAAAAAATATAATTGTAAATGGAACGAAACCAACAGCCCCAGATAAAAAATTGGAATTAATTATTTCCTTCAAAACAAAAAGATTGCCGATTCAAGACCAGCTCCAGTAAACAATACAATCCTCCAACAAAGAAACATTCTATACCAATTTACAATGCTCCAGTCGACTTCAATCTACCTATATTGGTATGACTATCCCAAAGCTTTGGAGAAGACAGACTTGCTATGTACAACCTGGCGCCCCCATAAACCATATGCTAACTGAACATAACACTAAACTTGCTAGGAACATGTTAATAGATAATAAAAAAGTCCTGGAATCTACCACTGACAAAGAAGATTGCAAATCCTGGAAGATAAAAAAAAAACTTAAAATACAGAACGATGACTACGCTTCCTTCCCAACACTCCCCCTCACATATAGCCAACATCGCCAGATAAATGTTTCGACCAAAGTCTCCCTGCTCATCAGAGCTTTTCTCAATGCCTTATTCAAGCCTAAAAGTGCTCCTAGCACCACCCTGTTGGCAGGGACAGTCACTGGATCTCCTGGTAAGACGGTTCTTACAGCATTTATGATTCGTTGGCTATATGAGATTTCACACATTTGATGGTTTAGGGCGAGTCCTAATTCTTAGATTTTACCAGCTATAGATCCTTAGAAGGGACTCCTGTGTCCCTGCCATGGTGCTGTCATCCAGGAACCAAATGTTGAGCTCGCTCATCAACTGCTTGTGACTCTTTAGCAGCAAGGCACAAAAGGAAAGGGGTAAGTGGATCTCCTTGTGGACAATTCTGCAGAAACTTTAACAAACAACAGAGTCAGTTCCTTACTGTAAACTGAAAAAAGGGGGAGTAAGCAAGGGAAGCTTCTACAAGCCAAATCCTGTACTGTACTACATTTTTCCTTTAGCTGGTTGAAAGGAAAGCATTTTTAAAACCTAGTTTAATTAATGCCTTAATTTCAGGACATATTATATACTCCATCATATTTTTTATATTACATTATTTTATTATTTTATATTATATTTATTTTATAAATTTATTTTTTATATTTTATATTACAGCATATTTTATAAATATATGAGACGCTGCAGGAACACGCAAGCCATAGATCACAAAGAACTCTCAAAAAACCTGACCAGAAATTTGAACCAATAAATCCAGGATCACCCCTTACCCCTAACGGTGGGTGATAAGATACAGATTTTTTGGCTGAGGTGACTCGCCCAAAAATTTGTGTGTGTGTGTATTTATATACTGTGTAGCCTCAAGTGGTTGGGTAACATTTTGATTGATAGCTCAACCTCTTCGCCCTTCATTAACACAGAAATCACAATAGCTGTGATGAATCAATTCTTTTTATTCCACCATGTCGTAGCTCAGAGTCGATTAAGGGCAGCGTCTGGGATGCTTCCGGACGCAGGTTCGAATCCTCGTCCACGGCCTTGTGGATGTGTTCACCAGTTGGTAGAGCTTCGGGCTCAAGCTTTCATGCCCTAGGTTCGAGGCTCCGATAGTCCTAGTGAATGAAAAGAACAGAGGTGTTCTGTTGGAAGGAACCTCCTACCTTCCCTCAGCTCCAAACAGAAGCTTATTTATAAGATTAGCTGCGCCAAAAGGGAATTTAGAAATGGATCAATAATAGCAGCATGACCACCTAAACCCGAATATCCGTAGTAAAAAACAAACAAATGCAACTGGTTTTCCCTAACCTGAAAATCACCAACCTAAGCAACCCACCAAACCTATTGAGGCAGGCGCAGATATCGTCAGTATAAGATGCTTGAAGTTTGAGTAACATATCACATTTTAACGTATTCGGTAGATTCCGCATGGAAGGAGACATGTTAAGGGAGTCAGAGGTTGCAGCCTGGTCAGTGGTCTCGCGGCGCGGGTGGCAAATCAGTGACGGTAGAAATTTTACATTTTAACAACTAAAGACTATAAAAAAAAGAGTACCGACTTTCGTGTAACTAGTGACGTATAAGTTTAGTTTCATAAATTATGCAGAACTGGACTCGAATATGAGTTTCACGTTTTATAAGCTATAGAAATAAGTGAGCTTGTTTATTAGATAACCAAGACCGAATCGTGTAAGCAAATTTGTTTATAGCAAATTCTGGTAAAAATGTTTGCACAAAAGCCAAGACAAGATAGCCATAAATGTGAAGTATTACATGATATCAAATTTATTATTTAATTACTCGATATAACTTTGTATTTCATTTGATATCGTTTATATAAGTCCCGTAAGTTTGTACAGAGTTTTGTTCCCGCCTCAGAAGTGGCTGTTTTGGGGAGACTTGTCGGCTAAACCTTTGCTGGGGGGGTGGAGGCCGCGCGCCACCTTTGCTGGGGGGGGCGGGGGTGAGTGTGAGTGTGAGGTTAGTGTGTGTGGTGTGGGAAGGGGTTGGTGGGAAAGGGTGGGGGGAAAGGTGAGGGAGGGTCGCGCACCACCTTTGCTGGGGGGGGGAGGGTCGCGCACCACCTTTGCTGGGGGGGGGAGCGGAGGTCGCGCACCACCTTTGCTGGGGGGGAGGGAAGGTCGCGCACCACCTTTGCTGGGGGGGGAGGGAAGGTCGCGCACCACCTTTGCTGGGGGGTGAGGGAAGGTCGCGCACCACCTTTAGCTGGGGGGAGGGAAGGTCGCGCACCACCTTTGCTGGGGGGGAGGGAAGGTCGCGCACCACCTTTGCTGGGGGGGAGGGAAGGTTGAGAAAGGGGGGGGAAAGGTAAGGGGGGGGGAGGGAGGGAGGTCGCGACGCCACCTTTGCTGGGGGGGGGGAAGGTCGCGCCGCCACCTTGCTGGGGGGGGGAGGTCGCGCGCCACCTTTGCTGGGGGGGGAGGTCGCGCGCCACCTTTGCTGGGGGGGGGGAGGTCGCGCACCACCTTGTGCTGGGGGGGGGAGGGTAAGGTCGCGCGCCACCTTTGCTGGGGGGGGAGGTCGCGCGCCACCTTTGCTGGGGGGGGAGGTCGCGCGCCACCTTTGCTGGGGGGAAGGGAATGTCGCGCGCCACCTTTGCTGGGGGTGGGGGGGGAGGTCGCGCGCCTTGTGGATAGATGTTCCTGCATCAGGTGCTGACGATAGTCTCTTGTTCAGTAGTGCACTTCCGTGTATCAAATGACCCGTTACACAACCTGGGGGAGAGAGAAAAAAATAGCAGGATGATAACCAAACATTATGATATCGCCCTATAATAATTGATCATCGCCTAAATGTGATGATTACTGCCTGGAATCATCGATAACAGGTAGGAAATAGGAAAAGCTTCCGATTTCATAGAAGTCATTGGCTTTAGTGCGGGAGCGAATCCTATTTACAGTCTTGGGTGGGGGAAGGGGTCGACGCCAACTGTTACTCTCTATACAATCACAATTCGTGTTACGTTACGTTAGGGTAACGGCAACCAATCTGGCCTCCAACCTGGAACTGGATAGACCCAACCTGGTCTATCCATCTACCGTATCGATAGACTGAAGATGGGTTACCGAGCAAGAGATCTTAAACCCCTGTATTCTGTGCAGCGAGCAGGATATTTCTAATTGCTGTTATGAGGCTTGTGCTGTAGATTTTGCGAATTTTATGGGGTTGAAGAAGACTTTGAATCGCAGGAAATATTCCTCGTGTGGTGTGTGAGGGTAGGTGTGTGGGTGTGTGTGGGTGTTGTGGGTAGGTGTGTGTGAGGGTAGGTGTGTGTGGGGTGTGTGGGTAGTGTGTGTGTGGGTGTTGAGGGTAGTGTGTGTGGGTGTGGGGGGGAGTTGGCGTTCCGGCTGTTTCTTGCAGTGTAAGTTAGTTATTGTTTTAGTAGCATTCATTTGTTTAACCTGACAATATGTGAAACTATTTAAACTTACAGGCTCGTGCACCCATCGACGTAGACTATGCTTGCGAGAGCCTCAGGTTTTTGATAGAGGAAGTAATTGTTTAAAGTGACAGTATTAAGAGCAAGATTTTTGTTACCATTCTTGGTGATGGGTGAGTGAATGGTGGGGGTACATGTAGAAGGGTATTAGTGATGTTAGAGTATTATAAAGGACATGTTCAATTTGATTGTTGTTTACTCGACTGAGTGAGTTGTGTTGGCCCCAATCAATAACTGTTAAGGGCCGAAATTAATTTGAGCAATAGTGTTAATGTCGGGT
>WNGS01169498.1:12813183-12831705 GCA_020271785.1 Procambarus virginalis
TGATGTTAGCCAGCCTTGCATACGCCGCAGATGCTGTTATTCTTTTTATGTGGGCTTCAGGAGAAAGATTTGGTGTGATATAAACTCCTAAATCATTCTGTCAGTTTCACGAAGGACTTCATCTCCCATTCGCTATCCTGTGTCTGGCCTCCTGTGTCCTCCGCCTAGTTTCATTACCTTACATTTACTCGGGTTGAACTTAGTTGTACTTTAGTTGGACCATTCATTCAGTTTGTCTAGGTCATCTTGTAGGCTCATACAATCTTCCTAGGTCTTAATCCTCCTCATAATGTTTGCATCATCAGCAAACAATGAAAAACGATTCTTTACCCTCTGAGAGACCATTTACATATATCAGAAACGGTATAGGTCCGAGGACTGAACCGTGCAGGACTCCACTGGTGACGCCTCGCCAGTCTGACACCTTACCCCTCAATGACTGGCTGTCTTCTGTTAGGTACTCCCTTATCCAATGGAGTACCTTCCCTTTCACTCCTGCCTACATCTCCAGCTTTTGCGCTAGTCTCTTGTGTGGTACTGTGTCAAAAGCTTTCTGGCAATCCAAAAATATACAGTCTGCCCACACCTCTTGCCTGATTTTTGATGCCTGATCGTAGAATTCAATTAATCCTGTGAGGCATGGACGAGTTTGGTTGTGCTTGTTGAGAGAATGAGTGTGCGCAGCGAGGTCAAACATCCTTGACCTCATCACTGCAAACTGGGTCATGAGTGTTCGTGAACACCGCTCTGCGCGGCTTTTATGCTAGCTGGCAGCTTTTCGCCTCCATGTTCCCGGCAGCCTAAAAAAAAAGTTCTGGACACGAGAAATTTTCCTTCTTGCACAAAAAGCATTTGGCAACATTCGCTTTCTTTTTCCATTACACACAATAGTGTCTTTTGCCGCCCGCTCACTGTAGGCCATCCTCATCTGGGTTACCCTGTATGTGGGTAGTTACTTCCATGGAGTGGGTTGTGCGAGTTCGGCTACTCTTGAAGTTCGCCCTAGCCTGCTGTGTAGGGGAAGGCCTTGTCGAAGACCGGGCCGCGGGGCTGTTGATCCCCGGAAGCTACACAAGGTAGGCCAGGCTTGACTGGTTGTTGCTTTGAGCGGCCCACAGGGTCACTACAACCCTAAAGATTAGCTACTTGCTTCACAAGTATTCGATTTTGTCTTGCACGCGTTCGCTTTTGTTTCTGCAATATTTCTCAAGTTTGTTGGTAGGATATTGAATACCAGTTAACCTTTGATGTTCATTCAGTGTTCTCTGAACATGCTTATGGCACCGACTTTCACTGTAGGTGAAACGATATGGGAGACATTTGATTCCATATCGTTCGCTCCAGTATGCTATTTTGTCAATTTGGGGGACTTAGGCTTTCAGTATCATCCATCCATTCCCTCCCCTACCTTCGTGTAGGGAGGAAATCGCTCAATGCTAATGGCATCATCCGACTCCTGACCCCCCTTTCTCGAGGGAGCGTCATGCAAAAAAAAAATAGTTGATTGATTGACAGTTGAGAGGCGGGCCCAAAGAGCCAGAGCTCAACCCCCGCAAGTAAAACCAGGCGAGTACCCCTCCCATCCTACCTTTCTTCAGCCGTCTTGATCGAACGTGTTCTGGTATTATGTACCAATGTCGGCAGATTACGAAGCCAGGCTAACACTGGCTAAAATGTTAACACGCTTGTTTCCCCCAGTTTGCATTTTTTGTTCATGGCACCAGATGCGGTTGATAGTTGTTTGCATGATGGGTGGGGTAGTAAGGCTGCTGGTGGCGGCGGCAGATATTGCTTTGATTGATGGATATTTAGTGGATATTGGTTGGGTGGTGACTGGGGTGACCCAAGAGAACTATAGGGTTTATCTCTAATTTTGTGCAAATCTAAGCAATTTGTAAAGATTTTTGTTGTCGGCTTTGGAAGTTGTGTTGGGCTACCTGGACGTTTGTGTTTGTATATACGTAACTTCCCGTGTTGGCGCGAACTGAATTACCATTTTTTTTTTACCCTTGCACTTTTCATGACGTCACAACCCTTCCTCAAAGTCCATTCCATCCAGCGGTCGACCCCTGGATCTCACCTGGAGAGAGGGTCTCGGGAGCTCTTCTCCCCATGCCGGGCCCGAGGGCCGGCTGGACTTGATAACTTGGTCAAACAGGCTGTTGCTGGCAGCTGCCCGTAGGGCCACATATCCACAACAGCCCGGTTGGTCCGATACTACTTGCAAGAACTTATCTAATTGGTTCTTGAAGTTCGGGCAATATTTATAATGCTTGCTGGGAGAGCAGGCGATGAGTCACAATAACGTGACTGAAGTATGTTGACCAGACCACACACACTAGAAAGTGAATGGGACGACGACGTTTCGGTCCGTCCTGGACCATTCTCAAGTCGATTGTCAAGACAATCGACTTGAGAATGGTCCAGGATGGACCGAACGTCGTCGTCCCTTCACTTTCTAGTGTGTGGTCTGGTCAACTTAGTGGGGGAGCATTGAACAGCTGTGGACCTCTGATGTCGAGTGCTCTGATTGTGCCTATGGCACCTCTATTCACAAGTTCAAATTCTAAATTTCCTTCCGTATCTTTCACTCCAGTATGTTTTTGCTGCAAATTTGGGACTTCGCCGTCCAGTATCTTCCACGTATATATTATTTGTTACCTCTCGTTTCCTCTCAAGAGTCCATCTTGAGAGCTTCGAGACGGTCTCATTAGTTTAGGTGGTTTATGGTGTCTATTCTCTGTATTACCTCTGTTTCAGATGGTGATGGTGGACCCAATAAAACATTTATACATTTTAACATGCTGTTCATTCAACTTTTTTTCACAAATATAAATTAATATGGTTACAAACATACTTTGCATATTTAGGCATTCGTTAGGTTAGGTGTGTAGGTTCTGTTGGTATTTAAAGTGTTGTAGTATTTAAAGTGTTGTGGTTCGAACGTAAGTCGTCAGCGAAACGCTTGTTAGAGAAGTGTTCGAACGTCACCAGTCGAATTTTGTAACCGGTTTTCATTCAATGAACAAGGGGTTTGGTGGGTGCATGGACTGGAGTTTGGCGTTTTGAGGACGGGTTGGACGTCATTCTCCCACTACTCTGAAGACATTGTATGAGAATGCTCTTGGACGCAAGTTCGAATCCTTGTCATGACCCTTGTGGATTTGTACATTGTATGAGGTTTCTTGTTCTAAAGGCTTTAAAGTTTTTCACACTGTTCTTGCCAGTAGTCTCGAGTCTTGAACACTTTTTTGGAATACAGACGTTCCATATTACATAAGTTATTGCACTTGTTTATGCCAGTTATTTTATCTTATTTCAATAGTTGTAATTAGTTTCACGTTTTCTATGACTGCAAAGAATGACTCGTCAGTTGATGCCTCTTGTGAGACAGTTGGTCAGTGTCTGTCATGTTCATTTTGGCGTCACTGCTGCAGTTACAATGTTCCTTCGAGATTTTCCACTCTACCGTTGTGGATATAGGAAATCTTCAGACTGAAATTAGGTACATCCGTGTTTATCTGTCAGTCTCTCTCATACGATCCAGCCCATCCTCCTAAAAATGAAAGTACTTAGGAACTATTGTCGAAAGTACAGATATGTAGTGATGGACCACCAGAAAGTTTACTTTTGTAGTATATCCCGCCAAACACACACCGAAACTACGACGTTGGTACAACGTTCGAACAAGTTTTAACACCTAACCAGTTATAACAACCAATATAGCAAGTTATAACAACGTTCTAATACGTCATAAACACGTTAAGCCAAGATATAACAACTTTATTACAAGTTGTAACAAGCGGAAAATAGACAGTTTCGGTTTGTTTCCAGGGATTGAATTTGGACAAACAGGATCTTTTTTTACCATAAATGTAAGACATAACAGTACCGCTCAAGACTCCGACCAGCCGCCCTCAACTCTTCAACGTTCAGCTTCTCATACTGTACCTTTTGTGGTAGTTTATTGCTACATGGTCTCCCTGGCTTGGTGCCTTCTTTGATAAAGATTTATTGAAGGTTGTTGCGAAGATCAATGTCTCCAGCGGTCTGGCGTCTTGGTCTCGTCGGATCTTTGGACGCCACTATTTTCTATAGACGCAGAAATCACTCCTCTTGCATATACTTATGTTGACCAGACGACACACTATTAGGTGAAGGGACGACGACGTTTCGACTTCCGAAACGTCGTCGTTCCTTCACCTTCTAGTGTGTGGTCTGGTCATCATACTTTAGCCACGTTATTGTGACTCATCGCCTTCATACTTAACTTAATATTGCCCTTTTTATATTAGGTGTTTGAAAAGTCTATGATCCCTTACCCTATTAATGGGATTATCTAAGAGTATTTATTGCATCCCTACTTTTCAGCAAGGCTATTTTAACGTATTTTATTTTTTATTAATACATGAGGTACATCTACATTAGTGCAGCTACCCTGTGAAGTGGAATACAGTGTGTCAAAAAAGCTAACTAGGTGATGCTAAAAAAAATCCCCATCACACAGGATGGTTAGTCATACAGAGACATGTGATAGGCAGTCTGCACTGGCAGACTCTAGAAGCATTTTGAGGATATCAACACAAGATTGAACGAATTATTTGAATGTACATTTGGAACCAGCCCTCCCCATCTGATATTTTTCCAGACTTAAATTATCATTCTCCTCTTGCCTATCTTCGTGGACTACTACCACGTGAAGGATTTGAAATGATCCCCAATTTCAAGTTCAAGTATGTTTATTGAGATAAGCAAGAAATACATCTCAAAGGGATAGAGTAGCTTAGGCTATTTCTACCCCCCAATCCACAATTTTCAATTTTATTGTATGAATTTGGTCAGTACTCGCCTATATGTGCTTGTTGTTCTCAGTCAAGTTCTCTGGGTGTTGCCAACGTCAGCAACACATCCAGCTTTGAATTGTAGTTAATTTTTAACTATTTCACTTCGGTACTAATTTTTAAAATGTCCCAATATTGGTTTGGCACCTATTTGAAATGTACAGCCTAGTATTTTCCTTCCATCTTTCGTTTACGGGAGACATCTCCTGTCCACGAGGCTAACCATAGCCCATGCTTCTTGCCCAGCTCCTGTGCCAGGTAAGTTATGGGCTCACCATAGCCCGTGCTACTTGGAACTTGTTCCGAGTAGCTGAATCTATAACAACAACATCTTTCGTTAGGAAGCAAACATCTTGAGCTGGCTAGTGTTATTGATTTTTTTTTAGACTGAAGCGAGTTAATTTGTATTTTGCGTATAAAAAGGCGAGTGATGCTCTCTAAAAAGCTTCACGTGGACACCTTGTGTAGTTGTAGATTGATTGATAAAGATTAAGCCACCCAAGAGGTGGCACGGGCATGAATAGCCCGTAAAAGATGTATTCTCGCGCGCTCTGGTAAATACTTCGGCCGGCCTTGTATGTTTACAAGGTGCGGTACGACGTGTGAGAGCTGGCGTGTGGCAGCGAGCACAGGTGGGGACCGACCTCTGGCCGGGGCCTCGCTACTACTAATGAGCTTCTCAACTTGCCATAGAAACATTCTCCACACTATTGGCACTTTTGGTATAAATATATAATTTTGGTATATGATACTTGATTGAGCGCACAAAGTGAAACTTGGTGTGGGTATTAGCGGACATGACACCACGACCGACGTGGTGCGGATATTAGCGGACATGACGCCAAGACCGACGTGGTGCGGGTATTAGCGGACATGACACCACGACCGACGTGGTGCGGGTATTAGCGGACATGACACCACGACCGACGTGGTGCGGGTATTAGCGGACATGACACCACGACCGACGTGAGACCATATTGTATCGGGCCATTTATAAACCATTTTATCTGGGAGTATTTAAAAAAAATCAGCTTCAATTAAGGCCTGTGCGTATGGGATAGAGGCCTATGGGCCGCTGCGCTTCATCAGTAGCCTGAAATATTATAACTGGCCGGGTACTATTAACCTGTTTCAGAGTTACAGCCCCGCTCCTGTGCCAGTTATGTCCACTACGGGCTCACCGTAGCCCGTGCTACTTGGAACGTTTTGTTCCGTGTAGCTGAATCTTAAACATTATTAACCCTCTGGCGGGTAGCTTGTGTACTCCATACTCATCCTGTGAGCAGCAGCGCCAAAAAAATATTAGTGTACAAAAGGTCTTAATCAGACTTCAATGAAGATTTTATTAACAATGCACACCATACAATCAGTCGTCTGTTAGTTATACATTTTTCATTACAGAATCAATGTATTTACAATAAATTATTATACATTGATAAATCTTTTGGTAATAAACTATTTTAGATATAGAAATAATACACGATTATAGAGCTGCTATGTCATTCACCTGGGCTCTTAGAGAGACTAACCATTGACCCCATGTGTGTGTGAGGCAGAAGCGCTCTCCATTCAGCTATGAGTAGACTTGATAAGGAAAGATTCCAGAGCAACTACTGCTGCTAAGCTCGAATTTTCAAGTTCTTCAGACTACTGAAGCTGAAAAGACAAAGTGATCCACAGCCGTGTCATATAAATTGTCATCTATACTTTCGTGGTAATAAACAATGTTTATTAGCATAGAAATGTGGATGACAATTTATATTTAGGAAGTTTTCACACTACATCTTATTCCTTAGTTTCACACTTTATTTACGTGAAGCGAAATATAGATACAGTACAAGGATTTCGGATAGTCATATCATAGGATGGGTTACCATTTCATGCAGCTAGTTTAGATTTATCCCTAAATGACTCGATTTGTTCAGTCTAAAATGTAATACTCTAGTGCGGTGTTGGGATCTAACCACCACCTGTGTGTAAACATCAACATGTGTGTGTAATGGTTGTGGTAAAATTTAAAAGCTACGAGGTCTCGTGTCAGGAACAGTTGTCCCTAACCAGGCCCGTCGTCTCGTACGACATTCAGGCTTGGCGCCTCATTCTTGACAAAATGCATGGAATCTTAGGGGAAAATTAAGTAATACTAAGAAATACCTCGCCTGTATTTTCTCTCTCTCTCTCTCGTGTGTGTACTCACCTATATGTACTCACCTATATGTGTCTGCAGGATCGAGCATTGACTCTTGGATCCCGCCTTTCGAGCATCAGTTGTTTACAGCAATGACTCCTGTCCCATTTCCCTATCATACCTGGTTTTAAAATTATGAATAGTATTTGCTTCCACAACCTGTTCCTTGAGTGCATTCCATTTTCCCACTACTCTCACGCTAAAAGAAAACTTCCTAACATCTCTGTGACTCATCTGAGTTTCCAACTTCCATCCATGTCCCCTCGTTCTGTTACTATTCCGTGTGAACATTTCGTCTATGTCCACTCTGTCAATCCCTCTGAGTATTTTATACGTTCCTATCATGTCCCCTCTCTCCCTTCTTCTTTCTAGTGTCGTAAGGCACAGTTCCCTCAGGCGCTCCTCATACCCCATCCCTCGTAGCTCAGGGACGAGTCTCGTTGCAAACCTCTGAACCTTTTCCAGTTTCATTATATGCTTCTTCAGATGGGGACTCCATGATGAGGCGGCTTACTCTAAGACTGGCCTCACGTAGGCAGTGTAAAGCGCCCTAAATGCCTCCTTGCTTAGGTTTCTGAATGATGTTCTAACTTTTGCCAGTGTAGAGTACGCTGCTGTCGTTATCCTATTTATATGTGCCTCAGGAGATAGATTAGGTGTTACGTCCACACCCAGGTCTCTTTCGCGCGTCGTCACAGGTAGGCTGTTCCCCTTCATTGTGTACTGACCCTTTGGTCTCCTATCTCCTAGTCCCATTTCCATAACTTTACATTTGCTCGTGTTGAATTCCAGTAGCCATTTCTCTGACCATCTCTGCAACCTGTTCAGGTCTTCTTGGAGGATCCTGCAATCCTCATCTGTCACAACTCTTCTCATCAACTTTGCGTCATCCGCAAACATCGACATGTAGGACTCTACACCTGTAAACATATCGTTAACATATACAAGAAATAGAATTGGTCCCAGTACCGATCCTTGTGGTACTCCACTTGTTACTGTTCGCCAGTCCGACTTCTCGCCCCTTACCGTAACTCTTTGGCTCCTTCCTGTTAGGTAGTTCCTTATCCATGCTAGGACCTTTCCCCCTACCCCCGCCTGCCTCTCGAGTTTGAACAGCAGTCTCATGTGCGGTACTGTATCAAAGGCTTTTTGGCAGTCCAGAAATATGCAGTCTGCCCAACCATCTCTGTCCTGTCTTATCCTCGTTATTTTATCATAGAATTCCAGGTTTGTTAGGCACGATTTCCCTGTCCAGAACCCATGTTGATGTTTGTTCACAAACCTAACGTTCTCCAGGTGCGCAACCAGTCGTAGCCTAATTATTCTTTCCAGTATTTTACAGGGGATGCTTGTCAGTGATACAGGTCTATAGTTAAGTGCCTCCTCCCTATCGCCTTTCTTGAAGATCGGCACGACATTCGCCTTCTTCCAGCAACTGGGCAATTCTCCCGACATAAGTGACTCATTAAAGATCATTGCCAGAGGCACGCTGAGGGCCTGCGCCGCTTCTTTTAGTATCCACGGTGATACTTTGTCTGGTCCTACTGCTTTAGATGCATCTAGAGTTGTCAACTGTTTCATTACCTCTTCTGCTGTCACCTCTATATCTGATAGTCTTTCATCTAGGGTAACCCCTTCCAACAATGGGAGCTGCTCAGGCTCGGTAGTGAACACTCCATGGAAACTGGCATTCAGTGCCTCACAGATTTCCTTGTCATTTTCAGTATATGCCCCCTCTGCCTTCCTTAGTCTTGTCACTTGGTCGTTCACCGACATTTTCCTTCTTATATGACTGTGTAGTAGCTTAGGTTGTTTTTTTGCTTTGATTGCAATATTGTTCTCATAGTCCCTTTCCGATGTTCGTCTTATGTTAATGTAATCGTTCCTAGCTGTGTGTGTGTGTACTCACCTATTTGTACTCACCTATTTGTGCTTGCGGGGGTTGAGCTTTGGCTCTTTGGTCCCGCCTCTCAACTGTCAATCAACTGGTGTACAGATTCCTGAGCCGACTGGGCTCTATCATATCTACACTTGAAACTGTGTATGGAGTCAGCCTCCACCACATCACTGCCTAATGCATTCCATCCGTTAACTACTGACACTGAAAAAGTTCCTTCTAACGTCTCTGTGGCTCATGTGGGTACTCAGTTTCCACCTGTGTCCCCTTGTTCGCGTCCCCCCAGTGTTGAATAGTTTGTCCTTGTCTACCCGGTCGATTCCTCTGAGGATTTTGTAGGTTGTGATCATATCTCCCCTTACTCTTCTGTCTTCCAGTGTCGTAAGGTGCATTTCCCGCAGCCTTTCCTCGTAACTCATGCCTCTTAGTTCTGGGACTAGTCTAGTGGCATACCTTTGGACTTTTTCCAGCTTCGTCTTGTGCTTGACAAGGTATGGGCTCCATGCTGGGGCTGCATACTCCAGGATTGGTCTTACATATGTGGTGTACAAGATTCTGAATGATTCCTTACACAGGTTCCTGAACGCTGTTCTGATGTTAGCCAGCCTCGCATATGCCGCAGATGTTATCCTTTTTATGTGGGCTTCAGGAGACAGGTTTGGTGTGATATCAACTCCTAGATCTTTCTCTCTGTCCGTTTCATTAAGTACTTCATCTCCTATTCTGTATCCTGTGTCTGGCCTCCTGTTTCCACTGCCTAGTTTCATTACTTTGCATTTACTCGGGTTGAACTTCAACAGCCATTTGTTGGACCATTCACTCAGTCTCTCTAGGTCGTCTTGTAGCCTCCTACTATCGTCCTCAGTTTCAATCCTCATAATTTTTGCATCATCGGCAAACATTGAGAGAAACGATTCTATACCCTCTGGGAGATCATTTACATATATCAGAAACAGTATAGGTCCAAGGACTGACCCCTGCGGGACTCCACTCGTAACGTCTCGCCAATCTGAGACCTCACCCCTCACACTGACTCTTTGTCTCCTGTTGGTTAGGTACTCCTGTATCCAACGGAGTACCTTCCCTTTCACTCCAGCCTGCATCTCCAGCTTTTTTTTTTTTTTTTTTTTTTTTTGTGTGTGTGTGTGTGTGTGTGTGTGTGTGTGTGTGTGTGTGTGTGTGTGTGTGTGTGTGTGTGTGTGTAAATCCACTGCCGTCAGTCCTTCTATAACCCACCAACACTGACTTTCACACTATATTTCTGATATAGTCCAGCGACATTGACATGTTGTGAATTTCAATGCGTTTTTCCCCCATCCAAGGTGGACAAATTCCTCTCGTCTTCCCCAGGCGGCTCTTCCAAATGTGGAGCTAATACTGCTTTCTGCGGTGGATCACTTATTTGGGGTTGTCTCTGTGGACTGTAAGCATTATGCCCAAATTTATCAGTCTGTTTGTTGCCTCCGTCGGCGATTCTGATTGGCTATCACCTCCCGCCACCAGTCGCGCAGTTCTGGGCCAAAAATCACGCAAGCTATCGTCGACCTACTTTCATTTTGCAATAGTTTAACACACTATGCGGTTAAATCACAATTTTAGTCTTGGTGCGACGAATTAACACGTCCTGAAAGCCGTCTGTAATGGCGTGTCCTTGGCTCTGCCCACTCACTTTACTTCATCAAGATCCTATCCAAGCCGAACTGCCAAGATACCTGTAGATAAGATACCTACCTGTCTTGTTCGAGCTGTGACAATGTCTCTTAGTATTCCGATTTGTTTTGTGGGACATTTCATTGTGATGAACAATGGAGGTGTTCGTTTGCACTATTCTACTTCAAATTCACATGAGGGGGACGTCTTGTAATGACCCCTTTTAAGGGATCTGTTTGTTAAAGATTACGTTCAAGTCTTTATTAAACGTAATCTTAGCAAGGGATTGAACTTTTATCATGTTACTGAAGTTCAATGTGAGAGGGACTCTACAACGTTTGTTGACCAGACCACACACTAGAATGGTCCAGGACGGACCGAAACGTCGTCGTCCCTTCACCTTCTAGTGTGTGGTCAGGTCAACATACTTCAGCCACTTTATTGTGACTCATCGCTTGCTTATGAGTGAGAATTAGAATTAGTTACTATCTTCCGCGCGTTGACGTTACGCGTTATCTGTGTACGTAACATTGCAGCCGTGTGCGAGTAGACTAGCCTTTCTTCATAGCAATTTTCCCAGATGAGACTCAAGACTTTACCGGTGGTTTTAGCGTTAAGTCTGACATAGTCCCATCACAAGAATAGCTGAACTCGGTAGCTGATGTCTGTATATTGGTTATTAATAGAGAGCTGGATGAACCAATCGAAGGGATCATAGATGCACAAATTAGCTCGTTAAAATCTATTGTTGTACATATAGGCAATTGTCAATGAAAATAGATTAGAGGGGGGGGGATATCGAACAAGTTACAGCATGTTTGTGACAAACTGATTAAGAATGCCGAGGGCAGTAACAAGTGTTTAAAGAGTTTCGCGTTAAAGTCGCCCTTACAAGTGCTGCTGCATGATAGTATGAAGGTCTAATGTATGCCAAGATTTAGCTATGCCTTTGAGGATATCCTCAAGAACACAGGTGGGTAAAGTAATTGCCCCAGTTTTGAAGATATTGGGGGAGGGGTTGTCACAAAGGTGTGTGTGTGTAAATTTCCTGTTAAATGTCCGGTTCCTTCTATAGGTCCTGGTGCTACATAGCCTTCCCGTTTGGTGCCTTCTATTGATAATTACTTCCTTACTTCTAGGGGTCCTTGTTACGTACAGGTTCCAAGGATCCTGTGAGACAAGTGGAGCATGTAGTGAAGTTCAGGTATTAACATAAATACAAGTCCTTTGCATAGCAGGTGACTTCGTCAGCCAGTGTGGTCATATCGATTAGCAAAACATTGGAATTGAGGCACTCAGGACTCTACCTTGATGTGTACAAGTTAGGTGGACAGGAATAATTTTTCCACTCCATTAATAGAACAGGGAAGGGAACTATCAGGTGGAAAGCACCAAGCCATTGCGACTATATAGCACTGGGAAGGGGTCAGGATAAGGATTTGGGATGGGACGGGGGGGGGGAATGGTGTTCAACCACTTGTGGACGGTCGGGATTGAACACCGACCTGCATGACGCGAGACCGTCGCTCTACCGTCTAGCCTCAAGTGGTTGGGAACATTTTGATTGATAGCTCAACCTCTTCGCCCTTCATTAACACAGAAATCACAATAGCGTGATGAATCAATCTTTTTATTCCACCATGTCGTAGCTCAGAGTCGATTAAGGCAGCGTCTGGGATGCTTCCGGACGCAGGTTCGAATCCTCGTCACGGCCCTTGTGGATGTGTTCACAAGTTGGTAGAGCTTCGGGCTCAAGCTTTCATGCCCTAGGTTCGAGGCTCCGATAGTCCTAGTGAATGAAAAGAACAGAGGTGTTCTGTTGGAAGGAACCTCCTACCTTCCCTCAGCTCCAAAAAGAAGCTTATTTATAAGATTAGCTGCGCCAAAAGGAATTTAGAAATGGATCAATAATAGCAGCATGACCACCTAAACCCGAATATCCGTAGTAAAAAAACAAACAAATGCAACTGGTTTTCCTAACCTGAAAATCACCAACCTAAGCAACCCACCAAACCTATTGAGGCAGGCGCAGATATCGTCAGTATAAGATGCTTGAAGTTTGAGTAACATATCACATTTTAACGTATTGGTAGATTCCGCATGGAAGGAGACATGTTAAGGGAGTCAGAGGTTGCAGCCTGGTCAGTGTCTCGCGGCGGGTGGCAAATCAGTGACGGTAGAATTTTACATTTTAACAACTAAGACTATAAAAAAGAGTACCGACTTTCGTGTAACTATTGACGTATAAGTTTAGTTTCATAAATTATGCAGAACTGGACTCGAATATGAGTTTCACGTTTTATAAGCTATAGAAATAAGTGAGCTTTACTCTTGTTTATTAGATAACCAAGACCGAATCGTGTAAGCAAATTTGTTTATAGCAAATTCTGGTAAAAATGTTTGCACAAAAGCCCAAGACAAGATAGCCATAAATGTGAAGTATTACATGATATCAAATTTATTATTTAATTACTCGATATAACTTTGTATTTCATTTGATATCGTTTATATAAGTCCCGTAAGTTTGTACAGAGTTTTGTTCCCGCCTCAGAAGTGGCTGTTTTGGGGAGACTGTCGGCTAAACCTTTGCTGNATATATATATATATATATATATATATATATATAATATATATATATATATAATATATAATATATCATTCTTGGTATAGGGTTTTAATTTCATGCAAATATTGTACAGTTGATACTGTAGAGCGTAAGGGGGGGGGGGGTCTAATGCGCTCTACAGTAAATAGTTTAATAAGATGGTGCTGGAACAGAGCCTGGTATTAGGAGAGGGTGGGGGAGGGGGGGGTTTAGGATGCGCTGGACGTGAATGGGGTTGGATTGGACTTGGTGGAGGAGGGGGGGGGGGATGCTGGAAGGAGGGAGTTTTATCTGTATCTGTGTGACCCCCCCCCCCTATGTCCTCGTTGGAGGAGGATGCGGACCATCATTATATCCTGGCTGGTAGTAAGATACGTTATAGAGTCTTGAGGAAACTACCATTTTGGTATTTGTCAGAATTACCTCCTTCAGAAGGTCTCAAGGGTGATGATACTGGGGTGTGGGAAGGAAGGAAGGAATTATCAAGGGAAAGCGCCAAGCCATTACGACTATTTAGCACTGGGGAAGGGGGTCAGGATAAGGATTTGGGATGGGACGAGGGGAATGGAATGGTGCCCCAACCACTTGGACGGTCGGGGATTGAACGCCGATCTGCATGAAGCGAGACCGTCGCTCTACCGTCCAGCCCAAGTGGTTGGGTTGGAGTGTGGGAGAGACATCTCGTCTTCAGTGCTCTAAGTATCAATACCGGATCAAGCATTTCTATTTTCCATTTGAACAGCATTTAAATAACTGTTACTGATGAGCCATCTTGAGATTTCGGGGTTTAGCGTCCCTGCGGCCCGGTCCTCGACTAGGCCTCCTTTTTGTTACACCGCCACTCCCCCTCCAGGAAGCAACCCCTAGCAGCTATCTAACTCCCAGGTACCTATTTACTGCTAGGTGAACAGGGGCAACAGAATAAAAGAAACTGCCCGTTTGTTTCCGCCTCCACCGGGGATCAAACCCTGAACCTCAGGACTACTAATCCGAAGCGCTGTCCACTCAGCTGTAAAGCCCTTTGTTTGACGTCATTAAACATGCCTCAAGTAAGCATAATTACTAGTGAGGAAATCAAAAGAATATAATATGAAGACTTGATTTAACAATTTAACTTGTATTCAGCGAGTTCAGTCAAAGCCACTTGTTGTTGTTGTTGTTATAGATTCAGCTACTCGGAACATGTTCCAAGTAGCACGGGCTATGGTGAGCCCGTAGTGGACTTACCTGGCACAGGAGCGGGGCAAGTAGCACGGGCTATGGTGAGCCCGTAGTGGACTTACCTGGCACAGGAGCGGGGCAAGTAGCACGGGCTATAGTGAGCCCGTAGTGGACTTACCTGGCACAGGAGCGGGGCAAGTAGCACGGGCTATGGTGAGCCCGTAGTGGACTTACCTGGCACAGGGGCGGGGCAAGTAGCACGGGCTATGGTGAGCCCGTAGTGGACTTACCTGGCACAGGAGCGGGGCAAGTAGCACGGGCTATGGTGAGCCCGTAGTGGACTTACCTGGCACAGGAGCGGGGCTGTCCAAAGCCACTTGACACGCCAACAATTTATGCGTTGACAAAGGCATGGTGTGGACGCTCTCCTCGATAAGTTAGAGCCATGATTAGAACCCAGGGCGCCTGACAGCTGAGTGGACAGCGCTTCGTATTCTAGTTCTGAGGTTCCGGGTTCGATCCCCGGTGGAGGCGGAGACAAATGGGCTAAAAGTTTCTTTCACCCTGATGGTCTGTTACCTAGCAGTAAATAGGTACCTGGGAGTTAGATAGCTGCTACGGGCTGCTTCCTGGGGGGGGGGGTAACAAAAAGGTTGCCTGGTCGAGGACCGGGCCGCGGGGACGCTAAACCCCGAAATCATCTCGAAGATAACCTAAAGATATGGTCAGGGAAGGTCAACTGGAAACACAATCTTGAGCTGCTGACCCCAGTTCAACCAGCTGTAATTCGGGACCAGGAGCCAGATTCACGAAGTAGTTACGCAAGCACTTACGAATCTGTACATCTTTTCTCAATCTTTGGCGGCTTTGTTTACAATTATTAAACAGTTAATGAGCTCCGAAGCACCAGGAGGCTGTTTATAACAATAACAACAGTTGATTGGCAAGTTTTCATGTTTGTAAACTGTTTAATAAATGTAACCAAAGCCGTCAAAGATTGAGGAAAGATGTACACGTTCGTAAGTACTTGCGTAACTACTTCGTGAATCTGGCCCCAGACTGGTAACAGATTAAAAGATTCTATTCGAGGGGAGAAGTAGTTGTCTTCAGGCTCTTCAAAGATGGTCATTTAGAGTTTCCTTCTCTATGGAAGAAAACAAAATTACGTTAGAAATCTTTTAAGAGCGAGTCGCTCCTGGAGGATGCCAATTGGCTTAAAGGTATTCAAATCAAAATTCCGTTCCTATGTCGCCTGGCAGATAAGACAATTTGAAAAAGAAAAATAACCAAAGCATAGTAAATGAAGTTAGACCCAACTCCATAAATCTGTTAATGTCGAACATGATTATTAGTTGCAATATTGTGGGCAGGACTGGCAATAATCTGAGATTTGCAACGGGTTATGCAAACAGTGGACGGATAAAGCACCAAATGAGAGGTAAAGTATATTAATAAAGCGAAGAAGAAAAGCTTCCACTAGATGGATAGGCTGTATTTTGGTGTAAAGATGTCGATTCAGGATGTGTGTGTTTTTGTACTCGCCCTAATTGTGCTCTTCTCCCATACAAAAGAAAATCCTGGTAAATTTAGCCTGCACAAAGTTTCCCCCTGTGAACCCGAGGGAAAAATAAGAACCATTATGTGGCAACCAACCAACCCTTGTAATGTCTGACATAATGGCAGTGACAGGGGTCGTAGAAATTAATAGTAGCAGCATGTAATGGCGCCGAACTGTCTGCCACAACCACACATCCAGCACAAGAAAACTGGCAAGGTGATTAAGATTCAGGCAACTCGGAACAAAAGTTCCACAGTAGCACGGGCTATGGTGAACACCAGTAGTGGACTTACCTGAAACAAGAGCGGGGGCTGGGACTGAGCATAGAAAGTGTGGCGTCCTTGTATTTAGGACCCTGTGCTATACCCTGCTTTTCGACCTTTCAATAATTACTCTTGGTACAAATCGCTTGTGGGTGGGTGGGTGGGTTCTCCTCTGCTACAGGAATTGATTCCTGTAGCCCTACAGGGAGTCACGACTCCAGGGTGGACATCGAGCACGTAATCCTTAGCTTGACCTTAGGGTGGAGAGGCAGGAGAGTCCACAGGCCGCTGATTTAGCAAAGCATGGATGATTGATTACTCGACTGACGAGCATTGAAGCCCCTTTGCACACAGGTTCTAGGCATAACATGATTTAAACCGCAGTTTAATAATCTGGGCCTAACTGCCTTTGTTTCCTACTTATTTCCTTGAAGCATTATTCCACTTTCGTCTCGAGACACTGCTTTTTACTGTTAGTGTTCTGAAAGTTTGCCCTAAGTACATTTAGCATGGATATCTGAACATTTATTTTTTTCACATTTTTATTTGACTATGGTATGCAATTATTATTTGTCGACCCTTTTATACTTAGCCGAAGGACCTTTGTGACAGCGATGGAGCCTGTGCCGTGTGTGTTGCCCTAGGGACCCCCCGTTTGGTGCCAGATCCCCCCTGTTCGTGCCAGGACCCCCTGTTGGTGCCAGGAATCCCCCCTGCTTGGTGTCCAGTGGGATCCCACACCCGTGTCGGTGCCCAGGACCACCCCCCCCCCTGTCAGTGGATGCCAGGACCCCCCCTCTGTCTGGTGCCAGCTACCCCCCTGTCGGTGTCAGGACCCCCTGTCGATGCTAGGAATAGCTAGGTACTTCGTGGGTTGGTATCATGCGATGAGATATGTTGGATTTGCAGGAGATTGGGGGGGGGGGCCTATATGTTTGTAATGGGGGAGGCGGGATCGGTGTTTTGTGGGTATGAGGGATACGCGGGGTACTATTTTTTCTGGGGTCTATGGGTGTTGACTACATGCTATTTTTTAGATTGAATGGGTAAAGGGGTGAGGGGTAATCTTCAGATGATTTCGGGGTTTAGCGTCCCCGCGGCCCGTCCTCGACCAGGCAACCTTTTTGTTCCCCCCCCCCAGGAAGCAGCCCGTAGCAGCTATCTAACTCCCAGGTACCTATTTACTGCTAGGTAACAGACCATCAGGGTGAAAGAAACTTTTAGCCCATTTGTCTCCGCCTCCACGGGGATCGAACCCGGACCAGCAAGTGATCACCAAAATCCATGCGGGCTTGAGGTCCCCCCCCCCCCGGAGCATGAGGAGCCGACCGGCTCCTTGCTTAGTTTGTAAATTAAGTTTTAAAGTATTTGGTGATCATGATGCAATAGTTTTCTTAAACATGCAACTGAAGTTATATAGGTTTCAAGGACTTTACACAGGAATATATCTGTTTAAGACTTAAATGATTTTTCACACGTTTAGTTTGGATAAGACTTACTGTAATGACAGATTAGTCCTTTGTCATATCTTGCATAAGCTTGTGTTAGGGCGAACCACACCAGGAAAAGAGGTGGTGGTGTGTTTTGTTTTAGTGGTTTAATAATGATTTTTTTTTATATTGTTTGTGGAAATTTAATGCCAGACAGGTGATAAAAAGGATGATTGGAAGCTTATGCTACTGGGAACGCTGATATAATGCCTGATAATGCCTTTTCTTTGATGAATTGGACACAGACGATAAGCTGTCAATCGTCCTCTGCCTGTGAGTGCTTCGTTAGCACGTCCTTACCTTTCACTAGTCGCCCGATTTTGCTCTCTGACGTATCTGGCCCACCAAGGTCAACCTGGGAAGCCTTACCTCGGGTTGTTAAAATGAATGATTTTGGTCGCGGATGATGCTGACTGGGTGAGGCTGCTTGGAGGCTGGCTGGAGGCTGCGTGTCAGGTTGTCCGCCAATCAGCTTGATGGGCGTGGTCGTGTCAGGTGGTTTTCAGCCAATGAGGCCATTTTTGAATAAGTTAGACAATTGGACCACAGGGGCAAGCTATACTATTGTAACTGCATGTTAACGCGATTACCGACGCGGCAATACCACCCTTTCCCCCTTCTCACCTCTCTCATCCCCATCGTCCCCCCTCTCTCTCTCTCCCCTCTCCTCTCCCCTCCCCCCTCTCTCCCCCCTCTCTCCCTCTCCCGTCTCCCCCTCTCTCCCTCTCTCCCTGCTCTGCCCTCTCTCCTCCCCCTCTCTGCCTCCCTCTCTCCCTCTCTCCCTCTCTCTCTCCCCTCTACTCCCCCTCGCTCCCTCTCTCTCCCCCCTCTCCCCCTCTCTCCCTCTCCCCCTCTCCCCCTCTTCCCTA
>WNGS01169498.1:12877320-12887331 GCA_020271785.1 Procambarus virginalis
GTAATGAACAAAGAAAGTGAGCTTCAAGGCGATTTACACTAACATAGATGGGATTACAAATAAAACTAGTGAACTTGGAGAATGGGCACTAGAAGAAAACCCAGACATAATAGCACTCACAGAAACAAAGCTAACAAAAATCATAATAAATGCAGTGTTTCCACAGGGCTACTATGTAGTGAGGAAAGAGAGAGAAGGGAGAGGAGGAGGTGGTGTGGCTTTGCTACTAAGAGAAGGTTGGAGTTCGAAGAGATGGTAATTCAGAACTGTGAAGGTTTCAGTGACTACATATCAGGCACCATTGCAACTGGAGGACAGACAATTATAATAGTAGTCATATATAACCCCCCACCGAATGACAGAAGACCCAGACAGGAATATGAATAGAAACAACATGGCCACCATCAATATATAGAGAGAGCAGCTTCTGTGGCTAGCAGGAACGGATCCAGACTTCTAATCATGGGAGACTTCAACCATGGGAAGATATAGATTGGGGGAACAGAGACCCACACGGAGGCCAGACACATGGAGAGCTCCCACCGAATGACAGAAGATCCAGACAGGAATATGATAGAAACAACATGGCCACCATCAATATATAGAGAGAGTAGCTTCTGTGGCTAGCAGGAACGGATCCAGACTTCTAATCATGGGAGACTTCAACCATGGAAGATAGATTGGGGAACAGAGACCCACATGGAGGCCCAGACACATGGAGAGCTAAGCTGCTGGATGTGGTAACAAGAAACTTTCTAAGTCAACACGTCAAGGGACCGACAAGAATGAGAGGAGGGGATGAACCAGCCTTGCTTGATCTGATATTTACCCTAAATGAGTCGGATATAAGGGAAGTTAAGTTGGAAGCAGCCTTGGGAATGAGTGATCATAGTGTATTGAGCTTTGAGTACCTGGTTGAGCTAGGAATTATCACCCCCAAAAAAGAACTGGGAACCAAAGGGCTGGCGTACCGAAGGGAAACTATGAGGAGATGAATAAATTCCTATGGGATATACATTGGGACACAGAACTCGGAACCAGTCCGTACAAGACATGATGGACTATGTCACCCAAAATGTCAGGAGGCTGTAAGCAGGTTTGTCCCAGTCCGACAGGAAAAAACAGAGAAGCAAAGGAGAATCCGTGGTTTAATAGGGAATGTATGAAAGCAAAGGAGCTGAACAAAAGGGCATGGAGGAACTTCCGTAATAACAGAACACCAGGAAGTAGAGAGATATACCAGAGAACCAGAACGAGTATGTCAGTGTGAGAAGAGCAGCTGAGAAAAGGTATAAAAATGATATAGCTAATAAAGCCAAGACTGAACCAAAGCTACTACACAGTCACATCAGGAGGAAGACAACAGTGAAGGAACAGGTGATGAAACTTAGGGTGGGCGAGGACAGGTACACAGAGACTGACAAAGAGGTGTGTGAAGAACTCAACAAAAAGTTCCATGAGGTTTTTACATAGAACAGGGAGATATCACGGCACTGGGAGAGGTGGCAGCAACCAGGTGACCTTGGATAGGTTCGAAATTACAAGAGATGAGGTCAAAAGCACCTATTGGAGCTGGATGTGAGAAAAGCTGTTGGGCCAGATGGAATCTCGCCATGGGTATGAAAGAGTGTGCAGAAGCACTTTGCTTACCACTCTCCATAGTGTATAGTAAGTCACTGGAAACGGGGGACCTACCAGAAATATGGAAGACTGCTAATGAAGTACCAATATACAAAAAGGGTGACAGACAAGAGGCACTGAACTACAGGCCAGTGTCCTTAACTTGTATACCATGCAAGGTGATGGAGAAGATTGTGAGAAAAAACCTAGTAACACATCTGGAGAGAGAGACTTCGTGACAACCCATCAACATGGGTTCAGGGAGAGTAAATCTTGCCTTACAGGCTTGATAGAAATTCTACGATCAGGTGACAAAATTAAGCAAGAAGAGAAGGGTGGGCGGACTGCATTTTTTTGGACTGTCGGAAAGCCTTTGACACAGTACCCCATAAAAGGTTGATGCATAAGCTGGAGAAACAGGCAGGAGTAACAGGTAGGGCGCTCCAGTGGATAAGGGAGTACCTAAGCAATAGGAACAGAGAGTTACAGTGAGGGGTGAGACCTCAGACTGGCGTGAAGTCACCAGTGGAGTCCCACAGGGCTCTGTACTTGGACCTATCCTGTTTCTGATATACGTAAATGATCTCCCAGAGGGTATAGACTCATTCCTCTCAATGTTTGCTGACGACGCCAAAATTATGAGAAGGATTAAGACAGAGGAGGACAGCTTGAGGCTTCAAGAGACCTGGACAAGCTGCAGGAATGGTCGAACAAATGGCTGTTAGAGTTTAACCCAAGCAAATGTAATGTAATGAAGATAGGGTAGGAAGCAGGAGACCAGATACAAGGTACCATTTGGGAGATGAAATACTTCAAGAGTCAGAGAGAGAGAAAGACCTGGGGGTTGATATCTCGCCAGACCTGTCCACTGAAGCTCATATCAAGAGGATAACATCAGCAGCATATGCCAGGTTGGCTAACATAAGAACGGCCTTTAGAAACTTGTGTAAGGAATCTTTCAGAACATTATATACCACATATGTCAGACCAATCCTGGAGTATGCGGCTCCAGCATGGAGTCCATATCTAGTCAAGCATAAGACTAAACTGGAAAAGGTTCAAAGGTTGCCACCAGACTAGTACCCGAGCTGAGAGGTATGAGCTACGAGGAGCGACTGCAGGAATTAAACCTCACTTCGTTGGAAGACAGAAGTGTTATGAGGACATGATCACCACATTCAAGATTCTCAGGGGAATCGACAGGGTTGATAAAGACAGGCTGTTTAACACAAGGGGCACACGCACTAGGGGACACAGGTGGAAACTGAGTGCCCAAATGAGCCACAGAGATATTAGAAAGAACTTTTTTAAGGTCAGAGTGGTTGACAAATGGAATGCATTAGGCAGTGATGTGGTGGAGGCTGACTCCATACACAGTTTCAAGTGTAGATATGATAGAGCCCAGTAGGGTCAGGAAACTGTACACCTGTTGATTGACGGTTGAGAGGCGGGACCAAAGAGCCAGAGCTCAACCCCCGCAAGCACAACAACTAGGTGAGTACACACACACACCTTTAGGAAGTAGCCCGTAGCAGCTGTCTAACTCCCAGGTACCTCTTTACTGCTAGGTAACAGAAGCATCAGGGTGAAAGAAATTACCCATTTGTTTCCGCCATCGTTGGGAATCGATCCACGGACCCTAGGACTATGATCTCGAGCGCTGTCCACTCAGCCGTCTGCCCTTATACGGGCTGCTTCCTGGGGATGTGTGTGTACTCACCTAATTGTACTTACCTATTTGTGCTTCCGGGGGTTGAGCTTTGTCTCATTGGTCCCGCCTCTCAACTGTCAATCAACTGGTGTACAGATTCCTGAGCCTACTGGGCTCTATCATATCTACATTTGAAACTGTGTATGGAGTCAGCCTCCACCACATCACTTCCTAATGCATTCCATCTGTTAACTACTCTGACACTGAAAAAGTTTTTTCTAACGTCTCTGTGGCTCATCTGGGTACTAAGTTTCCACCTGTGTCCCCTTGTTCGTGTCCCACCCGCGCTCAAGAGTTTGTCTTTGTCCACTCTGTCAATTCCCCTGAGAATTTTGTAGGTGGTTATCATGTCTCCCCTTACTCTTCTGTTTTCCAGGGACGTGAGGTTCAGCTCCTTCAGCCTTTCCTTGTTGCTCATACCTCTCAGTTCCGGGACAAGTCTGGTGGCATACCTCTGAATCTTCTCTAACTTTGTCTTATGTTTAACTAGATATACCCTCCATGTAGGAGCTGCATATTCCAGGATTGGTCTGACATAAGTGGTATACGGGGTCCTGAACGATTCCTTACATAGGTTTCTAAAGGCAGTTCTTATATTGGCCAGTCTAGCATATGCCGCTGGTGATATCCTTTAGATGTGGGCCTCTGGGGACAGGTTCGGTGTGATATCAACCCCCAGATCTTTCTCTCTATTTGACTCTTGCAGGATTTCACCTCCCAGATGGTACCTTGTGTTCAGCCTTCTGCTCCCTTCGCCTAATTTCATTACTTTACACTTTCCTGAGTTGTACTTTAGCAGCCATTTTCTAGATCATTCCTAGTGTGTGTGTACTCACCTAGTTGTACTCACCTAGTTGTGCTTGCGGGGGTTGAGCTCTGGCTCTTTGGTCCCGCCTCTCAACCGTCAATCAACAGGTGTACAGTTTCCTGAGCCTATTGGGCTCTATCATATCTACACTTGAAACTGTGTATGGAGTCAGCCTCCACCACATTGCTTCCTAATGCATTCCATTTGTCAACCACTCTGACACTAAAAAAGTTCTGTGTGCGTGTGTGTGTGTGTGTGTGTGTGTGTGTGTGTGTGTGTGTGTGTGTGTGTGTGTGTGTGTGTGTGTGTGTACTCACCTAATTGTACTCACCTAATTGTGCTTGCGGGGGTTGAGCTTTGGCTCTTTGGTCCCGCCTCTCAACTGTCAATCAACTGGTGTACAGATTCCTGAGCCTATTGGGCTCTATCATATCTACACTTGAAGCTGTGTATGGAGTCAGCCTCCACCACATCACTTCCTAATGCATTCCATTTGGCAACCACTCTGACACTAAAAAAGTTCTTTCTAATATCTCTGTGGCTCATTTGGGCACTCAGTTTCCACCTGTGTCCCCTTGTGCGTGTGCCCCTTGTGTTAAATAGCCTGTCTTTATCTACTCTATCAATTCCCTTCAGAATCTTAAATGTGGTGATCATGTCCCCCCCTAACTCTTCTGTCTTCCAGCGAAGTGAGGTTTAATTCCCGTAGTCTCTCCTCGTAGCTCATACCTCTCAGCTCGGGCACTAGTCTGGTGGCAAACCTTTGAACCTTTTCCAGTTTAGTCTTATCCTTGACTAGATATGGACTCCATGCTGGGGCTGCATACTCCAGGATTGGCCTGACATATGTGGTATACAAAGTTCTGAATGATTCTTTACACAAGTTTCTGAATGCCGTTCGTATGTTGGCCAACCTGGCATATGCCGCTGATGTTATCCTCTTGATATGTGCTGCAGGAGACAGGTCTGGCGTGATATCAACCCCCAAGTCTTTTTCTTTCTCTGATTCCTGAAGAATTTCCTCTCCCAGATGATACCTTGTATCTGGCCTCCTGCTCCCTACACCTATCTTCATTACATTACATTTGGTTGGGTTAAACTCTAACAACCATTTGTTCGACCATTCCTTCAGCTTGTCTAGGTCTTCTTGAAGCCTCAAACAGTCCTCTTCTGTTTTAATCCTTCTCATAATTTTGGCATCGTCCGCAAATATTGAGAGAAATGAATCGATACCCTCCGGGAGATCATTTACATATATCAGAAACAAGATAGGACCGAGTACAGAGCCCTGTGGGACTCCACTGGTGACTTCACGCCAATTGGAGGTCTCACCCTTTACCGTAACTCTCTGCTTCCTATTGCTTAGGTACTCCCTTATCCACTGGAGCACCTTACCAGCTACACCTGCCTGACTCTCCACCTGTGTGTGTGTGTGTGCGTGTGTGTGTGTGTGTGTGTGTGTGTGTGTGTGTGTGTGTGTGCGTGTGTGTGTGTGTGTGTGTGTGTGTGTGTGTGTGTGTGTGTGTGTACTCATCTATCTGTACCTTCAGGATCGAGCATTGACTCTTCGATCCCGCCTTTATAGTCGTCGGTTGTTTAAAGCAATGGCTCCTGTCCTACATCCTGATCATATCTAGGTTTAAAATTATGAATAGAGTTTGATCCGCAACTTGCTCCTTTACTTCGTTCCATTTTCTCACTACTCTCACGTTGAAAGAAAACTTCCTACCAACTCTATGCCTCATCCGAGTTCCCAGCTTCCATCCATGTCCCCTTCTTCTGCTAGTATTCCGTGTGAACATTTCGAAAATTTCCATTCTGCCAATCACCCTAAGTATTTTACATGTTTCTATCAAATCTCCCCGCTCCCTCTTTTTTCTAGCATCGTCAGGTTCAGTTCCTTCAGTCGCTCTTCAAACCCCATCCCTCGCAACTCTGTGACGAGCCTTGTCTCAAATTTCTGAACCTTTTCCTGTATCCTTATGTGTTTCATCAGGTGGAAGCTCCATGATGGGGCGTCACCTGGCTCCATGTCCATAACTTTACACTTGCTCGTGTTGAAATCCAGTAGCCATTTCTCTGACCATCTCTGCAACTTTTTCAAGTTCTTTTGAAGGATCCTACAATCATCAGCTGTCACAACTCGTCTCATTAATTTTGCGTCATCCGCAAACATCGACATATTGGACTCGACTCCAGAAGACATATCGTTCACGTATATTAGAAATAGAATTGGTCCCAGCACCGATCCTTGAGGTACTCCACTCGTTACTGTTCGTCAGTCTGACTTCTCGCCCCTGACTGTTACTCTTTGGCTACTGCCTGGTAAGTAATTGCTTACCCAAGCTACGGCCCTTCCGCTTACTCCTGCCTGCCTCTCAAGTTTGAATAGTAGTCTCATGTGCGGTACTGGATCAACGACTTTTTGGCCGTCCAGGAATATGCAGTCTGCCCATGCTTCTCTGTTCTGCCTTAATCTTGTTACATTATCATAGAATTCCTAAAGGTTTGTTAGGCATGATTTCCGTTACCTGAGCCCATGTTGGTGTTTGTTAACATACCTAATGTTCTCTAGGTGTGCAACAAGTTTTAACCTGATAATTCCCTTAAGTACTTTAGAGGGGATGCTTGTCAGTGATACTGGTCTGTAGTTAAGTGCCTCTTCCCTATCTCCTTTTTTGAAAATTTGTACCACATTTGTCTTCTTCAGCAACTGGGCAACTCTCCCTTCGTAAGTGACTCATTATAGATCCTTGCTAGAGGCACGCTGAGGGCCTGCGCTGCCTCTTTCAGTATCCAAAGTGATACAGTGTCTGGTCCAACTGCTTTAGTTTCATCCAAAGTTGTTGGCTTTTTCATTACCTCCTCTGTTGTCACGTCTATATCTGATAGTCCTTCATCTTGGGTCAGCTGCTCTTCTAACAATGGGAGCTGCTCAGGCTCGGTTGTTAACACTCCATTGAAATTGGCATTCAGTACCTCGCCGATTTCCTCGTCGCTTCTTCTATATGCTTCTTCTGTTTTCCTTAGTCTTGTCACTTGGTCGTTCACCGACATTTTCCTTCTTATATGGCTATGTAGTAATTTAGGTTGCTGTTTCGCTTTCATTGCAATATCGTTTTCGTACTTCCTTTCCGATACTCTCCTTATATTAATGAATTCATTCATTGCTCTGTTGCAGCTAATGATATTATCCTCTGTACTTCCTCCACTTCCTCCTGCTTCTCATTTTTTGCTACCTGGCACTGTCTATTAAACCATGAGTATTAAACCATGGGTTTAATATTCCCTCCTACTTTTTCTTTTACTAATGGTATAAAACTATCTTCAGCCTCCTTGTATTTCCACTTGACTAAGTCCATCATATCCTTCACTGTTTTTCCTCTTAGTTCTTCTTCCTATTGCACTTATCCCAGATATTCTCTTATCCTACTGTAATCCCCTTTCCTATAGTCTACTCTCCTTTCGCAGATCTCTTGCCCAGTGGTTACAATTTTAAGTTCGATCATGTAGTAGGACACAATGGTCACTGGTTCCTAGTGGTATATCATGTTCGTAATGCTTTCCTCATTCTGGGCACAAAAATCAGGTTTTCTCCCAACGTTTCTTCCCCCGCCATGGGGGATTTCTTGATTCCCAATCGATCCCAGTCACGGATCTCTCCGTGACTGAGATCCCCCATGACCAACAGTTTCGCTCTCATTCTGTGAGCTGTTGTTGCTGCCCTCTGCAGTTCATCTATACATGTCATCTTGTTGTCATCATACTCCTGCCTGGGCCTTCTGCTGTTTGGTGGGGGATTGTGGATCATCAAGATCACAATCCTCTTCCCATCACCTGTCAGAATTCCAATATGAAGCTTGTGTTTCCATTAGTTCCCTGATTCTCTAGTGCCTCGAATTTCCATTTCCGCTTTAACAGGAGTGCCATTCCCCCTCCCTGTCTCTGTGTCCATTCATTCCTTGTCACTTGGTATCCCTCTGGAAAGACTGTATCCAAGATCATATCAATTATTTTAGTTTTTACTATTTCAATTATAACTAGATCTGCTTCACTAACTCTTTCTTTTATTTCTTCTGCTTTATTGGATACTCCATCAGAATTGATGTACCAAACTGTGAGACTCTTCTTGGAGACTTTGGTAACAGAGTTCATGTAGCTCATCTACCTGTCTCCCTCGGTGTGTGCTGCAGGTGAGAGATGGATGCAGTCATATCTCTAAAAAGTGGTTGTGAGGAGGGAAGTGCCCAAGAATTGGGAGATGGATGAGAGGCTGAGGGGGTCTGGGAGCCAGCTAGGGGGCTGGGGGTAGATAGGGTCAGGGCAGTTAGGGAGATCTGTGTGTGTGTGTGTGTGTACTCACCTAGTTGTGCTTTTGGGGTTGAGCTCAGGCTCTTTGGTCCCGCCTCTCAACTATCAATCAACTGGTGTACAGATCCCTGAGCCTATCATATCTACATTTAAAATTGTGTATGGAGTCAGCCTCCACCACATCACTGCCTAATTCCATCTGTTAACTACTCTGACACTGAACAAATCTTTCTAATGTCTCTGTGGCTCAGTTGAGTACTAGGTTGTTTCCACCTATGTCCCCATGATCGTGTTCCACCCGTGCTAAATAGTTTGTCTTTGTCCACCCCTGTCAATTCCTCCTGAGAATTTTGTAGGTGGTTATCATGTCTCCCCCATACTCTTCTGTCTTCCAGCATCCGTAGCCATTCCTTGTAACTCATACCTCTCAGTTTTGGGACTAGTCTGGTGGCATACCTCTGAATCTTCTCTAACTTTGTCTTGTGTTTAACTAGGTATGGACTCCAGGCTGGAGCTCCACACTCCAGGACTGGTCTGACATAAGTGGTATACACGGTTCTGAATGATTCCTTACACAAGTTTCAAAATGCATTTCTTATGTTGGTCAATTTAGCATATGCCGCTGATGATATCCTTTTGATGTGGGCTTCTAGAGACAGGTTCGGAGTGATATCAACCCCCAGATCTTTCTCTCTATTTGACTCTTGCAGGATTTCACCTCTTAAATGGTACCTTGTGCTCAGCCTCCTGCTATGGACTGTGTGTGTGTGTGTACTCACCTAGTTGTGCTTGCGGGGGTTGAGCTCTGGCTCTTTGGTCCCGCCTCTCAACCGTCAATCAACAGATGTACAGTTTCCTGAGCCTATTAGGCTCTATCATATCTACACTTGAAACTGTGTATGGAGTCAGCCTCCACCACATCGCTTCCTAATGTATTCCATTTGGCAACCACTCTGACACTAAAAAAGTTCTTTCTAATATCTCTGTGGCTCATTTGGGCACTCAGTTTCCACCTGTGTCCCCTAGTGCGTGTGCCCCTTGTGTTAAACAGTTGCCAATTATTGTGGGCATGTTGTGTGTGTGTGTGTGTGTGTGTGTGTGTGTGTGTGTGTGTGTGTGTGTGTGTGTGTGTGGTGTTTTACCACCACCCACAATAAAGAAGGATCCCAGAGACACCTATCTGCTGACCAACTGGAACTTGAGGCCTTCCCTGGGCGCCACTTAGGCGTTGCAGGTGTTAGGTGACCCACGTCCTGCTCATATAAGTTAACCACCATATCGTGGATAATAACATTTCATTCACCTGGACACTGTGAGCCTTCAACCGCAGACCACGCTGCTGTTGTGGTTTGCAAGTTCAAGGTTCCGATGATCTAAGTGAAGGAAATGTTTTTATCCACAATTTAGTGGTTATCAATAACTACTAAATATATGTATATATATATATATATATATATATATATATATATATATATATATATATGTCGTACCTAGTAGCCAGAACGCACTTCTCAGCCTACCCTACTATGCAAGGCCCGATTTACCTAATAAGCCAAGTTTT
>WNGS01169498.1:12909866-12919866 GCA_020271785.1 Procambarus virginalis
ACCATCATCATCACCTTCACAATCACTACCATCACCACCACCTTCACAATCACTACCATCACCACCACCTTCACAATCATTACCATCACCACCACCTTCACAATCACTACCACCATCATCACCTTCACAATCACTACCATCACTATCACTACCATCACCACCACCTTCACAATCACTACCATCATCACCACCTTCACAATCACTACCATCACCATCACCTTCACAATCATTACCATCATCATCACCTTCACAATCACTACCATCATCATCACCTTCACAATCACTACCATCACCACCACCTTCACAATCACTACCATCACCACCACCTTCACAATCACTACCATCACCATCACCTTCACAATCACTACCATCACCACCACCTTCACAATCACTACCATCACCACCACCTTCACAATCACTACCATCATCATCACCTTCACAATCATTACCATCATCATCACCTTCACAATCATTACCATCACCACCACCTTCACAATCACTACCATCATCTTCACCTTCACAATCACTACCATCACCACCACCTTCACAATCACTACCATCATCATCACCTTCACAATCATTACCATCATCATCACCTTCACAATCATTACCATCATCATCCCCTTCACAATCACTACCATCACCACCACCTTCACAATCATTACCATCACCACCACCTTCACAATCATTGCCATCACCACCACCTTCACAATCATTACCATCATCACCACCTTAACAATCACTACCATCACCTTCACAATCATTACCATCATCATCACCTTCACAATCACTACCATCACCATCACCTTCACAATCACTACCACCACCACCTTCACAATCACCATCACCACATGGTTGAGGAAGGAGACTGCAGATGTACTTTGCCACCCACTAACTAGAGTTTTCAATAAAACATTTAAGACCGGAAACCTACCAGAATTTTGAAAAAAAAGGCATAGTCCCATTTAAAAAAAAGGTGGGTGGGATAGAGAGAAAACACTAAATTACAGACCAGTGACAATTGTTATGTGTAAAATGATGGAAATGGTAATTAGATAATAATAATAATTGTAATAACATTTGTTGAAGATAAACCTCATTACAAAAGGGCAGCATTGATTTAGATGGGAAAAGTGGTGCCTGAGAGCCTTGAACGAGTTCCGTAACAGGGTTATACAAGACAGGAAAAATAAGGCTGGGTTGACTGCATTTTCCTAGACTGCCGAAAAGCATTTGATTTTGTGCCTCGTGAACGGCTGGTGTTCATGAAGGGAAGACACTGAACTGGGCAAGGGACTTCTTGACGGACAGACAACAGTCACAGTCTCGACATGTTGGAGGCAGGGGACGAGTGCAGTTCCTCAAGGATCGTGCCTGGGACCCTTACTACTCTTAATGGGAATGACCTGCTCGAATGAGCTCGTATATATCGATGCTTTCTGACGACGCAAGGCTAATGACACATGTTAAAAATCGAGGAATACTGCAGAAGGTTACAGGATGGATGACCTTGAGAAACTAACAGGAGTGGGCAAATAAATGGTTGCTAGAATTCAATCCAAGAAGTGTAAATTAAATTAGGATCTGAAAGAGAAAAATAGAGACCAAAAGCATCTACACCATAAGAACATAAGAATTAAGGTAACTGCAGAAGGCCTATTGGCCCATACGAGGCAGCTCTTATTTGTAACCATCAAATCCCACTCATATATATGTTCCACCCACGCTTGAAACAATCAAGGGAACCATGGGAAGGCAACTACAGAAGTCGGGGAGAGAAAAGGATTTAGAGATGGGTATAATTCCATTACTATCTCCAGAGGAACACAAAGAAGGTATCATCGGCAGCATATGAGATGCTGCAAGCTGTCCTCTTAAAAATAACGTCGCTTTTGGCCGTTTGCCCGTATGGCCGAAAGTGGACATAATTTGAAAATGAAAAAAAATGAAAATAAATTTGGGATATTTTTTCAACAAGTTAAGGGTCCTCTGATAGGTTAGATAGGTTAGGTGGGCAGGAAATTCTCATAAAGTTTCAAAGCGTTATGAAAAACGTTAATTGAAAGTTTCCTCTCCTAACCTTACCGAGTAGGCCGGACGACTCAAACAGAAAACGGGACAGTACGTCACTTTTGTAAGTCGATTTCATTTCAAATTACGTCCAAATTTGGCCATAGTAAGCATACGAGCCAAAAGTGACGTTATTTTTTAAGAGGACGGGTTGACAAACATTAGAACGCCGTTTAAAATCCTAAATCAGGACGCTTTCAAGGCAATCTCCACAACCTTCGTTAGACCAATAATGGAAAATGCATCACCGGCGCCTGGAATCCACACCTTATGAAGCATAAACCCAAAACTGAAATATTACGAAGGTTTGCAACAAGATTAGTGCCAGACCTAAGATGACAGATCGAACTATGGGGACAGGCTAAGAGAGCTACCGCTCACAACCTTAGATGATAGAAGAAACAGAGGAGACATGATCGCAACATGCAAGATTCTGAAGGGGGTAGTCCACCTCCGTCAAAGAATACGTCGCAAAATATGATGCTGGTGAGTTTGTCATTGTATTTCAAACATTATCAATTTTATGAATCTCACTCACCATCCTCATCTTTCTACTCACAATCTCTCATCTTTTTTGTCCTTAGCTTCCTCACAGTCACTCATATGTCTGCCTCACACTTCCTCGTGAGTTGTGAGTCGGGTGGAGAGAGTATTTCACTCATATTTCATAAAGGTTGGCGTCTGCATGGAATAATCATTTGGCTTTTATTCGTGAAGATACACTGCGTTGATGGGGACGGTCTGCGTTGATGGGAGCTGCTTGATGGGGACGGTCTGCGTTGATGGGGACGGGCTGCGTTGATGGGAACGGATATTTGTGCGTTGATGGGGTTCGAATATTTCTCGAACAATACTTCGCTGGCGATCTCTGTTCGAATCCCAACTCCGTCAGTGCTTCGCTCAAATAAGAATAACTGCCAATCAGAACCTAATCAGCTAAGCCAGTTTTGCATCTTCCCTCTGCGATTCCTGCCCCGGGTGTGACGTCACCCCAATTAGCAATGCAGGGTAATTAACCCTTAATTATTATTGAAAATAATAAGTTAATTCGTGTTTAATTTCTACAAATATAGATTCGCTACGTGAATATTTATATACCTTGTGTCTGATAGAGCGAGCATTGTTCTGACAGTGGTTGATGATAAATGGATTTTTACTCAGTTAATATGCTTAATGAGAATAATTTATGATTGTAATTGTTGCATATGCAACAATGCGGATGTTCTTTCTTCTGATGCAGCCATTGACTACACTGGCTTAATCCAACTTGTTGTTGTTGTTGTTGTTTAAGATTCAGCTACTGGGAACCAGAAGTTGCAAGTAGCACGGGCTATGGTGAGCCCGTAGTGGACTTACCTGCCACAAGAACGAGGCTTTTAAATCCTTTTAAAGAGTCACGTAACACTAGGTGAGGTTCCCATTACTAAAGGGTTCCATTAGTAATGGGGGCTTCACCCAGGCTAAACAAGTGACTATTTATTTTTATGGTCATAGTCTATGGCTTCGAAGCCATAGACTTTGCAGCCATCTGTGGCTTTGACGGCTGGCTATAGGTTAGGTGGGGCCAATTATCTCTCCTACACCCAATTCTCAAGCTGGATCACCCCGGCAGGAAAAGTAGGAATAGGGGCGATATGTGTCGTTCCTGTGTAATCAGGTGATTCTGGGACGTATTGTGCTGATGTATTGTTTGATTGGTATATAAGGAAGCACATGTTAGTACATCTCTTTACTCCAGCCAGTTGTATAGCTGTTTGCTTCAGCCACAGCTGAACATCTGTTCCCTCCAGCCACACACCTGTAATGATGTTTATCAATCAACGAAATTTCTCAATCTAAATCTAAACTATATACAGCATATAATTGTAATGATTACGTGGTTTGCTAGTATGAAAATTTGTCTAAATAATGAACTAAAATTCTAAATAAAACTCATAAATTTACAATGCATAAAGTTTTAAAAATGTTTTCAATTGAATCCACTTAATTCAGGCGAGAGTATCGGTGGAATTCCAGGTGGGTTGAAAGGTCATGTTATGTAGCTAAGAAGCAAGCGCAAGGCTCTCGGACGCAGGTTCGAATCCTCGTCACGGCCCTTGTGGATTTGTTCAAGCGCAAGATTGTCTGCATCTCGTAGCGAACAAGAGTACGTCTTGCCTGTTGTCGTGGCCAGATTCACACGATGAATTATAGGACAGGTAAGTCATTCATCATCAATGATTTACTGCTGCAAGCGTTGACTCTGATGAGGCATTCGCCGCGGTAAATTTGTCTGAGGGTAAGTCCCCATGGAGCGGGTTTCTGGGATGCGTTCACGACACAAGTTCGACTCCCCCTGCATGAGGAGTTTGTGGGTATCTTTGTCGTCGTAGGAACTACCCACTGTGGGTGGGTGAACCGCCCCTGCTTCACCCAGCCCCCCCCCCTCCTGGGGTCACACCAGCTTGGGGTCACACCAGCCTGGGGTCACACCAGCCTAGGGTCACACCGACTTGGGGTCACACCAGCCTGGGAGTCACACCAGCCTGGGGTCACACCAGCCTGGGGTCACACCAGCCTGAGGTCACACCAGCCTATGGTCACACCGACTTGGGGTCACACCAGCCTGGGGTCACACCAGCCTGGGGGTCACACCAGCCTGGGGTCACACCAGCCTGGGGTCACACCAACTTGGGGTCACTCCAGCTTGGGGTGTAGTTCTAGGAAGGCTAAACAACAGAGAATAAAGTGTACACAAGCTTTTAAATAAACTATATAAGGCTGACTGCTCTGAAGGGCATATCTGCGTATCTCTGCAGGATGCCAACACCAACAGGCTGAGAGAACTCACTCGGCAGGTCCTTATATAACCCGTCTACACATGTTTTAGATATTAATGATTTCTGCTTTGTTTTTTAGCTGTGTTGAGCATCATGTCCCCCGGAAGGTGCAGACCTGAGAGCTCTCTCTCGTGTATATCTTGTGTTTTTCCGTGGTGCTTTGTGTTGATTTGTGTTGCTTCGAGTTGCTCGGCAAACTCACATAGCTTGTGTTATTATGGGTTTAAGGTAGGTATTGGTTGAGGCTTTTGATGTAATTCAGTTATTACGGACCCCATACCCATCCCCTTGGGCGGTGGTGGACCCCATACCCATCTCCTGGTGGGTGGTGGTGGACCCCATACCCATCTCCTGGTGGGGTGGTGGACCCCATACCCATCCCCCTGGGTGGTGGTGGACCCCATATCCATCTCCTGGTGGGGTGGTGGACCCCATACCCATCCCCTGGGTGGTGGTGGACCCCATATCAATCTCCTGGTGGGGTGGTGGACCCCATACCCATCCCCTGGGTGGTGGTGGACCCCATACCCATCCCCCTGGGTGGTGGTGGACCCCATACCCATCCTCTGGGGGGAGTGGACCCCATACTCATCCTCTGGGGGGGAGTGGACCCCATACCCATCCTCTGGGGGGGTGGACCCCATACCCATCCTCTGGGTGGGGGTGGACCCCATACCCATCCTCTGGGTGGGGGTGGACCCCATACCCATCCTCTGGGTGGGGGTGGACCCCATACCCATCCTCTGGGTGGGGGTGGACCCCATACCCATCTCCTGGTAGGGGGGTGGTGGACCCCATACCCATCCCCCTGGGTGGTGGTGGACCCCATATCCATCTCCTGGTGGGGTGGTGGACCCCATACCCATCCCCCTGGGTGGTGGTGGACCCCATACCCATCCCCCTGGGTGGTGGTGGACCCCATACCCATCCTCTGGGGGGAGTGGACCCCATACCCATCCTCTGGGGGGGTGGACCCCATACCCATCCTCTGGGTGGGGGTGGACCCCATACCCATCCTCTGGGTGGGGGTGGACCCCATACCCATCGCTGGCGGTGGTATACCACAAGCGCTTGGTCCATCGGAGTTCGAACAGCGGGACTCTGCAAGAAGTGAGATCGATGCCTACGCGAGCCAGTCTTCAGCGATATGGCGGCTTGAACACCGTCTCAACGAGCTTCCCTAAGACCTCTCGCCCTCCCACCTATTCCCATATTCTCACCTATTCCTTCACCCACGTGGCGCTTGGGTTATTTACCCCCACGGTAATCGTGACATTGACTGCAATCAAGGTCGAACTCGTCTGCCATAAGGTGCGCGTGTGTGTCTTCGGGCGCTGTGTGTGTGGCTGGTGGTTCACGGGGCTGAGGTGGGAAAGTGTCTTCTGGGAAAGGACAGTTATGGAGACAGTATGACGCCTCTGTCATGCTTGTCATTCATGGATACCTGTCGCCACACCTGCTGACGTACTCGGCCCCTCTTGTTCTTTGGTTGTAAGTGTTCTGATATTGTCGTGTTGACTTCGTGTTTTCTGCTGTTTTCCTCAACCCTTTTTCCTCTTGTTGTGTACTGTTCCTTCACTCCTGTCCTCATATCCTAGCTCTTAGTCCTCATATCCCAGCTCACAGTCCTCGTATGTCTTCCAAGTACAATTTAGTCACACTGGCTTAGCGATTTCTCCTGATAATTGTCTTACCTTCCATTCTCCCATTGGCTTTGTTCAACCATGGTTGACCGGGTCCCTTAATTCTTATTGCCCTTAAAGTTGAGATAAATCTACTTTCAGCCCTGAGAGTATTGAGGGTTGTGAGGCTGGACCTAACCTAAGCACTTGGACTGTTGAGGGGTATCGAACGCCGACCTGCAGAGTAACAAGTCCGTCGCTGTACCAACCAGTCTTAAGTTGGTTGGTAGAGCGAGGGCTTCCTAAGTCCAAAGGCCGACCTTCAGGATGCAAGCCACAACAGGTGCCTATAACTCCCAGGTTCCAATGGTACTGCTAGGTGAACAGAGGCATCAGGTGGAAGGAAACGTGGCCATACGTCTCGCCCAGCCTGGAGATCGAACCCGGGTCCAGTCAGTTGCAAACCGATTGCTCCAATGTCTGCTCTACGTTGCAAGGGAAGAGACTTGTTCCTTATCATGGAAGTTCTATGCCTGTGGCAACATTTTCATGTTGACCAGATCACACACTAGAAGGTGAAGGGACGGTGACGTTTCGGTCCGTCATGGACCATTCTCACAATCGACTTGAGAATGGTCCAGGACGGACCGAAACGTCGTCGTCCCTTCACTTTCTAGTGTGTGGTCTGGTCAACATATTTCAGCCACGTTATTGTGACTCCTCGTCTACATTCTCATAATACTCTGCATTTTCAAAACATATTGGTTGCATTAGTAGCAACGTTGTTCGGATAGTAATCCGCTTATATTCATTATTAAGTATTAAATTTTTAGTCTTTTGTGTTTTTCCTGCCCGAAACGCTTTGCGTAATAGTGGCTTTAGGCATTGTATGTACTAGCTCTATCTATCAATTCATCAATATTTGTATCACCCCTTGTCTGTATGTACTTTACCTGAATAAACATTTGAATTTTGAATGTGAATTTGAATTAATTAAGATTTATGTTCTTTCTAAAATAGCATCATTATGCCAGCCTAACGTGAGGTTCTAAATAATAGGAGTAGACACATAAAGGAACTGGGATATTTAAAAAGTTTCCTATTGTGTTTTTGATAATCATGGAGCAGCTAGTCATTGAAGGATTATATCATTCTTTCCCGTCCACTTGACCCAACCACATGGGCTGGACGGTAGAGCGACGGTCTCGCTTCATGCAGATCGGCGTTCAATTCCCGACCGTCCAAGTGGTTGGGGGCACCATTCCTTTCCCCCGTCCCATCCCTTACCCTTATCCTGACCGCTTCCCAGTGCTATATAGTCGTCATGACTTGGCGCTTTCCCTTGATAATTCCTTCCTTCCTTCCCATCCACTTGGATTGGTTGGTACAGCAACGGCCTCGTTTCTTGCAGGATCTGCGTTTGATTCCTCTAATGTGGAAGTGGTTGGGCACCGTTCCTTTAACTAATGTAGCATATATGTTGCTATATCAACCATTTAAAGACCAGACGAAAAATATGATTTTTTAATATTTGTATAAAATATTATTGAACGACCATTTGCCCATTTGTTTGGTATTGATTGACTCACTACAATCTGTATATTGTAGTGAGTTAATTATATATATTATGATTGAAAATATCCTTCATGAAGTTTGAATTTTAATGTATTGTAGGAAACCATCATCCGAATGAGATTAAAACCACCGTTTAATTAAATTAAAATTAAAATCATATATATGTATATATATATATATATATATATATATATATATATATATATATATATATATATATATATATATATATATATATATATAAACAAGGATTATCAAGGAAACAAGGATTATCAAGAAGCTAACAACACTATATGGAGGACCCATGGCAATTCCACGACCAAGAGACGGCTTCCTGAACCTTGCAGGTATCAACCTCACTGAGGACCAAGTCACTCTCCTAAATCTGGGTATAAACTGTCACGTTATGTCCAGACCAAGTGCGTTGGCCCGGAAAGTGGAGTTGGAGATCCTGTTGGACGACATATTTGACCTCGAAGCACAAAAGAAGGTCACCACCAAAGACACCTTACAAGCTGAAATTATCGCAGAAGGAGGAAAGAATCGAGGCAACTACAGAAGTACCATACTGACCCCCGAGCTCAAAGCGGCAGCCAAGAGCCTTCGTGAGAACAAGGAGATAGTTGTCAAGAGAGGCGACAAGTCGCCAATATACGTCATCCTTAAGAAAGACGAATATCTGGCGAAAATGAACCACATACTCTCTGACCAAACTAAATTCCAAAGGGTAACGAAGGACACTACAGCCGAATTGAAAACAAAGGTCAACAAGTTGATTGAAACTGTGAATGCCAAGAAATCCGGACTCCACCTGCCAAAGATTATTGGAGAATATAAACCTGGATATGCGTATGGAAACGTCAAGACGCATAAGCCTGGAAACCCACTTCGGCCAATTATCAGCCAGATACCCACACCCACGTACAGACTGGCGAAACGACTCAACGGCTTACTGACTCCTTATGTCCCGTGCAACTTCAGCCTGAAATCCCCGAAGGAATTTGTTGACTTACTGCGGGGAACACGGGCTACAGGGATAAGAGCATCGTTGGACGTAGAATCACTGTTCACCAACGTACCTGTGGATGAAACAATCGGGATGATAATGGACCGAGTGTATCGAGACCCGGCATGTACTCCCCTTGACATGCCAGAAAATATCCTGAGGAAACTACTCCAAGCTTGTACTAAGGAGGCACCCTTCTTGAGCCCGGATGGGCACATGTATAAGCAAGTAGATGGGGTCGCTATGGGTTCTCCCCTAGGCGTCCTGTTTGCAAACTTCTACATGGGTACTATTGAGGAAAAAGTCTTAGTCGACTTGAACTTGAAACCGGCCATATACTGCAGGTATGTTGACGACATTTTTACACAGGTACCTGATGTCAGACATCTGCAGGAGCTGAAAGAAGCGTTTGAGCAGAATTCTGTGTTACGTTTCACTTACGAGATGGAGAAGGATGGGAAGCTGCCCTTTCTAGATGTAACAGTCATGGAAAGGAGCGGAGGTTTCCACACTACAGTCTACACTAAGGAAACAAACATAGGAATGTGCCTAAATGCCAACAGTGACTGCCCAGATAGGTACAAGAGGAGTGTTGTTAACGCTTATGTCGACCGTGCTCTCAGCCACAGCTCAGAATGGAAGCAAGTCGACGAAGAACTCTGTAGAGTAAGGCAGGTCCTAGTCAACAACGGCTTCTCCAATGGTTTCATTGAAGACATCATAAGAAGGAAAGTGAAACGCCATGCAACCTCTGAAGATACAACTAACACAACACCTATACCCCCTATTAGACTATTTTACAGGAACTTCTTCTCCACAGCTCATAAAACGGAGGAAAGGGTCCTGAAAGATATTGTTAATAGAAACGTTATCCCTACAGACAAAAATCAGAAGATACAATTGACGAT
>WNGS01169498.1:12924866-12946103 GCA_020271785.1 Procambarus virginalis
CCTCTCACTAAACTTACACAAGAATGCTTCTACAAGATTCAAGTTTGAAGTGAACCATTTGTTTAGCTCCAGAATACGTGAACTTCAATTAGCTGTGAAAAAACCGCCTGTATTTATCAAATATATTGCTTAATTTGTGTTATTATGCACTTTGCATTGCATTAAAAGTGAGATATTTCAAATTATTTAATATTAATGTGGAGAAAATACATTTTATAGTATGCAATAAAATTGTGTTGAATAACAAGTGGTTCGTAGGCTACCGGTAAGCACTCCGTTGTGAGCTGATTGCTATTTAAACCCTACTTAGAAAAAATAAATTTGTGATCGATTCATTGTGGATATATTACATCTAGAAGCATAGACGAACTCTTCTGAACTTGTGGTAATGTGAATCACGATTGTTCAGTAATCGGTAAGTAATTTCCGATAAATGGCCTGGAACTTGCTTTAACTGATCTTAAAGTTGCAAATGTGAATTACTTTCAGATTTAGAGCGTTAAGCCAGTATGAAAGTAGGCTATAATGAGAAAAGAGGTCAACGACAAGGTGTAATTTCGTTCTAGCAAGTGAAGGATCCAATTAGCAAGTGAGCAGCAGCCCTGGGAGTGTGAGGTGAGGCTACGGAGGCAAGTACATATCCTGATCACAGCTTACTGAAGCTCCTCTGGTCAAGACGCTACACATCCAGCAAGATGTCTTCCCTCTTCAGCAAGTTCAGGAAAAATAAAGAAGGTAATTATACAAACGTAGTTAGTTAACTGGGTTAATCATGAAAGTGCTGGGGATTGAGATGACCCCAACTTTGGTGGAGGTCAACTCATGTAGTGGCAGGTGTTAGAGTTGTTTGTGAAGACCCCTGCCTCTCTGGTATTAGTCATCACTCGGGTTTGGGCAGATGTTTAGAGTGGCAGCTGACATGACCCGTCACACCGGTACCCAACACAGGTCATCAGATGACATCTGTCAACTTCAACATTCGATGGGTTAAAAGTCGTTTGGGGGTCACGGTGATCTATAAAGTGTGAATAAGACCTAATGATTATGTTAACAGACTATACAACTAGCACATCAAGACTGTAACAAGCTGAGCTAGATGACTGTTGGGGTGCAGTTGCTGAGGCAATACTGTGCTTCAGTGCCTCTGCCACTACCACGCGCAGAATAAACATGGCTACTTAACTGGTGTTCTTGCAGTCTTGCAAAGCCACTAACACGCATAGCGTCTAGGGCAGGTCCTTAATCTCAAGGTAAGGTAACCATCGCAAGGTACCATAATACAAATTGATGGGAGTGTTCGTACTGGTGAAGTTGCATATCTTAAATACTAAAATTGGGAGAGTGGGTAGCACAAAATACAGTGTGATTTTGAAGCACAAATTAGGAAACTATGAGCATGAAATTAAGTACTCGTTGCTTTTAGTTTTGAATAAATCATAAATGAACTAAATTGCTCAGGTTACGAAACAAGTGAGAAACGCGTGTGTAACGACCCGCTTCGCTCGTAACATCATCACTGCATGGTATTAAGAGGCGCGGCTTTCATGACCCACCAGCGCCGCTCCTGTGCCAGGTAAGTCCTACGGGCTCACCCTAGCCCGTGCTACTTGCCCCGCTCCTGGGCTCACCATAGCCCGTGCTACTTGCCCCGCTCCTGTGCCAGGTAAGTTACGGGCTCACCATAGCCCGTGCTACTTGGAACTTGTTCCGAATAGCTGAATCTATAACAACAACAACATGACCCACCATATTGACCACAAGCGCCCCGGTCACCACACACACACGCGGGAATGACCCTGCGACGGTAGTTGTAATTAACCACTTCGCGAGCACCACGAAGAACTGCCTCTTTGGCCATGATGCACAAGCCTGTTAACGACTTTCCCCTCGTTACTTTGTCACGTGACTTTGTCAGTGTAAGGCTGCAGGGACACAAACGTCTTTGTGTTCCCTCCCTATATATATATATATATATATATATATATATATATATATATATATATATATATATATATATATATATATATATATATATATATATATGCAATTGACGATCACAAAACACTGATCATTTTATGCGGAAAATCCACAGAGAAAAATGAAAGGAGGTAACGTTTCGACTTAGTTAAAGCCTTTGTCAAACCAGACTGACAAGAAGAGAAGGGAATTGGGAGGATATATAGGCCGACACCTGACCAACCCAACCCTAGGGAAAGAATTAACCAGAGACAGGTAAAGCTTAGCTTAGAATGGTCAAAGAGGATTAAGCGGTCAGAGAAAAAGGATGAAAGATTAAAGAAAAGCCTCATGAACATGCAATAAATGAATATATAAATATAAAATTATAATGAGACATTGTAAGCCTCTTTAACAATTACAGTTTTTTCTTAAACTGTTGTGCAATATTATAACTTAAAAATGGATCAAGTTTGTACATTCCAGTACTAACATTAAGAAGATTTGGACACTGACTGATTAGAGCAGACTCAATCAAATTCCGTTCCACGAAATCCCCACAATTGGTAATGCTTTTTGCACCATTCCAGTTAATATTGTGATCGCATAAATTCGTATGTAGATACAATGCATTAGACGTTTGGGCAGTTCTAATACTATAAGCATGTTGTGACAACCGCAATTGTAAGGACTTTCCTGTTTGTCCAAGGTACACAGAATCACAATCATTGCAGGGAATTGAATACACGCAACCTGCTGTATCAGGGGAGTTTTTTATTAAATTGGATTTGATCGTACTATTAGTGAACACCAAATTTATATTAAGTTTCTTAAAAATCAAAGACAATTTTTCAAGTCCACTCGCATAAGGTACAACCAATGAGTTAATAATTTCTGGTTTCGCCTTAGGGATGTGATTATAAAACGTACGCTTGGCTTGTTCAAACGAGAAATCCAAAAACCTCTTAGGATATTGTAAACTCTTCCCGATTTCATATATTATAGCAATCTCTTCATCAAAAAACTCAGGGCTGCACACCCTCAAAGCTCGTAGAAACATTCCTGAAAATACTGCCCGTTTAACTTTACTATGATGATTCGAATAAAAATGAACATACGACCCCACGTTGGTAGGTTTCCTATACACATTAAATTTGAACTTTCTAGTGACTCTATGAATCATAATGTCCAAAAACGGAAGCATACCATTCACCTCAGTCTCACAAGTGAATTTTATTGAAGGTACCAAAGAATTGAGTTCATTAAGAAAAACTATATGGTCTTTGTCACACGGCCATAAACACAAAATATCATCAACATACCTAAACCAAACTACATTAGCCGGGATAATACTGGATAAGATTTTTGTTTCGAAGAATTCCATATACAAATTACTTAAAACGGGGGAAAGAGGATTGCCCATCGCCATTCCAAATGTTTGTTTGAAAAATTTTCCATTAAAACTAAAATAATTGTCTTTTATACACAATTTGATAAGTTCTAATACTTTATTGGTCTGCAAGTTCAAATTATATTTAGGTAGTTCCTCACGTAGAAATTCTAACAGGTCATCAACGGGTACTTTAGTGAATAAAGAGGTCACATCGAAACTTATTAGTTTAAAATCAAAATTTAAATTCAGTGTGGATAGCTTATTAACTAAGTCCACATTGTTTGTCAAGTGTGAGTTGGAAATAGTACCAACTATTGGGGACAAAACCTTGACTAACCACTTAGAAAGTTTATAAGCCGCCGAACCAATTGAACTAATTATCGGCCTTGCCGGATTATTTGGCTTATGAGTTTTTATAAGACCATACATGTAAGGAAGAGAGGGGGATCGACTTATTAGCCTAGATATCAACTCTTTATCACCTTTACACACAGTTTTAAGAGATTTGTTAAAATGTGCAATCACTTTTTCAGTAGGATCTCTATTAATCAATAGATAAGTATCCCTGTCTTCCAGGAGTAACTCCATTTTGTCCGAAAAATGGAGTTACTCCTGGAAGACAGGGATACTTATCTATTGATTAATAGAGATCCTACTGAAAAAGTGATTGCACATTTTAACAAATCTCTTAAAACTGTGTGTAAAGGTGATAAAGAGTTGATATCTAGGCTAATAAGTCGATCCCCCTCTCTTCCTTACATGTATGGTCTTATAAAAACTCATAAGCCAAATAATCCGGCAAGGCCGATAATTAGTTCAATTGGTTCGGCGGCTTATAAACTTTCTAAGTGGTTAGTCAAGGTTTTGTCCCCAATAGTTGGTACTATTTCCAACTCACACTTGACAAACAATGTGGACTTAGTTAATAAGCTATCCACACTGAATTTAAATTTTGATTTTAAACTAATAAGTTTCGATGTGACCTCTTTATTCACTAAAGTACCCGTTGATGACCTGTTAGAATTTCTACGTGAGGAACTACCTAAATATAATTTGAACTTGCAGACCAATAAAGTATTAGAACTTATCAAATTGTGTATAAAAGACAATTATTTTAGTTTTAATGGAAAATTTTTCAAACAAACATTTGGAATGGCGATGGGCAATCCTCTTTCCCCCGTTTTAAGTAATTTGTATATGGAATTCTTCGAAACAAAAATCTTATCCAGTATTATCCCGGCTAATGTAGTTTGGTTTAGGTATGTTGATGATATTTTGTGTTTATGGCCGTGTGACAAAGACCATATAGTTTTTCTTAATGAACTCAATTCTTTGGTACCTTCAATAAAATTCACTTGTGAGACTGAGGTGAATGGTATGCTTCCGTTTTTGGACATTATGATTCATAGAGTCACTAGAAAGTTCAAATTTAATGTGTATAGGAAACCTACCAACGTGGGGTCGTATGTTCATTTTTATTCGAATCATCATAGTAAAGTTAAACGGGCAGTATTTTCAGGAATGTTTCTACGAGCTTTGAGGGTGTGCAGCCCTGAGTTTTTTGATGAAGAGATTGCTATAATATATGAAATCGGGAAGAGTTTACAATATCCTAAGAGGTTTTTGGATTTCTCGTTTGAACAAGCCAAGCGTACGTTTTATAATCACATCCCTAAGGCGAAACCAGAAATTATTAACTCATTGGTTGTACCTTATGCGAGTGGACTTGAAAAATTGTCTTTGATTTTTAAGAAACTTAATATAAATTTGGTGTTCACTAATAGTACGATCAAATCCAATTTAATAAAAAACTCCCCTGATACAGCAGGTTGCGTGTATTCAATTCCCTGCAATGATTGTGATTCTGTGTACCTTGGACAAACAGGAAAGTCCTTACAATTGCGGTTGTCACAACATGCTTATAGTATTAGAACTGCCCAAACGTCTAATGCATTGTATCTACATACGAATTTATGCGATCACAATATTAACTGGAATGGTGCAAAAAGCATTACCAATTGTGGGGATTTCGTGGAACGGAATTTGATTGAGTCTGCTCTAATCAGTCAGTGTCCAAATCTTCTTAATGTTAGTACTGGAATGTACAAACTTGATCCATTTTTAAGTTATAATATTGCACAACAGTTTAAGAAAAAACTGTAATTGTTAAAGAGGCTTACAATGTCTCATTATAATTTTATATTTATATATTCATTTATTGCATGTTCATGAGGCTTTTCTTTAATCTTTCATCCTTTTTCTCTGACCGCTTAATCCTCTTTGACCATTCTAAGCTAAGCTTTACCTGTCTCTGGTTAATTCTTTCCCTAGGGTTGGGTTGGTCAGGTGTCGGCCTATATATCCTCCCAATTCCCTTCTCTTCTTGTCAGTCTGGTTTGACAAAGGCTTTAACAAGTCGAAACGTTACCTCCTTTCATTTTTCTCTGTGGATTTTCCGCATATATATATATATATATATATATATATATATATATATATATATATATATATATATATAATATATATATATATATATATATATATATATATATATATATATATATATATATATATATATATATATATATATATATATATATATATATATGCGTGTGTGTGTGTGTAAATCACGAAAATTAACACGTGATGAAAAATGTGACAGTGTCATACCATGAAGGAAGAATTGAATCTGGATTTTCCTTAAGTACTTTCGTATTTAATAATACGAAAGTACTAGTACTTCACCCTTAGAAAGTGAAGAAAGGGGAAGGGTGAATAAAGTACATCTACACCTTTCTGAAGATGTATTATTAAATACGAAAGTACTTGAGGAAATTCCTGTTTCAATTCTTCCTCCGTGGTCTGACACTATCATATATATATATATATATGTCGTACCTAGTAGCCAGAACGCAATTCTCAGCCTACTATGCAAGGTCCGATTTGCCTAATAAACCAAGTTTTCATGAATTAATTGTTTTTCGACTACCTAACATAACCTAACTTTTTCGGCTTCCTAACCTAACCTAGCCAATAAAAATAGGTTAGGTTAGGTTAGGTAGGGTTGGTTAGGTTCGGTCATATATCTACTTTAATTTTAACTCCAATAAAAAAAAATTGACCTCATACATAATGAAATGGGTAGCTTTATCATTTCATAAGAAAAAAATTAGAGAAAATATATTAATTCAGGAAAACTTGGCTTATTAGGCAAATCGGGCCTTGCATAGTAGGCCGAGAAGTGCGTTCTGGCTACTAGGTACGATATATATATATATATATATATATATATATATATATATATATATATATATATATATATATATATATATATATATATATATATATGATGAATGTATATATATATATATAGTGGATGAATGACATAACAAAGGGGATATTAATAGGGTATTAAAAGTATCAACACAAGACAGAACACGAAACAATGGGTATAAATTAGATAAGTTTAGATTTAGGAAAGACTTGCGTAAATACTGGTTCAGTAACAGGGTTTTTGATTTGTGGAACCAATTACCGCGTAACGTGGTGGAGGTGGGGTCCCTCGATTGTTTCAAGTGAGGGTTGGACATGTATATGAGCGGGATTGGGTGGTTATAAATAGGAGCTGCCTCGTATGGGCCAATAGGCCTTCTGCAGTTGACTTTGTTCTTATGTTCTTATATATAAAATGCTATTTAAAAGGGTATGTAAGGAACACTTCAGTAGATCCAGTTGTTCCAAAAATTATAGTCGCAGTCAAATATAACCCGCCACCAAATGACAGAAGACCCAGACAGGAATATGATAGAAACAACATGGCCACCATTAACATAATAGAGAGAACAGCGTCTCTCGCTGGCAGGAATGGATCTGGACTACTAATCATGGGGGACTTCGTGGGAACAAGAAATTTTCTAAGCCAACGCATCAAGGAACCAACAAGAATGAGAGGGGAAGATAAACCAGCAATGCTTGATCTGATATTTACCACTCAATGAGTGGGATATCAGGGAAGTTAAGATGGAAGCACCCCTTGGGAATGAGTGATCACAGTGTACTTACTTACCTAATTGTGCTTGCGGGGGTTGACCTTTGGCTCTTTGGTCCCGCCTCTCAACTGTCAATCAACAGGTGTACAGATTCCTGAGCCTACTGGGCTCTATCATATCTACATTTGAAACTGTGTATACAGTCAGCCTCCACCACATCACTTCCTAGTGCATTCCATTTATTAACTACTCTGACACTGAAATTTTTTTTCTAACATCTCTGTGGCTCATCTGGGTACTAAGTTTCCACCTGTGTCCCCTTGTTCGTGTTCCACCCGTGCTGAAGAGCTGGTCTTTGTCCACCCTGTCAATTCCCCTGAGAATTTTGTAGGTGGTTATCATGTCTCTCCTTACTCTTCCAGGGATGTGAGATTCAGCTCCATTAGCCTTTCCTCGTAGCTCATTCCTCTCAGTTCCGGGACGAGCCTGGTGGCATACCGCTGAATTTTCTCTAGCTTTGTCTTGTGTTTAACTAGGTATGGACTCCAGGCTGGAGCTGCAGACTCCAGGATTGGTCTTACATAAGTGGTATACAGGGTTCTGAAAGATTCCTTACACAAGTTTCTAAAGGCAGTTCTTATGTTGGCCAGTCTAGCATATGCCGCTGATGACATTCTTTTGATGTGGGCCTTTGGGGACAGGTTCGGTGTGATATCAACCCCCAGATCTTTCTCTCTATTTGACTTTTGCAGGATTTCACCTCCCAGATGATACCTAATCTTTGATGTATTGATCTTTGAGTACTTGGTAGAGCTAGGACTTATCTCCCGAAAAAAAGAACTAGGAAACAAAAGGCTGGCATACCGAAAGGGGAATTATGAGGGGATGAGACGTTTCCTAAGGGATATACCAAGGGACACAGACCTCAGAGCTAAGTCTGTAAAGATATGATGGACTATGTCACCCAAATGTGTCATGAGGCCCTAAACAGGTTCATCCCGGCCCAAAATGAAAAATCCGAGAAGCAACAGAAGAATCCATGGTATAATAGGGCATGTATGGAAGCAAAGAAACTGGACAAAAGGGCGTGGAGGAACTTCCGGAATAACAGAACACCAGAAAGCAGAAAGAGATACCAGAGAACCAGGAATGAGTATGTTAGTGTGAGGAGGGAAGCAGAGAAAAACTATGAAAATAATATAGCAAGCAAAGTCAAGACCGAATCAAAGCTACTCCACAGTCACATCAGGAGGAAAACATCAGTGAAAGAACAGGTAATGAAACTTAGAACAGGCGAGGACAGGTATACAAAGAATGACAAAGGGGTGTGTGAAGAATTCAACAAGAGGTTCCAAGAGGTCTTCACAATAGAACAAGGTGAGGTCACTGCGCTAGGAGAAATGGAAGTAAACCAGGCGGCCTTGGAAGGGTTCGAAATTATGAGAGATGAGGTCAAGAGACAACTGTTGGATCTGAATGTGAGAAAGGCTGGTGGTCCAGACGGGATCTCACCATGGGTATTGAAAGAGTGTGCAGAGGCACTCTGCTTGCCTCTCTCGATAGTGTACAGTAGGTCACTGGAGACGGCAGACCTACCAGAAATATGGAAGACGGCTAATGTGGTCCCAATATACAAAAAGGGTGACAGACAAGAGGCACTGAGCTACAGGCCAGTGTCCTTAACTTGTATACCATGCAAGGTGACGGAGAAGATCGTAAGAAAAAATCTAGTAACACATCTGGAGAGAAGCGACTTCGGGACAAATCGCCAACATGAGTTCAGAGAGGGTAAATCTTGCCTTACAGGCTTGATAGAATTCTACGACCAGGTGACAAAGGTTAAGCAAGAACGAGAAGGCTGGTCGGACTGCATTTTTTTGGACTGTCGGAAAGCCTTTGACTCAGTCCCCCAATAAGAGGCTGGTACATAAGCTGGAGAGACAGGCAGGAGTAACTGGTAAAGTGCTCCAGTGGATAAGGGAATACTTAAGCAATAGGAAGCAGAGTTACAGTGAGGGGTGAGACCTCAGATTGGCGTGAAGTCACCAGTGGAGTCCCACAGGGCTCTGTACTCGGTCCTATCCTGTTTCTGATATACGTAAACGATCTCCCGGAGGGTATAGACTCATTTCTCTCAATGTTTGCTGACGATGCCAAAATTATGAGAAGGATTAAGACAGAGGAGGACTGCTTGAGGCTTCAAGAAGACCTAGACAAGCTGAAGGAATGGTCGAACAAATGGTTGTTAGAGTTTAACCCAAGCAAATGTAATGTAATGAAGATAGGTATAGGAAGTTGGAGGCCAGTTAGAAGGTATCATCTGGGAGGTGAAAGTCTTCAAGAGTCAGAGAGAGAGAGAGACAGACCTGGGGGTTGATATCACGCCAGACCTGTCCCCTGAAGCCCATATCAAGATGATAACATCAGCAGCATATGCCAGGTTGTCTAACATAAGAACTGCATTTAGACACTTGTGTAAGGAATCATTCGGAACTTTGTATACCACCTATGTCAGACCAATCCTGGAGTATGCAGCTTCAGCATGGAGTCCATATCTAGTCAAGCATAAGACTAAACTGGAAAAGGTTCAAAGGTTTGCCACCAGACTAGTACCCGAGCTGAGAGGTATGACCTACGAGGAGAGACTACGGGAATTAAACTTCACGTCGCTGGAAGACATATGAGTTAGGGGGACATGATCACCATATACAAGATTCTCAGAGGAATCGACAGGGTAGATAAAGACAGGCTATTTAACACAAGGGGCACACACACATGGGAACACAGGTGGAAACTGAGTGCCCAAATGAGCCACAGAGATATTAGAAAGAATTTTTTTAGTGTCAGAGTGGTTGACAAATGGAATGCATTAGGGAGTAATGTGGTGGAGGCTGACTTCATACACAGTTTGAAGTGTAGATATGATAGAGCCCAATAGGGTCAGGAACCTGTACACCAGTTGATTGACAGTTGAGAGGCGGGACCAAACAGCTAGAGCTCAACCCCCAGTCATTTGTAATAGATCCTGTATATTATTTAGATCCAGTCAGTTTTAAGTTTTTCAACCACTGTGAGTATATTTCTCACAAAACTAAAATATATCAATAAATTGTAAAGTAACTCAGGATATTTTAAAATTTTTTATAAAATCTATATTGTTTGTCAACGGTCTTCGTTATACCTTGATCCTTATTTTTCTTACCCTAGTCTTTGATAGTTTAATGTTCGGTGTTGTCTTGGAGGGAAGTGAAAGACTTTTCACTCAACTACTTCACATTTCTCATCGCATTTCCTTGCCCTAATCGTAAGATATTTGTTGCCGATGACAGTCCATTTCTCATTCGCCTTCTGGTCCCTGTAGATGGTTGTGGTGTTTGCCATCCTCCTCTTTGAGGCGCTGACACTTACTTCTTCACCAACAATATTTCTGCCTTTAAGTCAAGACAGAGTTTCTCGTGGTTTTCTGAACGAGACATTCTTACAATCAATTTAGAGTAAAGCCAAAACTGTCGTACGAGAAAATGGCAGCGGTTCGCGAAATTGATATAATGTCCCATGCTTTTCTGTTCATCGATCCTCTCGTAAGTTAGGATAAGGCATCTTACTTCGTCAGTTTCTTGACGTTGGGAATGCTTGTGAGAACGGGCTACTAATACAAGCTAGTCCAAACACCACAGACTAATCTATATAAATAAAATGGAAATGTTCGTTTGTTCATAACCGGAAATCTGCGAAAGTTCTTCACCGATTGCTTTGAAATTTTCACACAACGTTCCATTCACATCCGGCCAGGTTTTTATATGCATACCCAGCCCGTCCTCCAAAAATGGGGAGGTAAATGTAAGACGACAAATAAGTGCAATTATGTACTATTCATAGCAGTCAGGAATTGTACTTATTTTCACTTAGTAATAAATCGTAGTCAAATATATTGTGAATATTTGAGTTTACCTGAAAAACTGAATAGAAAACCACGACCTCACCTAACCGTCTTAGTTTTTGAAGAAAATAATTTTATTGCTTCTTAATTTCAATTAGTACTTAACTTATAGCTATATTGATATTACAGTTTTATAAAACTAATATAACAAAACTAAAATATATCAATAAATTGTAAAGTAACTCAGGATATTTTAAAAATTTTATAAAATCTATATTGTTTAATAAACTTGAAAAAGAAATTCCTGATATTTAAAACTTGTGTATTGCAAATTGAAATTGAGAACTTCATCCTAAAATTCTGAGTGTCTTGACAGAAAACGAGGAGAATTAAATCGGGGGAGGGAGTTGGGTAAATGTAACAGCCCCATAAGTGCAATTATGCACTGTTTATGACAGTAAGAAAGTGTACTTATTACACTTAGTATTAAATCATACTGTCAATTCGGAGGATGGGTTGCCATACTATTTAGATGTCACGTCAGTGACAGTACAAAAACATGCTTTTTCTGAAAAACTGTTTTTCACGTGAGGGAAATCTTCGAAACCTCTTTACCGATTGCTTTGAAATTTTGACACAACGTTGCATTCGAATAGGCGCGTCTTTTTATATACCTACTATGTAGATGCCACCCCTATGCCAGGTAAAAACATGCGTTTTTGAAAACAGTGCCATCTGTTGCACATAATGGCAACATGCACGCTATACTAAATATGTCACGAATACCATTTCAATGTTTCCGATAGCAATGATAAATTTTATTTTCGTAGATTTCGATTTTTTTATTTTTTATTGAATTATTTTGTGTGACTGTGTTGCAATTGAGCTGTGTTGTTTACCATACCATTCATTTCGTAAGTATAAGTATAGATGCCACACCTGTGACAGGTAAAACTATACTTTGCTTGAAAAACAGTGCCATCTGTTGCATGTAAGAGCAACACACACACGCTATACTAAATATGTTACAATTCCATTTCAATGTTTCTGATTGCATTGATAAATTGAATTTTCATAGATTTTTATTTTTATTTTTATTTAATTATTTTGTGTGAATTGCGTTGGAATTGAGCTGTGTTGTTTACCATACCGTTCATTTCGTGAGTGTAGTTTATTTTTTTTATTTTTTTTCATATTTTCAATTCATTTTTAACTGTTTTTCTTATATTTCTGTGATGGGAACATTAGATCATTTGATGTTCTCAATTTTCTGATAGGAACATCAGACCATTTGTGAAGGCATCGGACGAGGGAGTGGGGAATGGTGGGGATGACGAGGGGACAAGGGAGGGGGTAATTGTGGGGAAGGACGAGGGGATGGGGGAGTTTGGGATGGTGGGGACGAGGGGATGGGGAAATAGAGAATGGCGGGGAGGACAAAGGGACAGGGGAGCGGGGCATGGTGGGATGGAAGAGGGGATAGTGGAGTGGGGAATGGTGAGGAGGACGAGGGGACGGTAGAGTGGGGAATGGTGGGGAGGCCGATTAGACGGTGAGGGGAGGAATGGTGGGGAGGACTGGGAGACAGGGAAGGTTGCTGTGGCCGGGTACTGCTAGTAATATATAAGTCCGTTCGAGGCGATTTTCCTAACCCGGGTTGTGTTTAGGAAGGGCAGGCGCCGTACATAAAAGAATTCACTAGAAGGATTTTTGAAACGTTCCTGGCAAAGGGAGAAAGTTGTATATTGCTTTTATTTATTATGAGAGCCTTTAAGCGCTGAGGATAATAGAGGGAGGGATTTATCAGGAGAAAGCGCCAAGCCATTAGACTATATAGCACTTGCAAGGGGTCAGGATAAGGATGGGGCTGGGGGGGGGGATGAGGATAATAGAGAGTTTATTCTATTAAATCAATATGAGAACACTGGCTAGTGTAGTGGAACAAACAGGAGTGTATAACGTCGGGGTGGTGGAGTAGGCAGGGAGGGGAGGAAAGAACACATAGACCACGAGAACATGTGGATTGTGATGGAGATTATTTTATTATTTATATTTACATAGAGAGCATGGTAATAAGTGCAATAAAAGAAACACAGAAAATACAAAACACAAAAGAAAGCCAAGACAAAAGTACAAAAGCACAAGCCTCAGGGCCTACAACAAGACACAAACACGTATCACGTGTCCTGTAAGAGTACAGCTTAATTGTGTTGTTATTGCCACGTAACAAGCGGAGGATGCGACGCTGAGTGCCGGTACCTCAAAGGACAGTGACCAAGTATAATAGTGCGTGAAGGATGTGAAAGTTGAAGTAAGAGAAGTAACATTATGGTGGTTTAAGAGAGTGGAACATGTACTTCTAGATCTTTGTAGATCACAATGATCTCAACCGTCGGACACAAACTAGTAAAGACATACTAAAGGGCATAATAAGATTTAAATATTTCGAGCATTATTATATAGAAATGGGAAATANCACTGACCCAGAAAGACATAACAGGCAGTAATGTGTCACAGTATTTAAAACAACACGTAATTGCAAGACTTAGAGGTGAACTGCAGGCGTTTAAAGCCCCTGTGGTCGTTCCTGGGGGCTTCCTGCCCCTGGGTCCCGGTCTCTCACCGTCCTAAACATATATATATATATATTATATCTATATATATATATATTATATATATATATATATATACATATATATATATATATATATATATCTGAAACTCACACCCCAGAAGTGACTCGAACCCATACTCCCAGGAGCAAAGCAACTGGTAACTACAGGGCGCCTTAATCCGCTTGACCATCACGACCGGACATAAGGAGCGGGGAAGTGGTTCATATAGCTCAGGCTATCACTTCCTATGTCCGGTCGTGATGGTCAAGCGGATTAAGGCGCCCTGTAGTTACCAGTTGCTTTGCTCCTGGAGTATGGGTTCGAGTCACTTCTGGGGTGTGAGTTTTCAGTTGTATCTAGTCCTGGGGACCATTCAGGCTTGTTTGCATATATATATATATATAATATATATATATATATATATATATATATATATATATATATATATATAAGCTTGTTTCGAGGTTAACTATTGTGTGTATAGCACAATTAAGGTGTTGGTATGCAAGGCCAACTGTTGAGACTGATACTAGTTCATTTACAAATATCTTTTTTTTTTCCAAAATGTTCTCCCTTATTAAAAATGTTCTTATAACATTTTATATATAACTTTTATAACTTTTGTAGCAGATATGTGTGTGTTTTGTAGCGGTTAATGTCACTACAGTAATATTGATTATATTTTTTTGTTCGGACTAATAAGATTGGATAGTTGAGTTGGTCAGGTTCGTACGCGTCTAGTTAAGCAAATCCACTTCAAATTAAACGTTTTGTGTTTTGTAAGGTCAATATTGTTGAGAAGTTCAATACAGCTGTATTTTTTGGAGGATGACTGTATTTCTATAAGGATTCGAACCCAGGATTCCCGATTGTGAGTCAAGAACGAATGCAACCGTACTCATGTGACCCAGAGAATATGAGCACCATCCTCACTGTCCTGTGTGACAGTGAATATGAACACCATCCTCACTGTCCTGGGTGACAGTGAATATGAGCACCATCCTCACTGTCCTGGGTGACAGTGAATATGAGCACCATCCTCACTGTCCTGGGTGACAGTGAATATGAGCACCATCCTCACTGTCCTGTGTGACAGTGAATATGAGCACCATCCTCACTGTCCTGGGTGACAGTGAATATGAGCACCATCCTCACTGTCCTGTGTGACAGTGAATATGAGCACCATCCTCACTCCTATAAGACCTAACTAAATTTCTCCAATTAGGCAAAATTGTATTAAAATTTCACCATTAGATTTATTAATTAATATAATTATATAATATATAAGATAATTAACATCTCCCAAGACATCTTGTGTCATTTAAATATCAATCAACAGACAACATCATTCCCTCGTCACCTAGATAGGTGAAGTGAATATCAATTGAGTGATTGATGAAGATTAGGCCAACCAAGAGATGGCATGGGCATGAATAACCCGTAAAAAAACTGAATATAGAGCTCTCAGTCCTGGTTCTTATACTCCAATCTAAGAAATGGTTTCCTGGATCTTAGATCGTCCTTATACCTCATCCATGTCCAGCTCCACACACCCTCATTCTTCATCTGTGAGTTGCTGTACCTTCCAGCACTTTAGCTTGCTGTAACATCAGTAGTCAATTATATTCGCATTTGCACTGCTAACATTTTTGTCCATTCTGCTGGCTCTCATCCTTCATTACGTCCTCGTTAACTGGAGCCTTCTTATCTCCTCGCTTCCATATTTGTAATAATTTGTTTATAATCTATAAATATCGTGCATGTGTTGTGGAGGTTTCTCTGGCTCGCTCCTAAACGTCTACCAGCTGGTGCTCACACACACGTGTGTGTACCAGCTGTTGCTTGCACACACACGTGTGTGTACCAGCTGGTGCATACACACATACATGTGTGTACCAGCTGGTGCTTACACACACATGTGTGTGTACCAGCTGGTGCTTACACACACGTGTGTACCAGCTGTTGCTTACACACACACATATGTGTACCAATTGACCTTGACCCCAGAGGTCAGTGGGGGTGTCACCTTGACCCCAGAGGTCAGTGGGGGAGTCATCTTGACCCTAGAGGTCAGTGGGGGTGTCATCTTGACCCCAGAGGTCAGTGGGGGTGTCATCTTGACCCAGAGGTCAGTGGGGGTGTCATCTTGACCCTAGAGGTCAGTGGGGGTGTCACTTTGACCCTAGAGGTCAGTGGGGGTGTCATCTTGACCCTAGAGGTCAGTGGGGGTGTCACCTTGACCCTAGAGGTCAGTGGGGGTGTCATCTTGACCCCAGAGGTCAGTGGGGTGTGTCACATTGACCCCAGAGGTCAGTGGGGGTGTCATCTTGACCCTAGAGGTCAGTGGGGGTGTCACCTTGACCCTAGAGGTCAGTGGGGGTGTCATCTTGACCCCAGAGGTCAGTGGGGGTGTAATCTTGACCCTAGAGGTCAGTGGGGGTGTCACCTTGACCCTAGAGGTCAGTGGGGGTGTCATCTTGACCCCAGAGGTCAGTGGGGGTGTGTCACATTGACCCCAGAGGTCAGTGGGGGTGTCACCTTGACCCCAGAGGTCAGTGGGGGTGTCATCTTGACCCCAGAGGTCAGGGGGTGTGTCACATTGACCCCAGAGGTCAGTGGGGGTGTCACCTTGACCCCAGAGGTCAGTGGGGGTGTCACCTTGACCCCAGAGGTCAGTGGGGGTGTCATCTTGAGCCCACATCCACCAGCCTGCTCCTCCTCGTTACTCTTGTAATTCATCATTCGTGATGTGATTCTATTTAATTTTTTTAATGAGGGAAAGGGGGATTTTAATGCTCGGATTAACGTCCTAATTTGAGCATTATGTAATCCTTATTATTATTAATTATTATTAATGTTGAGCTATAATTATTTTCGTGTAATATGACGCTGTCTCGCTTATTTTTTTTTTTTTTAGCAAATTTGCGCTATTTTTGGATGTACATTAATTTTATTTATTTTATATTATAAAAGTATTTATTTTTAACTTTTGTAAAAAATATAATTTGTCGCTGTGATAGAGAAATAGGCCATGAGTTATTTATGGCACAACCCACGCCTAGAAAAGCGGGGTCCAGGAGCTAAAGCCATAATGTTGGCCTAAGCATTGAACACCGCGGCTGTAGGCTCGGGAACCTGAACTCCTGAAGGGCAGCAAAAAGGTGATTTATGCTCATTTGGCATTTGAAAAGCTCGGAGACCTGACCTTGTCTCATACTCAGGGTGTTGGGTTAGGTCAGGATATTTGGTGATTACCAGAGGAATTGTGGGTAAAAGGCCTTGTCTGTTGTGTTTTTATGTTCGTCTTTATGGCTTGTCTTCTACGGCTCAGACAAGCCCATGTGCACTCATGCACGAAGCTGGAGAGAAACACACACACACACGCACGCATGTGCACACACACACACTCACACATCCATCCATCTTGCCAACCAATCACATCTCCAACTAGCCTCACTCGTCCAGCCAGCCCCACTCCTCAAGCGAGAAAACATGTTAGGAGTGTGTGCCTGAATTAGCTGCATGCAAGTTAGGAAGAACTTCCTGAAAGTTGTGCTGTTGCACTTTGCAGTTTTGCACCTTGCTAGAGCCGCACTGAAGGCCCTAGGCAGCGAGGGGTGATAGGAAGATGGTAGTATAGATGGGTCACATAGGTCACCATGTGATCTGACCCATCAACACCTCAGGATTATTCGAACCTAAGTGCAAGGCTGCAATGAGATTGTTTTATATATGAGGCAGCTCCTGTCTACATACGAAGATTAATCCTCGTATGGGCCAATAGGCCTTCCGCAGTTACCTCTATTCTTATGCTCTTATGTGCTTCACCCCCATTTATTCCTTATGTATCCCCCATGTTTTACCTTTATTGTCTTATCACCTGACCCAGTGCAGGTATAAATCAACCAGTTTTGAAAATTCTTTTCACTTGAGAATGAACCATGGAGGTTCGAAACGTTGTTCAAATTGTATAAATAAGTGTAATACATTCTATAGTTATGAACTTTTTTCTTCACCTTGAAATTACGAAAATGAGTTTTGGAGAACTCCTGTTTCAGCTAAGCCCTGATGCTAAGAAAATAGTTAGAGGGATAGAAGCCCTAAGTCAGAAGATAGTGAATACAGAATATGCGGTCATATTCAATGAGACATGTTTAAAAGAAAACCTGCTGCCAGTATACACACACACACACATATATATATATATATATATATATATATTATATATTATATATATATATATATATATATATATATATATATATATATCACTAAGAACTCTTTGACCAGAACTCGTGCGGTGGTCACGGTACTGTGTACGTTTAGGGGTGATCCTGGACGGCATGGGTTCGAATCCTGGCCGGGTCAAAGAGTTCTTAGTGATATATGGCTTGCGCGTTCATGCAGCTTTCTCACATATATATCTATAGATATATATATATATATATATATATATATATATATATATATATATATATATATATATATATATATATACTGCCAGGAGCAACGCAACTGGTATGTACAGGGACGCCTCAATCTGCTTGACCATCACGACCGGACAAAAGGAAGTGATAGCCGAAGCTATTTGAACCATTTCCCCGACTGCACTCGGATGGTAATCTTGGGCATAGCATTTTATCAAATCACCTCATTTTTGGGGGCAACACGTGAGGAACACAAATTTGTGTTCCTCACATGTTGATAACACGTACGATAAGGTAAGGTTGTTATCAAGAGGGAGGGATATGAGGAGAAGGAGATGGAATATGATGGAGGGAAGGAATATAGTCCCCAACCACTTGGATCATCGGGGCATCGAACACAGAACTGCAAGAAGATGTACCGACCACTCCAAGGCGTTAGCTAACTAAACTGGAGATGAATTGCTTTCAGTCAACTGTCTAGGTAACTGAAAATCAAGCTCATCTTCTCGCCATCCAGGGCTGGGGCCAGATTCACGAAGCAGTTACGCAAGCACTTACGAACCTGGGGCTAGATTCACGAAGCAGTTACGCAAGCACTACGAACCTGGGGCCAGATTCACGAAGCAGTTACGCAAGCACTTACGAACCTGGGGCTAGATTCACGAAGCAGTTACGTAAGCACGTACGAACTGGGGCCAGATTCACGAAGCAGTTACGCAAGCACGTACGAACCTGGGGTCAGATTCACGAAGCAGTTACGCAAGCACTTACGAACCTGGGGCCAGATTCACGAAGCAGTTACGCAAGCACTTACGAACCTGGGGCCAGATTCACGAAGCAGTTGCGCAAGCACTTACGAACCTGTACATCTTTTCTTAATCTTTGGCGGCTTTGTTTGCAAATATTAAACAGTTAATGAGCTCCGAAGCACCAGGAGGCTGTTTATAACAATAACAACAGTTGATTGGCAAGTTTTCATGCTTGTAAACTGTTTAATATATGTAACCAAAGCCGTCAAAGATTGAGGAAAGATGTACACGTTCGTAAGTCCTTGCGTAACTGCTTCGTGAATCTGGCCCGAGAACGGTTGAGCGACAGTCTGGCTTCATGCAGGTCGGCGTTCAATCCCCGACCGTTCAAGTGGTTGGGGCACCATTCCATCCCCCTGTCCCATCCCACATCCTTATCCTGACCCCTTCCCTGTGCTATATAGTCGTAATGGCTTGGCGTTTTACCCCTGATACTTGTCTTCCCTTCGTGCCATCCACTTGAACTCGAGGGTGAAGCTGAGCCGCGGTTCTTGCAGGTCAACGTTCGATCCTCCAATGGTTCGACTGGTCACGTCACCTTACCTTGCGATGATTTCGGGGCCTAACGTCCCCGCGGCCCGGTCCTCGACCAGGCCATCTAACTAAACTTAAAACACCCACACAGGGTACGTACATACCTCACTCGTACGTTCACACATCCTCACTCGTAACTTAAACAGATGAACGTGAATTTTTATGAAGAAACGGAAGTTCGAATCGTCGCACTTCAGTTCACAAATATTTACTAGAAATGAGAAACCTGTCCCCATACTAGGCTTGTTAAAGCGGCAACCTCCCCCCCTCCCCCAGGTCCATTCGTTAATTTTAACGTATTGTGGATTAGAAATATATTTGTTCCTATATGTAGGCTAATATGATTATTAAAAAAAAGTTTTCTACGGGCTCACCATAGCCCGTGCTACTTGGAACTTTTTGTTCCAAGTAGCGAACCTTAAACAACAACGATTATTAAAATTCTATGTATAGTGACACATAGGTTAGGTGTATAGGTTCTGGTGGCGATAATTTCTATCTGAATTACGCAATTCAAATATAACAATTGAAATACATACGGAGATAACTGCGTAAATAAAGAGCAAATTCCTCTTTGGCAAAGTTGGGCGCGGTCAAACTGCGTGGCACTTGGCCAGGTGAGGCACTGGCACTTCCGCCATCAAAGAATGCATTTTCTTCCACTCCCTAAATTGTTGTTGTGTCTACTGTCTCCTCAAGTTCCTTCAGGGAGAACTTACAGCGTGAGCAATATGGCGAGACACCCAACCCCACAGCTCTGAGAATATATTAAATTGATGACATTTCTTGTTCTTCTTCTTTCTCTAAGATTTTCTTCTCCTCGCCTCTCTCTTGCTTTTTATTGCCTTTAACTCCTTCCCTCATCTGGTTTACGGGCTATTCATGCCCGTGCCACCTCTTGGGTGGTTTAATCTTTATCAATCATCAATCTTCCCTCCACACGTTCTCCAGAGACATCTCCCGTCACGCATGGTGCAGTCGCACCTCCACAGATCTCCAGTATCAGCTCTTGATACTGGTAATGGCTCAAAAGGGCCACCACTTACGGGCTATTCATGCCCGTGCCACCTCTTGGGTGGCTTAATCTTTATTAATCAATCAATCAATCTTCCCTTCATCACGGTCTTTCCTAAATCATAACGTTATAATGCAAATTATGTGTCATTGTTTAGCTTTAAAAATAATTGTAATATATTATAATTATCCTCCTTGTTAAGCCCATTCATCGCCTTACACACCTCAATCCTAGTTTTCCACCCCTAATTCTTCGCCTTTCCAGAGTAATGTAAAGAGTCAACTTTCTCCAATCTCTTCACAGAAGATTTATAATTTGTGGTTGACAAGTGTGGTCATCATTCGTTAAACTCATTCAACTGAATTTATGTCCATTCCATAAATGAGTTGTATTCCTCTAGTTGTATTCACCTAGTTGATGCTGCGGGGGTTGAGCTCTGCTCTTTGGCCCGCCTCTCAACTGTCAATCAATCAATCCATAATATGGCGACCAAAACTCAACTGCATAATGCAGGTGATGAGTCACAATAACGTGGCTAAAGTATTTTGACCAGACCACACACTAGAAGGTGAAGGGACGACGACGTTTCGGTCCGTCCTGGACCATTCTCAAGTCGATT
>WNGS01169498.1:12983111-12993783 GCA_020271785.1 Procambarus virginalis
GACAGGTTGTAGGAAGATGTAGCAGGGTAGGAGTTGTAGGAGGACAGGTTGTAGGAGGACAGGTTGTAGTGAGGACAGATTGTAGGAGGACAGGTGTAGGAGGACAGGTTGTAGGAGGACAGGCTGTAGGAGGACAGGGTGTAGGAGGACAGGTTGTAGGAGTGAAGGTGGGAAATGAGCAGGTTGTAGGAGGACAGGTTGTAGGAGGACAGGTTGTAGGATGACGATTGACGCCAGGGTGTAGGAGGACATGTAGGGAAGCTGTAGGAGAAAGGTAGGGACAGGTGTGAGGACATGTAGGAGGACGGGAAGCAGGGTGTAGGAGGACAGGTGTGGAGCTTGAGGAGGACAGGGTGTAGGAGGACAGGGTTGGGGCGTGAGACCTCACTACCCCGTAAACACTAGTTAGTGCAGGACGCAGAGAGCGTGCCAGCAAGGCGGTACAGCCCGCCTGCTCAAATATCAGACTCTTAACTTTCCACATTTCTCAAACATTTCTTCACCTGTACCTCTCCCTCATCTCAACTCCCACAGCAACAGCAGATAACACACACACACACACACACACACACACACACACACACACACACACACACACACACACACACACACACACACACACACACACACACACACGCACACTTGATGAAGAAAAATATACGAACATCAAACTCCGCAGCTCTGACAACGCGGAAGATTCCTCTCTTCCACTTGCAGACATTGCTCAGACCAGAAATGTTGCTTTAATTATGCGAGGAACCTTCAGGGAGACGTTGAACTAAATATTTACATCCTCTGAAATTAAACTGTCATTCTTATCACGCCTCACAGCTATTTCAGGAGGGGGATGAACTACCTTCCTGTTAAGGAAATTTGTATAATGTTGCCTCTGCAAATTTCTATCCCGCTAAGGAGTTTGGGTGAACTTTTCACCTGACGAAATTAATACAAAAAAAGAGAGTCGGATTCCTGCTTTTGCCTAGGGTGATGGTGACTGGATGAACTGTATGTGGAGTGTCACAGCCTGAGAGATCAAGAGGAAGCTCGGTCCACCCCTGGCGTTCTTGAGGGTAAAAGTCAAGTGTCAAGTGTCTTGGTCTATTAAAAAAATAAAACACTTTTTTTTTAAAAGTTCTGAAATAAAGAAAAGATTTCTGACACTCAAGAAAATAAATTGATCAAAATAGGGAATTAACAAAAGTAAGAAATTCAGTTGGTCGGTAAGTGTCACCAAGACAGCTTATGTGTCCAGGGAATGACCCCTAATGTGTAGTAGGTAAGGTGGGTTGCTTCATTCCCCCTCATACATATGAGGGTGGGTGGGGGAGGTGATAATCAACACACATACACATTAGAAGATTGAAACGAGAGCCACATACATATATGAGGGGTTGAATCAACCTCCACATACATATGTATTATATCAGCCATCATATGCACATGGAGGAATTTATTCAATCTTTACATATGGGGATTGTATTACCCACATACACATGTGTAGTGTGGTTGAATCCACCCCCCCCCCCAAACCACACACACACACACACACAACACTGAAAATTCTGACACAACACAGAAAGAAAAGGACGTTGTTAGAAAATCTCAATTGCATTATCTTGCAGTTTAATATATATTATTTGATTGCATTTGACCTTTAAGCGTTGTATCACACTCACATTATAATTCATTTGATATATGCTTAATATTAAACATATTTAATCTGGAAGCATTATTTACGACTTATAAATGAATTCCAGTTTTTGTCTCTTTATAGCTATATATATATATATATATATATATATATATATATATATATATATATATATATATATATATATATATATATATTATTATATATATATATATATAGTGGAATCAATGCTATGAGAACAGAATATATTTTGGCAGACATTCCTGGGATATATTATCCATTCATCGATATTTTATAATATGAGCATAAACTGAGAATGTACTGAGCATAAATTGAGCATAGACTGAACATTAACTGAGCATAAAGTGAGCATGTACTGAGCATTAAAGGTCGTTAAGCATTACCCAAAAAACTCGCCTAGCCTACAAATTTTTTTCTGTATTTGGATAATGTTTGCCTGACTGTCCAAAGGTGCAGTGTGGCTAGCCTCAGACGCCTGCGGCTAGCCACACCCAATTTGCAAGGGGAATGGTCTCGGGTACCGGACGGACGTAGGCCGGCAGGAGAGAGAGAACAGTGAGGGGGGAAAAGCGCCAAGCCATTAGACCATATAGCACTTGGAAAGGGTCAGGATAAGGATTAGGGATTGACTGGTGGAGAGGAATGGTGCCCACCACTTGGACGGTCGGGGATTGAACGCCGACCTGCAGTCGGCCAAAGTTGAATACTTTAAGAAATATTAATAGACTTTCCCATCCGATGTTCACGGAGTCAAGGGTGACATAGTTGGTGTGATTTCCATAGAGTTTTTCAGTACTTTGTTATAATTATCTGAAGGGGAGAAGGGAATGAAGATGGGTGGATGGTAGAGCGATGGGGTGATAAGGGGGTGAAATTGGTTAGAAGAGTGGGAGGGAAAAGGAGAAATGGGGGAGGGGAAATCTGAGAGGGAAGAAGAGGCCTGTGGGAACTCAGTGCATGATGGAGGACCATTCTTCAGAAGGCAATCTTAATCACTTGAGACGTTGGTGAACACAAGGAGTTAGCTCGTTCCCTCGAGTGTGTAGGACACGTGGACCTCACAGGTCACATTCTTCATTTTATGAATTAGAAACTTCGTGTATAATCAGTTCGAGGCCCAAATGTCAGCCTTGGAAACTCTTGACAAGAGAAAGGATGGTCAGCCTAACGGGAGTGTTCTCCAAATGCCGAAAATGTTGGTGGTTTTAAAAAAACACCGTCTTGAGAATGAGTAAATCCTTACGCAGTCCCTACTTTAAATAAATATGTATATTCTTTGCGAGAACACTTCCTTCAATGAGCACCTATTTTCTTGTTAGAGTTTTGGGAGAGAGAGAGAGAGAGAGAGAGAGAGAGAGAGAGAGAGAGAGAGAGACGAAGACAATCACTTTACCATTAGTGCCTTCAAGGGGTGCCCTCTGGCCAAGGAAAATTTCCGTGTATAACTAAGACATACCTTGAGACGTTTAAGAATCACTGCTCACGATACCTTGAGACATCTAACAATTACTGCTTTTAAGAGGAAAGTTCAACATTTAATTTCAGCCTCTTTTCAGCAGATTTTGAAGCTATATATTCATCATTGTAACTATACTATAAAAGTATTAAAAGTGTCTGTCTGTTAAAAGTTAGAGACCAGACGCTTGCGTCTAGCTTTACCCAAATTAGCAGGGAGGAGGGTCTGGGGTATGGGATGAACATAGGGTGGCCAGAATTCAAAAGAGGAACAGCGCGCCACCTTAGGGCTACACAACTAAATATTAAAAAAAACTAGCTATTCAAAAAACAAATTTCATATAGTAATATACATCAATATTCACCGATGTCGGGAAATTTACAAATTTCGTGCTCTCTATAATTGACTAAAAAGAGTAAAGGGATAACTACGCTTTTCAGCATTATTTTGCACCACTTTTTTAATAAGCCCCTTTTTTTAATTTGCACCTTATTTTTTTTTAATAAAAGTCGGCCAGAGACAGAATGAGACAGACCGACTGAGATAGATAGAGAGAGAGAGAACACACACAGCGACACTGAAAGAGACAGAGACAGGGAGAGACAGGCAGGAAATATATGGATAGATAAATAAATAGATAAATGGATAGACAGATGGGTAGATAAATGGATGGATAAATACATATTTCGCTGGACGGATATGAACGGATCAGTAGATAGATGTGAATATGTGGATGGATAGACGAGTAAAATGGATAGATAAATGAACAAATAGATGGATGGATAGATTAATGAGAAAACAGATAGACAGGCAGACAGACCCAGGTCACAGGTCAGGTCACAGGTCAGGTCACAGGTCCAGGTCACAGGTCAGGTCACAGGTCACGTCACAGGTCACGTCACAGGTCAGGTCACAGGTCAGGTCACAGGTCAGGTCCAGGTCAGGTCAGGTCACAGGTCAGGTCACAGGTCACGTCACAGATCAGGTCAAAGGTCACGTCACAGGTCACGTCAGAGGTCACGTCAAAGGTCCAGGTCACAGGTCAGGTCACAGGTCCAGGTCACAGGTCAGGTCACAGGTCAGGTCACAGGTCCAGGTCACAGGTCAGGTCACAGGTCAGGTCACAGGTCCAGGTCACAGGTCCAGGTCCAGGTCACAGGTCCAGGTCACAGGTCCAGGTCACAGGTCAGGTCACAGGTCAGGTCACAGGTCCAGGTCACAGGTCAGGTCACAGGTCAGGTCACAGGTCAGGTCACAGGTCCAGGTCACAGGTCAGGTCACAGGTCAGGTCACAGGTCAGGTCACAGGTCCAGGTCACAGTCAGGTCACAGGTCAGGTCACAGGTCCAGGTCACAGGTCCAGGTCACAGGTCAGGTCACAGGTCCAGGTCACAGGTCAGGTCACAGGTCCAGGTCACAGGTCAGGTCACAGGTCAGGTCACAGGCCAGGTCACAGGTCAGGTCACAGGTCAGGTCACAGGTCCAGGTCACAGGTCAGGTCACAGGTCCAGGTCACAGGTCAGGTCACAGGTCAGGTCACAGGTCAGGTCACAGGTCCTAATATATATTCACACACAATTGTCGTCATAGTATTCTTTCAATAGTCGCAGAGTTGCATCTGCTTGAAAATGGTAAGACAATCAGATTAAGAAACAGTTTCTCATCTCAGCCAGCTCAGATATCCAGAGTGAAGCTATTCTCCTGAGGATACCCATGTCCATTTCATAACGCTGTAATATCAAGCAGAACCAGTTTACAAAACGAATATTGCAAGAGTGCAGTCATACAGCTGACTTGCAATCAGCATCTCTTGTTGCTATAGCGATGCCTTAGGACGGACTTCATCTCTACTGGGATTAAACACCTGAAAAGTAACAGGAAACCTGTTAAAACACTTTCAACAAAAGCCGGAGGAAACCTGTTAAAACACCGTTCATAAAAGTCAGAGCTTTTAAAGCCTCGTGTCACGCGGGTTTTGTCGACCTTGTGGAAGTGCGAAAGATATAAAGGTTTCTGCACGCACTCGACCAAGCCTCCTTGCAAGATGACGGAGACCTGCAACGCTGAATGGCTTCCCAATGAGGGATTGCAGATGGCGTGGAAGACAACCACCCTCCGAACAATGGTACGGAATTGTTCAAGATTCTTCTGGACAATTTCCACTGACTCCGCTTGGAAAGACTAGTTAAACTTGGCTCATTAAACAATTGACTTACTACGTTAATCTTTTCGTTATACATTCCGGGATTAAATGTACAACCCTTTATGAATAAGTCGTTTATTTTGAGTTCCTAAACATCTTTCACTTTCTTTTTTTCAACTTTTTAAAAAACAAAATTATGATTCATGAAACGGTTTTGATATTTTTTGGGTCAGGAATCTCCTTGGTGGTCAATATATTTTCTTGAAAACAAAATGTTGTTGATCTATTGCATGCGGTGTTGCATGCGTTGTGTTACCTCTTGCAATGTGGGAATAAAATAGATGTCAAAGTTTTCACGTTTTTCTCCATTACTCAAGATCAGCAGCCCGGAGCCTTAGTCACTTGCCTCAAGTCACGCAAAAATGGACGCGTAAAAATGATAATGTACACACACACACACACACACACACACACACACACACACACACACACACACACACACACACACACACACACACACACACACACATACGTAGATATGATAGAGCCCAGTTGGCTCAGGAACCTGTACACCAGTTGATTGACGGTTGAGAGGCGGGACCGAAGAGCCAGAGCTCAACCCCCGCAAGCACAAATAGGTGAGTACACACACTGCGCGCATGTGCCTGTGTGTGTGTGTGTGTGTGTGTGTGTGTGTGTGTGTGTGTGTGTGTGTGTGTGTGTGTGTGTGTGTGTGTGTACTCACCTAGTTGTGCTTGCGGGGTTGAGCTCTGGCTCTTTGGTTCCGCTTCTCAACTGTCAATCAACTGGTGTACAGATTCCTAAGCCAACTGGGCTCTATCATATCTACATTTGAAACTGAGTTTGGTGTCTGCCTCAACCACATCACTGTGTGTGTGTGTGTGTGTGTGTTTGTGTGTGTGTGTGTGTGTGTGTGTGTGTGTGTGTGTGTGTGTGTGTGTGTGTGTGTTTGTGTGTGTGTGTGAAACATATGCAGTCGATATGATAGAGGAAACTAAGTCGGATATCAGCTAATACTGCAGACAACCAACGGAGACAACCTGCTCGATCCTACAGGCACAATTTATTGAAAACAGAATATGGCTCCAGAACGAGACATAATGATGCCATATTCTCCCCCTCAACCACAACCTTCCCACCCACCAACATCCCAACCATATCTTCTAGTGCCATATTCCCAACCATGCAAGTCTATACAGGTGACCAGAAGGGCTTGAAGCACATTGTACCGTATGGCGTATACTTAGGTTGAAATTGAAACTGAAATAAGTTTACTGAGGTAAAATCCCATATGTTTGTTTCCCATACAAGCAGTTTACCTAATTATTTCGTGTCGACCTTCTTTCCTCGCCAATTGCTTGTGTAACTTGGGAATTATATCATAATATATCTATAAGCAAGAATGTCTATGTATTTGTCTATCTGTATCGCACTTGGAGGCCAGACACTTGGGGGTTAGCCTTTCCCAACTTTACAGGGGGAAGGGTCTGGGGTACTGAACCATACATAGGATGATAGGAATCGCAAGAATTTAAGAGGGAATAGCTTGCCACAGTCGCATGCTGTCCCCCCCACGACTGATTTTGGTACTACCAGCCAGCTGTACCTTGGTAAATATTACAAAAATACATGTTTAAACAAAAATTTTAAATATAAAACATTATGCAGTGGTCTCGGAAAAATTAAACAAAAATTCTAATCATATTTTTCCCCATAGAAGCATAAAACAGACGAGTTTCCTACAGCTTTTATCAATTTTTTTCTAATGTAGGAGAGGGGAGACACTTATTTTTTTATTATACTATTTCAACACATTATCTTCTGATATTTGGTCAGATTAACAAATAATCGATTAATCATACTAGGGACATAAAGAGCAAAAACACGTAAATTAAAAACCAAACCTGAAGCATGTTAAAAGTCCCGACCCCATTATCAAAGCCACTACTGGCTGACCACCCGCATGCCAATAGGAAACTATTATATTGTTTTTATGAGAAAAACAGAGACAGGCATGAAGAGAGACAGGGTCGACCAGGGCGAGAGAGACAGGAAGACTGAGGGAGAGACAGGGGGGAGACAGAGAGACAGGGAGAGCAGGAATGAGAAAAGAGGAGAGGGAATTTTAGAAGAGGGAGATAGATGGAGATATGAAGAGGGGAAGGGGGATATGGAATAAAGAGAAGGGTAGAGACTTGGAGAAAATGGGAAGAGGGAAAAGAAATACGGACGTTACCGGGTATATATGTATATATATATATATATATATATTATATATATATATATATATTATATATATATATTTTTAATTTTTTTTAATATATAAAAAATGGAAGGGAGCACCACCTCTGGCTGGAAGAAGGGGGACCCATAGCCTCGGAGGAAATCACACATAACGCATTGGAGGGAATGTAGGTCCCCTCCAATACAGTTTTTGTGTGCTTTTCTCCTACCACCCCCTTCCTTTTTTTATGCTTTATTGTGTATTTAAGGTTACAAAACATACAAGACAAATGCCTAAAGGTTATATGATATATATATATATATATATATATATATAATATATATATATATTATATATATATATATATATATTATATATATATATATATCATAAAACATATTTTGCATAAAACATAATATATATATATTAGAGGGTGAGTTTCGACCTCTCCAGGGTTCTCGTCGAATAGGTTATCTTGAGATGGTTTCGGGGCTTAGCGTCTCCGCGGCCCGGTCCTCGACCAGGCCTCCTTTTTGTTACACACCCCCAGGAAGCTCCCCGTGGCAGCTGTCTAACTCCAGGTACCTATTTACTGCTAGATAACAGGTGCATCAGAGTGCTGTGTGTGTGTGTGTGTGTGTGTGTGTGTGTGTGTGTGTGTGTGTGTGTGTGTGTGTGTACTCACCTAGTTGTGCTTGCGGGGGTTGAGCTCTGGCTCTTTAGTCCAGCCACTCAACCGTCAAAGCACAGGTGTACATTTCTGAGCCTAATGGGCTCATCATATGATACACTGAAGCTGTGTATGGAGTCAGCCTCCACCATATCCCTCCCTACTGCATTCCATTTGTAACCACTCTGACACAAAAAGGTTTTCTAATATCTTGTGGCTCATTTCGGCACTCGATTTCCACCTGTATCCACTAGTGCGTGTGCCCCTTGGGTTAACCAGCCTGTCGTGTATCAATGTCTGTAGAATTCACCATGATCTTGAGTGGTGATCTGTCCCCTCTAAAACTCTTCTGTCTTCCAGAAGGAGGTTAATTCTGCATCGCTCCCGGAGCTAATACCTCTCAGCTCGGTTACTCGTCTGGTGTCAAACCTTTGAACCGTTTCCCAGTTTAATATTATGCTTGACTAGATAGAGACACCATGCTGGAGCCGCATTCTACAGTATGATACATCTGAACAATGTGAGTATCATATAATTTTCTGAATGATTCTTTACAAGAGTTTATAAAGGCAGTTCTTAGGTTGACCAGTCTAGCATATGCTGCTGATGTATTACTCATGATATGGGCTGCAGGGACAGGTCTGGCGTGATATCAAACCCCCAGGTCTTTTCTTTCTCTCTCTGATTGAAGTATTTCATCTTTCCAAATGGTCCTTGATATATATCTGGTCTTTGTTCATTACTCCGCTCATCTTCGTTACAGTACATTTGCTTGGGTTAAACTCTAACAGTCATTTGTTCTCGACATTCTGCAGCTTGTCCAGGTCTTATTGAAGTTCAAGCTGTCCTCCTCTGTCTTCAATCTTATCCTGTGTGTGTGTGTGGTGTGTGTGTGTGTGTGTGTGTGGTGAAGTGTGAATTATGTGTGTGATGTAGGTGTTGTGTTGTGTGTGTGTGTTTATGTGTGTGTGGTGTGGTGTGGTGTGTGTGTGTGTGTTGTGTGTTTGTGGGTTGTGGTAGGGTGGCGTTTGTGTTCACTGCTGCCATGATGTAGTTGAATGCAGTCAGGCAGTTAGAGTGTGGTCTATTGCAGGTCGAATGTGGCCTTCTTGCGCTGGTCGGGGAGTCAGTAGCGTTGGTCGGGGAGTCACTAGCGTTGGTCGGGTGCTGGCCACTGACAAAACACAATCCACGTGTCCCCCGACAACCACACTCTCCCCCCCCCCCTCAAACTGCCGCAGTAAATCATTTAAGGGACAATGCACCACTTACGTGGAAACAAATGGTACTTATCGTGAGTTACTGTTCGTTATTGCAAATTTTTCGTCCAGATCATCTCGTGCCTCCTAGCTGGGTAGTGGTAAGCTTATCTCTCTGGCGTGATGGATGCAGGCACTGTGGAGCCGTTGGGGCTAGATGGAGTAGAGGTGTTTCCGTTGTCATGTAGCCAGGCCTCCTAGTGTGGGGTTTACCAACGTCCAGAAACCGTCGTACTAAAGTGCCCTTTATCCTAACTCACCAGAGGACCCAAAACAAAAATGGGACGGTATGTCAATTTCGCCAGTTGCTTGTCGACGAATTTTTGGTCGTAGATGGAGTATACGTCAAAATGGGACGTTCTATTAGTTGTAGGGAGGTAGTTGCGCTCTAACACCCGTCCTCCAATAATACGTCACATTGACGTATAATTTCCCCTAAGGCCAAAAAAAACTGTCGTACCCGAAAATGGTGGCGACTCGCGAAATTTACACGTGCCGTTTTCTGTTCGTTGGTGCTCTGATCGGTTAGGAAAAGCACAGTTTATTGACGCTGGGAAGGCTGGCGAGAAGGTTGGCTATTCTGCTAACCAATCACCCCCACCCATCACCTTATCAATCAACCAAACACCTCAACACTCAACCAAAACTCCTTCACCATCCCCTCCCATCAACCAGATAATCCATTCCTTCCATCAAACGCCATCACCCGCCCTTTCAAAATGACCAAAACACCCACAAACTCCCTCTACCATAACCATACACCCAACCCTCCCTCCATACCATCAACCAACACCCCTACAATCACCTCTCCCAACCAACACCCCCAACCTCCCTCTCCATCAACCAAACACCCCACCCCCCTCTACCATCACACCAAACACCCCACCTCCCTCTAACCTCACCAAACACCCCCATCACCAAACACAAACCCAGCAACAACAACAACAAACCACCCACAAACCCCCCCCCTCCACCCAACACAACCCCCCCCCTCCTCCCACCCAAACCATCAACAAATTTCCCCACCAACTCCCGGCCCCACTTCGGCTCGCAGTAATGACACAGATTTTTCGGTTCGCGTGGAAACCCAAGAGGAATTGGAGGAAGGCAGGGATTAGGGAAGGGAAGGGAAGGGAAGGGAAAAGGAAGGGCCTAGGAAGGGAAAAGGGGAGGAATGGAAGGGTAGGAACTCTAGGTGTGTTGTTGTGTGTTGGTGTGTGTGGGTGTT
>WNGS01169498.1:13079660-13102775 GCA_020271785.1 Procambarus virginalis
AGATGGTAATTTTGGGGCATTTCAACACTCCAAAGATCACCACCTCCCAAGAGCACCAGAGCTAGTGAGGGGTCAAATTTACGTATTTCATCAAGTCCTTTTAAGGGTCTGAGCGTGGTGTAGTGGGTTAAGGCGTTACCTGTCATGCCAGTGGCTGGAAGGCTTCTGTGCTGGCTAGGGTTCGAGTCTCCTGGTGGGAAAGTGTTCTATAGTTGAATAACTACTTCGCGTGTTTAGGCGAGTTGGGCATATATATATATATATTATTATATATAATATATATATATAATATAATATATATATATAATATATATATATATATATATATATGTACAGTACTATACTAGTCCCCTCTGCAAAATCAGTAGTACAAAATGTTGATATGTTTCAGGAGCTACAGTCGAATAGTGTATAAATATACGCCACACATGCTATATGTGTAAGTATTTTTGAAGGATACCTACATGTATTCAGCCTTTTGTGCTTGCGGGGGTTGAACTCTGCTCATTCGGCCCGCCTCTCAACTGTCAATCAACGATCAATTTTTTTTTCCACAAACACAACCCCAGAAAGCAGCCCGTAGCAGCTGTCTAACTCCCAGGTACTATTTACTGCTAGGTAACAGGAAAACAGGAAGGGGTTTGAAAACTCTGCCCCATTATTTCCCCCAATCACCGGGATCGAGCCCCGGTTCTAGGATTACGAGTCCTGAGTACTGTCTACTCAGCCACCAATCGCCCTTTGATATGTATGTATATGTGTGTTTATGTATTTATGTGTGTGTGCGTGAGTGTGCATATGTGTGTGCAGGTGAGGACCAGAGAGTGGGCAGAGTGGGTGTGGCAGAGTGGGTGTGGGCAGAGTGGGTTTGGGCAGAGTGGGTGTGGGCAGAGTGGGTGGGCAGAGTGGGCGTGGGCAGAGTGGGTGTGAGCAGAGTGGGTGTGGGCAGAGTGGGTGTGGGCAGAGTGGGCGTGGGCAGAGTGGGTGTGGGCAGAGTGGGTGTGGGCAGAGTGGGCGTGGGCAGAGGGTGGGGTGCTGGCAGGCCGCATCCTGGGTCAGCAAGTGTTTAACGACTTGACTCTTCCTTCGGGACTCGCAGCGACGTTGAGAAATGTGACCTTCAGCCCAGGTGTGGTAATGAGCTCACCTGGGTATTAGCTCTCTCACCCTGCCTACCCTTCTCTCCTCCTTGTCCTATCACTACCCTGTTAGTAGTCTTGCTAACTTAATACTGAACATTTCAAGCGAAGTGTGTTGAGATGTAATTATAAGATTGCTTTGTAATGGATTAAACCATTCATATTAGGTAAAGAAGTCCTGTACATATGTCTTATACAGTGTTGGTGCCTGTTTCTCCCTCATGCTAGAAAGAATGTACATAATGGCTGCATGACTAATATTTGGAACAAGTTATTATTTAATATATACAACCTTTCTATACTATATTATTAAATTTTTCTTCTCTCGACTGTTATGTCCCCTTGTACCCTACTCAAGGACGTGGTAAAAATATTAATATTCTAATATACGGTAATATATTCATGTTGCATAAATTTTTATCTTATTTTAAGTATTTTATCATTTAATGTTTCACTCCCGTCTCCCATCCACAGGGACTAGAACTCAGATTTTTTTTCCTAAATTTTTTTGAAGTACTTTAGTCTTGGCCGACTTCTGTAAAGCGAAGCACATAATTTTTATTATGGCATATAAACATTACCACTCGTCTCTCTCATTATAATCTAAATTATCATTGAACAAATCCACAAGGGCCGTGACAAGGATTCGAACCTACGTCCGAGATCATCCCTGCCTTAATCGACTGAGCTACGACATGGTCAGAATCCCCTTGTGGATTTGTTCATTGATGGATCGTGCTATTGTGATTTCTGTGTGTAAATTATCATTATTATTATTATTGCTATTATTATTATTATTAATTAGACAATACGTTGGGCGTGATTAGTGGCTGTATGCAAAATATAAACTGTAATCATACCCTATGTAATATATGTATCTATAAAATAAAATGTGTGTGCCTGTCCAAACTTGTTGGCCAGATGTTTGGGATTACCCTCAGCCAACTCAACTTTGCATGTTGAGTGCTGTAGAAAAGGTGCCCAACATGAGCGGGACGGGCCAGTCATACTGATCCTGTTTTTTTCTACCACAGACGTGGCCACACATTTACAATGCTAACCGGCATATTTACATTTTCTTCTGTCCTCCATGGACAGGGTTAGAGATGTGTTAAATATATATTTCAAGGGTTTATTGAACAATCAACCACTGAAGGTGAGTCGGTGCTTTTAAAATGCTAAGCTAACCTATATACGTAAATACATAGATCTGTTAAAAGGGGGGGGGGTTGTATTCTCCTGCAACCTCCCCAAGATATCTGTGGAAGGTGGCAGGACAAGAGCACTCCTGACCAAAGGCAGCCATCTGCAGACTACAGATCACATGGCCCTGTATGACTAACCATCTTGATTTATTAGAATTAACTCTAGATACACACTATGTAACCTTTCATATAATCTAGGACTGCTGCACAAATTCAGGTGTATGTTAATAATCATATACAAGTAAGCGGGTTTGGTGTAAAAAATGCTGAAACTTTTAGATGCTTGGGTTGACCCGGGCACTGCAAGGTGCCCGGTTCGCACTCAAAAGGTTGCACATTCGGACCATTTAATGGGTGCAATGGAGCCTTAGTGGGTGCAATGGGGCCAACCCCAATCAGCCTATAACAATCACTACCCGCCACCAATCTGGCTTCCATCCTTGGACAGACAAACATTTCCTTTTATATAGATAATAAAATACCAATAATACATTATTATTTTAATAATAAATTTCTCGATCACCAACACAATCATCACCTGTATTGTAGTCAGGATTATGGATATGTTGACGGCCTCAGAGGAGCCTCCTGCTCAACCACTTGGGCTGGACGGTAGGGTCTAGCGTCTTGCAGGTCGGCGTTCTATCCCCCGACCGACCAAGTGGTTGGGTACCCCTCCCCTCCCCCCCTCAGAGGAGCCTCCACACCTGCTGGCATAGACTCTTGAGATGAAAGTATCTGATACACTGAGACATGATATTGGCGGAGTCGGTCCTGCGAGGCTGACTCCGAGTGTGTGTGTGGAAAGACCTAAGTGAGGGGTGACCACAAGGTTAAGTGGGGGGGGGAGGACCTTAGTACTCACCTAGTTGTACTCAACTAGATGTGCTTGCGGAGGTTGAGCTTTGGTTCTTTGGCCCCGCCTCTCAACTGTCAATCAACTGATGTACATATTCTTGAGCCTACTGGGTTCTATCATATCTACATTTGAATCTCGGTATGGTTTCAAATGTAGTGAAGGACACCCTGTGTTTTTACGTTTTTTTTTTGGAGGGGGGGAGGGGAAGCTTAACGTTTAGAAATGTGGAATATAGTGTGAGGTCAATGATAGCAGGCGTACTGTCCGCCTTGCTGACACGATCCTTGTGTGTATGGTAGGCTAAGCCTGCTCCCTTGTGTCAGGGACCTGTGTCTATAGGTCAACAAAATATAGGTGTCTATAGATGAATATTGTGTACCATTCACCCACACCTACACCCAGCTGCTTATTTATAATGTTTTGATGCATTTGAAAGTTGTTTGTGGTTTCTAATGCCATCTTGAGTTTTGCTGGTCAGCAAGATGCTTGTCCTGGGTGGTAGTTATTTGACTGACACCCTTTGCATGAGTACTCACCTAATCACCTAATTCACCTAATTGTGCTTGCGGGGGTTGAGCTCTGGCTCTTTGGTCCCGCCTGAATGATGTCTTCCCTATGTTAAGGAGGGGACAGGTCAGCTGCCTATATGTTGAAAAGTGCGGGCGATAGGCAGCTTCCCTGTGGTACTCCACTTTTCAATTTGATTGTGAGGGTGATGACAATGGTGACAGGGAGCACAGTGAAGGTGATCACAAGGGTGAGGGTGAGGGGGGGGAAGGTGATTGTGAGGGTGAGGGGTGATTGTGAGGGTGAGTGTGGGGGAGGGGGTAAGCCCAGAGGGTCCTGCACCCACTGGTTGCTTGCAAGAGTCACCTTGCACTAATGCCCAGCCGGCCAGCCCACCCACACGCCTACCTCCTGGTGGGAGTCAGCAGTCTCACTCTCCCACCCACACCCACAGTCCTTCCCGTACGTGGGAGTAACCAGCATAATAATTCCACCTAATATATACAAAAACACAAACGTCGAATTAAACTAACACTATGCTGTCATCAGTAGTGAGAGGGAAGGGGTCAAAATATTAAAAACATTTCAGTCAAAATATTCCCACATCCCTTTTTGAAATGAAGAGATATGTTCCAGCAGTGGAAGATCCCAGAAAAGGAATTTGACCTAAATTTTGATTCGCCCAAACTGTTAACCCTTTTGTCTTCATGAGAGAAACAAATTGCATGATATCAACTCATGCTGGATATCATTTTTAGTCTAGGCCTACGCGCCTCGGAACATTTAAATCAAGCTGAACTGATTTTGTTCATTTATTATACAACCCATACCCATGCTGTGGGTGGTTGTGGACCCCATACCCATGCTGTGGGTGGTTGTGGACCCCATACCCATGCTGTGGGTGGTTGTGGACCCCATACCCATCCCGTGGGTGCTGGTGGATCCCATACCCATCAGGTGGGTGCTGGTGGACCCCATACCCATCAGGTAGGTGCTGGTGGACCCCATACCCATGCTGTGGGTGCTGGTGGACCCAAAATTGCCTCAAAATTATTTTCAATATATAGATTTATATATACAAAAAGCTCCTTTAGGAACTTAAGTGCACATTCACCTCAGGCGCTCAGGGGGTCTCTGAGCCTACTGGCACGTGAAAGTTGTTGTTTAAGATTTGCTACGTGGAACAAAAAAGTTCCAAGTAGCACGGGCTAAGGTGAGCCCGTAGTGGACTTATTGACGTGAATGAAATCACACTAACGTGTCTCTCACTGATATATATATATATATATATATATATATATATATATATATATATATATATATATATATACATATATATATATATATATATATATATATATATATATATATATATATATTCGTGTGATTCTATTCGGAACTACTCCCATTAGTGAAGGATGGGCTGCGATATTGACCAGTGGAGCATAATTTGAAGTCAGGCTCACGTAGGTGTGACTTGTATAATATGTGACATATATATCATATATAACAGAGAGAGAGAGAGAGAGAGAGAGAGAGAGAGAGAGAGAGAGAGAGAGAGAGAGAGAGAGAGAGAGAGAGAGAGAGAGAGAGAGAGAGAGAGAGAGAGAGAAAACAGCCTTTGGTTCAACACTTCCTTACAGCACAGATCAGAAGAATGACAATAACATAGACGTCAAAGGTGAGTTCCCTGTGGCGGAGAGACCACACCTAGCTATACCGATTTGCGCTGGGTTCGAACCTGAGGGAGAATGGGATGGAATCGACTTGGAATCGATCTTTAGTGTGTACCCATTGGTAATTGCCAGCTGATTGGAGGGTTATGTGCCAAGGAGAACTATTATCGGCCAGTAAGAGATTACACGAACTTTGAGAAAAGGAAGCTTTAAGCCTACTAACAGGAGTTAGAAATCCTATTTAGATAGATATCAAGTTAGATATCAATGGGAAAATCAACGGGAGGTCTGAGGTGACTCGAAAGCCCTACCGGAAGAATTCGAGCCAATAGCAAGTCAGGGTGGTTCAGTGGTTAGAGTCATTGGATGGGATTCTCTGGGTCGCGGGTTCGCATCACCTCAGAACTCCAGTTGATTTTCTCAATAATAATAAAAATAAAAAGAGATAATTGAGCAGAAAAGTAAACACAACAAAAGAAACAGTTCCATGGCAGGTACTGCAACACTCTCCAATAGGAAGAAAACCCGCTAAGTAGTTCAGTATTTAACAACAGTGAGCGCACGCGCGCGCACCGCCGCACACAACACTGCTGCCACCAGGTGTGTGACAAAGCACCATGCACCGCAGACAGCTGCCCCCCCCCCACACACACACACCCACACACACACACACACACACACACACACACACACACACACCCACCCACCCACCCACCCACCCACCCACACACACACACACACACACACACACACACACACGCCGTGCAGCACACCAAGTTCCGCAGACACAGCACCTCACCACGTCCCGCAGACAACACAAACACGTCCCGCAGACAAGACCATGCAGCAACACGTGGCAGGGATCCAGGGGTATCCGCCAGGGTATGGTAGCGTGTAAAGTGAGCTCTGGGTACGGCTCTTCCCATGACATCTTGCGTGACGCACTCGATGACGTAGCCCACTGCGCCACCCATCCTATACCACATGTGGGGGGACTCTGGCGTCTGCTCCTGCTACTTCTGCTCCTGGTATTGCTTGTGCTGCTGCTGCTGCTCCTCCAGATCATGGTGTTTCTGCTGCTGCTACTGATAACGTTGCTCCTGCTTTTGCATGGTGATTGTCACCATCACCAGCATCATTATCATCAAGGCCACCACCATCACAAGTCTCCATCTTCACCACAACTGTTCACAATCAGTGCTACACCCCCCCCCCTCACAACCATAACTCCCAAGCGTCTATAATGAGCAGGTTCTCACCGCAGCTGGCCTCGCCCTAAGCACCATCAGTCACCCTCACGTACACCACCACCATCCCACAAGTCAAAACACCATCACCATCATTATCATCACGAGTTGGAAGAAGGAAAAGGTAGGATTTTTTCCCCTCTGGCGAACCAGAAGTTAAGTATTGTTGTTAAAGATTGGCTACCTGGAACGAAAAGTCCCAAGTAGCACGGGCTATGGTGAGCCCGTAAAGAAGTTAAATGTTTTGATACGAGACTATGTGTTGAAACAGGAGGCCATCTGTTCTCATGGCGTGGCAGGAGTCTTCAACTCAACCCGAGGTTTTGTTTTGTCATCAAATAATGAGTTTTAGGCGTCATTTTCAATTATATAACTGCAGTTGACTGTGGATGGAGGGAGAGGGGGGGGGGAGGGATGGGGGGGAGAGTGAGGGAGGAATGAGGGCTGTGAAAAGACGAAGGGGAATGAGGAATGGAGGATTGAAACGTGGAGGGGAGAGCTAGGAGTGGATAGACGAAGGGTGGAGGGTTGAGGGTTGAGGGTTGAGGGGTGAGGGGTGTGGGGGGGGAGGGGAGAGGGGGGGGGGTGAGGGGTGAGACAAGAGCGTGTCAGACTAACAGTTCTGGTCATCATGACGTCACAGATATCGTTCGCTAACAATACTATCGTCTCCTCCTTGTTTACAATTCACGACAAGTGGAAAGCATCTTCGGAAATGGTGTATCTTATCTTGAGGTAATCTTGAGATGATTTCGGGGCTTAGTGTCCCCGCGGCCCAGGAAGTGGCTTAGTGTCTCCACCCCCCCAGGAAGCAACCCGTGACAGCTGACTAACTCCCAGGTACCTATTTACTGCTAGGTAACAGGGGGCATCAGGGTGAAAGAAATTTTACCCATTGTTTCTCGCCGGCGCCCGGGATCGAACCTGGGACCACAGGATCACGCGCCCAGTGTTCTGTCCGCTCAGCCACCGGCTGAGTTAGATAAGTTAGATGTAAATTAGATTTTCTGAGTAACTTTTCGTTTTAAGTACATCCACATCTTAATTTCCACACTTCCATGTCTGCTAATTTCCCAATTTATTTGTAAATTGTAAATTGTAAATTATTATGGAAATTATGTCTTTAGAGTTACCTGGTTGATACCTGCTTGATGGGTTCTGGGAGTTCCTCTACTCCCCAAGCCCGGCCCGAGGCCAGGCTTGACTTGTGAGAGCTTGGTCCAACAGGCTGTTGCTTGGAGCGGTCCGCAGGCCCACATACCCACCACAGCCTGATGAAACATGAGCTTTGGTTGCTTCTGCCAGTGATACAACTGTTGCAGGTGGGTCCTTACCTGCTGGAGGTTATTACAACTAAGCAGGTAGTGGTTGGGCAAACAGCCATGTGGTCGACCGCAATATTTTCACTTATTTATCTTCTTGTGTTATCAACAAGAAGCATGTTATTCATCAACAAAGAACATTCAATATCAACATCATTCCAATCTCCCAAGCATCTTCAAGATGATGATTTGGTGCAGTTGACTGACTGAGATGATGATATCCACATGTATCTCTACGTGTTGATATCTTCTGTTTACGTAATCACACAACCACCACCAGTCATCAACCACAACCAGTCAACAACCACCACCACAACCGCAGACACTTTAGGGAACACTTTACAACTGGGGTTGTGAAGCTTCTGCAGAAACCCCTCCCAAAGACAACCCCTCCCAAAGGACAACCCCTCCCAAAGGACAACCCCTCCCAAAGACAACCCCTCCCAAAGGACAACCCCTCCCAAAGGACAACCCCTCCCAAAGACCAACCCCTCCCAAAGACAACCCCTCCCAAAGACCAACCCCTCCCAAAGACAACCCCTCCCAAAGGACAACCCCTCCCAAAGACCAACCCCTCCCAAAGACCAACCCCTCCCAAAGACCAACCCCTCCCAAAGACCAACCCCTCCCAAAGACCAACCCCTCCCAAAGACCAACCCCTCCCAAAGACCAACCCCTCCCAAAGACCAACCCCTCCCAAAGAACTACGTCCCCTCACATAATAACAAAACCCAGGCCACATTCTACCCCCAGACTTCACGCAACATCAAACCCTACAAATACTCTACCTGAAGTACAAGTAAAGTCCCCCAACATGACTCTACACCTCCAAAAGTTTACTTAGGAGTTTACCCCAAGTCTCTCAAGAGCAACGCGGGCCCACACGAACACCTCAGGGTATGTGTGGTTGGCTTAGGTTTACCTAAACGGTTTAGAACGTGGCGGAAAATTACGTTCGTGTGCCTAGGCAGATTTAACGAGGTTGGATTCCGGGATGACGTCTCCCTCGCAAAACAAGAAAATGAATAAATCCAAATAAAGGAGACAATGTGGATACGAGGAGCGAATAAGTTATAGCGAAGGAGCTTAAGAAACGTGGAGCAGACAGGAGAGATGAGGGAGATGGAGCAGACAGGAAGATGAGAAGCAAGCTGGAGCAGACAGGAAGATGATGAGCAGATGGAGCAGACAGGAAGATGAGGCAAGATGGAGCAGACAGGAAGATAAGAAGCAAGATGGAGCAGACAGGAAGATAAGAAGCAAGATGGAGCAGACAGGAAGATAAGAAGCAAGATGGAGCAGACAGGAAGATAAGAAGCAAGATGGAGCAGACAGGAAGATAAGAAGCAAGATGGAGCAGACAGGAAGATAAGAAGCAAGATGGAGCAGACAGGAAGATAAGAAGCAAGATGGAGCAGACAGGAAGATAAGAAGCAAGATGGAGCAGACAGGAAGATAAGAAGCAAGATGGAGCAGACAGGAAGATAAGAAGCAAGATGGAGCAGACAGGAAGATAAGAAGCAAGATGGAGCAGACAGGAAGATAAGAAGCAAGATGGAGCAGACAGGAAGATAAGAAGGAAGATGGAGCAGACAGGAAGATAAGAAGGAAGATGGAGCAGACAGAAAGATAAGAAGGAAGATGGAGCAGACAGGAAGATAAGAAGCAAGCTGGAGCAAACAAGAAGATAAGAAGCAAGATGGAGCAGACAGGAAGATAAGAAGCAAGATGGAGCAGACAGGAAGATAAGAAGCAAGATGGAGCAGACAGGAAGATAAGAAGCAAGCTGGAGCAGACAGGAAGCAGAGCATCAGCCAATCTTAAGACAAAAGACAGACATCTTCCCAGCATCGCTGCGCTCACATTCACAAAACACTATCGTCCGCACGCTTACGACATCTGCACCTCTTATCTCCAATATTGCTGCTTAATCGGTATTTATTGAACAGTTTACGAGCTCCAAAGCACAATACGAACTCGTACTCAACCAGATGTTATCGTGAATACGGACGACCTAGTAGAGCTCCGGTGCGCAAACGATTTACGACTTCAGCCAAAGGAGGTGTAGAGCTCGTAAATGAGCTCGTAAATGCTTTGTAAATCTGGCCCTTGGCTTCTACATCTCATCATTCATTTCCAATTTCCAATTAAGGTTAATAAAAGAAAGACACACACACACACAAACATATATATATATATATATATATATATATATATATATATATATATATATATATATATATATGCAAACAAGCCTGAATGGTCCCCAGGACTAGATACAACTGAAAACTCACACCCCAGAAGTGACTCGAACCCATACTCCCAGGAGCAACGCAACTGGTATGTACAGGGATGCCTTAAACCACTTGACCATCACGACCGGACAAAAGGAAGTGATAGCCGAGGCTATATGAACCACTTCCCGGCCGGCACCTGGATGGTTATCTTGGGCATAGCATTTTATCAAATCACCTCATTTTTGGGGGGCAACACGTGAGGAACACAAAGCCCCCCCCCCCCCAAAAAAAATGAGGTGATTTGATAAAATGCTATGCCAAGATAACCATCCAGGTGCCGGCGGGGAAGTGGTTCATATAGCCTCGGCTATCACTTCCTTTTGTCCGGTCGTGATGGTCAAGTGGTTTAAGGCATCCCTGTACATACCAGTTGCGTTGCTCCTGGGAGTATGGGTTCGAGTCACTTCTGGGGTGTGAGTTTTCAGTTATATATATATATATATATATATATATATATATAATATATATATATATATATATAGAGGAGAGAGAGAGAGAGATACCATTAGGTACTGATATCTCTCTCCTCGTACAGTCTAGTGTGATTTGATATGTCTAATGAAGTAGTTAGGTCATTTGCATCACATAGAAGCAAATGGGTAATTTGCCACCATTTGGGTCAAGTGGGTAATTTCACACTGGGTCATTTGCTTCATAGTTTACATAGAACTTGTTAGAAAGGTCACTGCAACACCTCGTTGAGGAAGTCACTAGATTACTCAACATCCCAGATTTACTTTTGACTACGAATTTGTATTGATTCAAAATAATCCGTATAAGTTTGTGAAGAGTTTCTTCGAAGTAAACTTAAAATTGGTTATAAAATTACTTTTGCCGAAATAAAGAAATATAGCTCCGATAACCAAACAGATTTTAAGAAAACAGAAAATTGACGAAAATATATTTGTTCACACCAAAGTTGAAATGATACAATTGAACAATCACGTGGGTGCAACTTGAAGTCAGAAAGCTTATTGCAAGACAGACAATCATGCAACCTAACCTAACCTACACTAGAAAGTTGAACATAACTCCTCACCACGAAGTTTTAAATCCCCAGAAACTCATACACCGAAGTCACTCATTTTGACATAAACAATAATGAGTAACATAACACAAAGAGCAAAGCAATCAGGAGGATTTATATAGAAACAAAACAATTCACAGTCCATAATTACTGAGTTTAAGATGAGGCGTACAAGACACAAATTGTAAATTGATCACATCTGTAATTACTGTACAACACAATAATCTTCCCCCCCCCCACCAACACCCAGAGGTTAACACTGACGAGAACATTTCATGACCAATGCACGACAGGAACGTGTTCTCAACGCTTAATAAAATAAATAAATAAAACTGCTGACTGACAGATTCTACTGAAGACCATCAGAGGAATGAAAAATGCTAGCGGGCCAAACCTTATTACTTAATGTTACCTGATTACACGCGATTACAGACACTTGCAAAGGTTGCACTGAGCATTAAAGAAAAACCCACACGGTACTTTTATCAACCAATCTGCTGAACTTCAGCAAATGGTAAGAATAATTAGAGTTGAAATAGTACAACATTCAAAGGGTCATCTACTGAGATGCTTACCACAATAGCGTGGGTGATAAATTCTCATTAAATTGTATCATCGGACAGTCGAACTGTTCCTCTTCCAACTAAACCATGGGTGCTCACTATAAGGAGTACCTAACTGGTTTCCAACTGAGACTTGAAACTTTCCCTGAAGCACCATCATGGTATCTGGGCATAATCCATTCTTTCATCTATGTCATGTGAGTCATATAATGTCACTATTAATGTGAGCAACCATTAATTGTGACATGACCATTAATGTGAGCAACCGGGTTCGATCCCTAGTGGAGGCAAAAACTAATGGGCAGAGTTTCTTTCATTCTGATGCCCCTGTTCCACTAGCAGTAAATTGGTACCTGGGAGTTAGACAGCTGCTACGGGCTGCTTCCTGGGGGGTGTAACATATAGGAGGCCTGGTCGAGAACCGGGCCGCGTGGACGCTAAGACCCGAAATCATCTCAAGATAACCTTGAGTACTGAATTCAAGTATGCATCAGGAAGCTGAGAAACCCACTAAAACTTTCCCCTCGAAAATGAATCACACTGAAGCAGTTAAGCAGTTAGCAGATCCAAAATATCTGGAATTTCATTAACAACGACAGAAAATGGGTTCCGAAAACGGCAAAAATCTTTCTCAATGTATTTAACTTCAACAAATCTTACTTGAAACTCATTCTTAAACTTAGAAATCTGATTGCCGAACTTATATATTCGGGTAACAGCATAAAACCCAGTTATATGTCTTGCGGGAGATTTCAAGGCTGGGAAAGGTGAAATATCTCTCTATGCCTTTCAATAAGATAAAGTTCCACCCCAAGGTCACGAACACAGATATAAAACGCTGCCACTATGCCACTATCGTAGGCACAGTGTAGTGCCACATTAGGCAGTGATGTGGTGGAGGCAGACAACATACATAGTTTCAAATGTAGATATGACAGAGCCCAGTAGGCTCAGGAATCTGTACACCAGTTGATTGACGGTTGAGAGGTGGGGACCAAAGAGCCAAAGCTCAACCCCCCGCAAGCACAACTAGGTGAGTACTAGTTTATTGCGTCCTTTCATCTTTGTATTCATAGTAACGGGAGTGGTTTTGTGGAAGCCCCAAATTCCACATTTCGAATCCAAGACTTTCCTGAATGGAAATTCATCCAATTTAAAGCCATGGTTCCGTGTTCTATTTTGTGTCGATATATTTAACAATTTTATTTAAATCCCTTTTGCTATTTCCTTTCATCCATTATATACTTCAATCATGTCAAGATTGATTGACATGATTGTCAATCATCTCTCACTTCCTCACTCTCCATCTTTGTAAGAAATGCAAATTAGGCTAACAGACACCCCAGCAGACATAGACAGTCTGACAGACACCCCAGCAGACATAGACAGTCTGGCAGACACCCCTGCAGACATAGACAGTCTGGCAGACACCCCTGCAGACATAGACAGTCTGGCAGACACCCCAGCAGACATAGACAGTCTGGCAGACACCCCAGCAGACATAGACAGTCTGGCAGACACCCCAGTAGACATAGTCTGGCAGACACCCCTGCAGACATAAACAGTCTGGCAGACACCCCAGCAGACATAGACAGTCTGGCAGACACCCCAGCAGACATAGACACTCTAGCAGGGGGGTCCATGCAGGTGTATGGAGAGAGAGAGAGCTGTGGTGCATATTTGAGGAGGAAGGTGTTCACACAGGTGTTAGGGGCAGATGTGTCGTGCAGCTGTTGGGGGGCAGATGGCCACCCGTACAGTAAATATTGCAAGTGTCAGCTAGGTGTAACCCCTTTTGGGGTTGACAGCGTTTGACCTAAGTCTGACAGGTGCCATCTTGCCAGACAGGTGACACCTGCATGACCAGACAGGTGACCCCTGCATGGCCAGACAGGTGACACCTGCATGGCCAGACAGGTGACCCCTGCATGGCCAGACAGGTGACACCTGCATGGCCAGACAGGTGACACCTGCATGGCCAGACAGGTGACACCTGTATGACCAGACAGGTGACCCCTGCATGGCCAGACAGGTGACACCTGCATGGCCAGACAGGTGACACCTGCATGACCAGACAGGTGACACCTGCATGGCCAGACAGGTGACACCTGCATGGCCAGACAGGTGACACCTGCATGACTAGACAGGTGACAGCTGCATGGCCAGACAGGTGACACCTGTATGACCAGACAGGTGACCCCTGTATGGCCAGACAGGTGACACCTGCATGGCCAGACAGGTGACACCTGCATGACCAGACAGGTGACCCCTGCATGGCCAGACAGGTGACACCTGCATGGCCAGACAGGTGACACCTGCATGACTAGACAGGTGACAGCTGCATGATATGAGCCAGCAATGTCTGGTGTTAGATGGTGTTAGCCTATGAATGATTGGGGGGGGATGAAGGGAAGGTAACTATCAGAGGGAAAGCGCCAAGCCATTACAACTATATAGCACTGGGAAGGGGTCAGGATAAGGATTTGGGATGGGACGGGGGGAAGGAATGGTACCCAACCACTTGGACGGTCGGGGATTGAACGCCGACCTGCAAGAAGCGAGACCGTCGCTCTACTGTCCGACCTAAGTGGACTGGGGGGGATGAAGAGGGTGCCAAAAATTTTCCAGTCAGCCTGTCCCAGGCATATGTTCATGCCTGGACGTGTTGCAGTGCTTAGATTCAGAAGGTGGTTGTAATCTCGTGTGTCATGCGAGTTCCAGGGGTTCCCAGGCTTACTGACCGTACCGGTGAAGGCGGTTAGTCAGCCATTACAGTGACCTGAAGTGGTAGAGACGTCCCTGAACACCAACGTCGCGTGGAGGTCCTCTGTAGTGATAATGTTGACAGTCAACTGGAGGCAGGAATGTTTATAATCAAGTGGTAATGAGAGACTGGAGAGGTGGGTTGATGTGGCCATATTTTATAATGACTATCCTGTGTGTGGTATGTGGTCCCCATGGCTACCACTCACCTTGGTAACACCATGGCTACACCCTTTCTAACCTGTCATTATACTTACAGGTAACTGAGATAGCAAGTTATATCTATTAAGATAGTTTGCATTAGTGTTAGTGTCATTAAAAACAGACCCCAAGGATTGGACTGTAAATGATTAACTGTTATGCTATGGGGCTTACTGGCTTCTCCTAGTGCCCAGAGTACCAGAGTGCCTACACACTGCTACCCCAGACACACATAGGGAGTGGGAGGGGGGATGGGACGGAGGGGGAAGATATTAGTAGGCAGGAAGACTCTACTTGCACCTGCCGTGGGCCCGAGTTAATTGTGTTACAAGTCCCCAATTCCGAGCGACGTTGGTCTCAACACTTCCCAGAACATCTGTTATGAATTACACATAAGAGGCACTCACCTCCTTCTTCCTCTGCCTCATCTTATCTCTTCCTCTCTCTTGGCAGTCATTCTTACTTACTCCTTTTGGCATCATTCGTTCATGGTCGCACAGTCTCTCTCTCTCTCTCTCTCTCTCTCTCTCTCTCTCTCTCTCTCTCACACACACACAATTCGTTTCTCAAGCGTCTTGTAAACTTTTATTTCTCGGATTTATTCGCCAATATAGACAACATATATACAACATATTTCGACCATCATCGAAACCAAGAACACGACTTCCATCTGTGAACCTGAATTAAACTTACAAATATTTATTACTAAGTTTGTTGGTTCTAAGTGTTCCACTAGTGTTCACTACTAGTAGTTTATGTAGTACTTTAGGAGGTATACAGTGTATGTTAATGATACAGGTCTGTAGTTTAGTACCACCCGTCTAACGTCTCATATACGTGTGAAAGCAGTCTTCCAGCCGTCTGGTAGTTCTCCCTTCTCCAATAAAGTATTGCGCAGCATTAAAAAAAAAAGTTTTGCTAAGAGTTTCAGCTGCCTACTCTAGCAACTACGAGGATACTTTGTCTGCTCTTGCGTACATCATTACATCAAGGAACTCAAACCTGTTTCTTCAGCTCACATACTCCTTATGTTTCTCACTCAAGGGTTTCATACCCCTCAATTTCCAAAGCTACTTCCTGGAAGCTATTCCTTACTTCTTCATATACATTCTTGTCATATTCATCTTCTCCAATCTAGTCTAATTACCTGTTCTTTGGAGACATTTCCCATCTGATGTGACTGTGTCGTGGTGTTTGGGGTTGTCGTTTAGATCAGGAAACTATATCATTCTCCTTATGCTTTAATCTCCTAGTTCTTATATCTTTGTGTCTTTCTCTTTTGCAGTTGTTCTTCTCCGTCGTGCTCTACCTATTCCTCCCTTTCCAAACGCTTCTGCTTGTTTTTCTCGCCTCAAGGCATTGTTAAACAGTAACAAATTACTTTAAAAGGTGTGTGTGTGTGTGTGTGTGTGTGTGTGTGTGTGTGTGTGTGTGTGTGTGTGTGTGTGTGTGTGTGTGTGTGTGTGTGTGTGTGTGTGTGCTTGCTTGCTTGCTCGTAGAACACGATAAAGATGAAGCACAATGTCGTTGCTTCATATTATCATGTGATATATTCTACCTTGCCATATTGGGTTATTAGTCCAAGCCTAATTACTGTGGACACCCCACAATGGCAGGCGTGAAGTGTCTGCAACTTGCATGCCAACTATATTTAAGGTCAAGTGTAAGTTGTTTTAAATTCCGCTAAACAATTGTATGTTGTAATTTCAACGACTGGTTCCATGTTTAAGGAGCCACAATTAGTCAAGATCTTAAAGAAGTACAGTATGTAACATACAACACACACACACACACATAGGGGGCCAGGTAGCCTGGTGGATAGCGTCCAGGACTTGTAATTCTGTGGCGCGGGTTCGATTCCCGCACCCGGCAGAAACAAATGGGCAAAGTTTCTTTCACCCTGAATGCCCCTGTTACCTAGCAGTAAATAGGTACCTGGGAGTTAGTCAGCTGTCACGGGCTGCTTCCTGGGGGGTGTGTGTGTGTGTGGTGTGGAAAAAAAAAATAGTTAGTGTAGTTAGTAAACAGTTGATTGACGGTTGAGAGGCGGGCCGAAAGAGCAAAGCTCAACCCCGTAAAAATACAACTAAGTGAATACACACACACACACACACACACACACACACACACACACACACACACACACACACCTTTTAAGTAATTTGTTACTGTTTAACAATGCCTTGAGGCGAGAAAAACAAGCAGAAGCGTTTGGAAAGGGAGGAATAGGTAGAGCACGACGGAGAAGAACGAAGAAGATGGTCACTTGATATGAATATGGAACAGTTTTGACTGGGACTTTGCTTGTATGCAATGTCATTCTCCTATTGTTTCTCTGCCCTCCTAGTATCTGGGTAATAATTTCTGGCCCTTTTATATGCTTTGTGAAGTTCCTTCTGTTTTGTGTGTTCTATATTACTTCCATCCACTTCTGGTCTTTTTCTTTCCAGACACTGCTTGTTGATCCATTGGCTAATGTTCGTCTTGCTTTCCTGAACCCTAAGTGGTGTTATAGATCTTTCTTCAGCTTCTATGAGTTTGTTTGTTATGTAGTCCATGTTCCTGTATTGATTTTCCCTTGAACTTCTTCCCCATTCTATCCATTCATTGGGGTATTACTCATTATCTGGTGATCCCTTGAGAATATTGCATTGTTAATCATGCCAGTTAGTTAGGTCTCTAATTATGGTATTGCCTAAGGGTCTGTTTCCTCAGTATTTTCTTTGAATTCATCTGCTTTATTTGACAGTCTATCAGCATTGGTGTACTGATCTTCAGGGTCTTTACTGTTGTTCTGTCCTCTGGATGGTTTCTACCCTTGGTAAGGAGTTTAGTTAGCTTAATGGTGAATTTGGGATGTGGAAGAGACCAGGGAAGTAGAGTCTTGAGGCTCTTGGCTGGAGATGGAGTGTGATAGAGTGCCATTTATGGGACTTATATTAGGGCTGGAAGCAGGAAGCGATAAACAAATCCACACGGGCGAGACGAGGGTGGATTTGTTCATTGATGCATCACACTATTGTGATTTCTGTGTGTAAGGAGTGGTAGAAAATCGGGTGGTTGAGTTCAAATGGATATGGTGAGGGAGAGTTATGATCAGGGGTAGCAATTGTGGATGGAAGGTTTGGACTGATGGTAGAGGGAAAGTGGTGCTACTGGAATGGGGGGGGGGGGGAGAATGTTGGTTTCTGGTATGTTTGGTCTGGGGGAATGATCTGGAGGTGTTCTGGTTTTCGTGCCTTGTCAGGGAGTCGAACCCCCTTCTGTTTGGGGGTTCTAACTGCTCGTTGTCCTTGCACTGTGTCCCTTCTATGTGGGGGGGGGGAGGTGATTGTTTCCTGGCTCTTGTTTCATTCCCTCTTCTTCTGTCTTCGGCCCACTCTTCTCCCTTCATTCCATCTCCATGTCCTGTCCCCTCTTTGTTTTGTCCTTGCTTTCATTTCCTTCTTGCTCAAGACATTTTCACAGTAGACCTTTTCAAGCCCCCTTTCTGTTCTGAGGTTTCTTTTTGGTTCGTGAAGATTTACGAAGCTGTTCGTTCATAAATATCAGTTTCAGTGGTCTACTCTTCCTGTTTTCTCGTGATACAATATATATCCCTGGGTCATATATATATACATATATACAATAAATGTTATATATATATATATTATATATATAGATATATATATTATATATATATATATATATATATTATTATATATATATATATGACACAGCCTGTATATGTCTCCCAAATCCTTTTCAGCCTCTCGAAGGCATAGGCCTCTCCAGAGCTCTGTAACAGATCTCCAATGCATAACTGTATGCTTGGTATCTTCTGTTATCTCAAAGAGTCCCTGAATGATTACTCTCCTTGTGAATTATCCTCCAAGTCTGTTCTTTCATTGACTGTGAAATTTGCTACTTGGAGAGCAACATTATCATCATTTTTTGCCACTGCAGTGTTGCTATTGAGTTCTTGGTGGTGCCACGTGGTGCCATTCACAGGGTTCAGGTTCTCGAGTATAGTCTCAATGGTTGCTGGCCTCTCCTGGCACATCTGGCACAGCTCAGCATTCCTCTCCGTCTCCTTCATTTGGTGTTTGCTCAAGTCGTCTGCCAAGTTTCTTATTTTCTGTTCCCTTTTGCATCTAGATCCTGTATTTTTTTCCTGCTAAGTTACTCACATTTTCTCCATTTCTTTTGCCAAGAAAACTTTTAGCTCCACATCCTGTTTCATTATTTTCTCCTGGCACTGTGTACGGAGTAGCAGCATCTGTGTGGTGTGTGTGTGTGTGTGTGTGTGTGTGGGTGTGTGTGGTGTGTGTGTGTGTGTGGTGTGTGTGTACTCACCTAGTTGTACTCACCTAGTTGTGCTTGCGGGGGTTGAGCTCTGGCTCTTTGGTCCCGCCTCTCAACCGTCAATAAACAGGTGTACAGTTTCCTGAGCCTAATGGCTCTATCATATCTACACTTGAAACTGTGTATGGAGTCAGCCTCCACCACATCGCTTCCTAATGCATTCCATTTGTCAACCACTCTGACACTAAAAAGTTCTTTCTAATATCTCGTGGCTCATTTGGGCACTCAGTTTCCACCTGTGTCCCCTAGTGCGTGTGCCCCTGGTGTTAAACAGCCTGTCTCTATCAACCTGTCGATTCCCCTGAGAATCTTGAATGTGGTGATCATGTCCCCCCTAACTCTTCTGTCTTCCACGAAGTGAGGTTTAATTTCTGCAGTCGCTCCTCGTAGCTCTACCTCTCAGCTCGGGTACTAGTGGTGGCAAACCTTTGAACCTTTTCCAGTTTAGTGTCTTATGCTTGACTAGATAGGGGACTCCATGCTGGAGCCGCATACTCCAGGATTGGTCTGACATATGTGGTATATAATGTTCTGAAAGATTCCTTACACAAGTTTCTAAAGGCCGTTCTTATGTTAGCCAACCTGGCATATGCTGCTGATGTATCCTCTTGATATGAGTTCAGGGGACAGGTCTGGCGTGATATCAACCCCCAGGTCTTTCTCTCTCTCTGACTCTTGAAGTATTTCATCTCCCAAATGATACCTTGTATCTCGTCTCCTGCTCCTACCCCTATCTTCATTACATTCATTTGCTTGGGTTAAACTCTAACAGCCATTTGTTCGACCATTCCTGCAGCTTGTCCAGGTCTTCTTGAAGTCTCAAGCTGTCCTCCTCTGTGTGTGTGTGTGTGTGTGTGTGTGTGTGGTGTGTGTGTGTGTGGCGTGGTGGTGGTGTGGTGTGTGTGTGTGTGTGTGTGTGTGTGTGTGTAAATCTCGAAATTAACACGTGATGAAAATGTGACAGTGTCAGAACACGGAGGAAAAATTGAAAGAGGAATTTCCTTTTAAGTACTTTCGTATTTAATAATACATCTTCAGAAGGGTGTATTATTAAATACGAAAGTACTTAAGGAAATTCTTGTTCAATTCTTTCTCCGTGGTCTGACACTGTCAATTTTTCATCACGTGTTAATATTCGTGATGTTACACGCACACAACAACATAATATTATATATATTATATCTTATTATATATATATATATTATATATATATATATATATATAATATATGTGGTTACCCGTAGTAGCCAGAACGGTCCCGTACTCGGCCCTAGTATGCAAGGCCCGATTTCCCTAATAAGCCAAGTTTCCTGAATTTATACATTTTTCAACATTTATTTCTTATGAAATGATAACGCTAACCATTCATTATGTATGAGTTAAATATTTTAAATTTGAGTTAAAACTAACGTAGATTATGACTGACCTAACCAACCCTACCCAAACCTAACCTAACATATCTTACCCTAACCTAAACTAACACAATTAAGTCAATAATTTATGTTCTTAATATAATATAATAATATATTTCAAATAAACTAATTGGAAACAATCTATTGAAAATAAAATCACTCGGCCAATTAGGCAAATCGGGCCTTGCATAGTAGGCCGCGAAGTGTGTTCTGGCTACTAGGTACAAAAAATAATATATTAACACTTCAATATCCATTTCAATACCTGAATCAAGTCACCCCTTCCTCATCGCTTATCTAGAGAATATAAGGTTAGCTCTGCTAATCTCTCTTCACAAGGGAGAGTTCTAATTCCTGGGACTAACTTCGTCGTTCTTCCCTGTACACGTAAAGCCAAGTTAATTTATAATTCGGGAAGATAAAGCTAGAGAATAACATTTGATGCTGTCAGATCACACACTAGAAGGTGAAGGGGCGACGACGTTTCGGTCCGTCCTGGACCATTCAAGTCCATCGACTTGAGAATGGTCCAGGACGGACCGAAACGTCGTCGTCGCTTCACTTTCTAGTGTGTGGTCTGGTCAACTTACTTTAGCCACGTATAGTGGCTCATCGCCTGGATAACACTGATATTGAACTGCTAACGCTTCTCGAGATGAATCCAGAACCCTTTTGCTTTATTCTCTACGTATAAACTTTAATTTGGGGGCTTAGGACCCCACTATGACTCGCAGATGTTCTCGCATTCAGACTTGCTAATTTGAACACTGTCTAGTAGATACGTGGTAACTCTACATTACTTAGGTTCAGAATCTGTTTGACAGGTTCGGGGAGTAGAAAAAACTTCCGGACCAGTCAAGGTTTGACACGATATTTGACATTTTCTTAACATGCATTGCTTTTCTCTCTCTCTCTTCGTCGGCTAATATTTCTTCAGTTCTGTTGTAATTCATTTGTGTTCTTAATGTTGACTTCTGCTAAAAGTTATATTTACCACATTGATCCATGTTGAAAAAATCAACAAACGCCGTGACGAGGGCTCGAACCTACGGCCGAGAGGACGCTCCATGTTTCTGTGAACGCAATAATATCTAAAGGTCTGTGCACACACTGACTTTAATTCATAAATTATTTTTTTTACTAATAATGTGTTATGTTTATGCCTGTGTACCCATTATTACTCGCTCGTCTTGAGTATAATTTACACAAAAATAAACAAATCCTTAAAGATTTGTTATCTTTCTAGCCCCAAGATTTGACCTCAAGTTTCCCAGCTCGATAATCATAGATTTGTATCCTTCTAGCCCCAAGATTTGACCTCAAGTTCCCAGCTCGATAATCATAAAGATTTGTTATCTTTCTAGCCCCAAGATTTGACCTCAAGGTTCCCCAGGATAATCATTAAAGATTGTTATCTTCTAGCCCCAAGATTTGACCTAAGTTTCCCAGCTCGATAATCATAAAGATTTGTTATCTTTCTAGCCCCAAGATTTGACCCCAACTTTCCAGCTCGATAATCATATAAAATATTGTCTTCTACCAGTTCAAAATACATCGATACAATATGATGGTGATGATGGTGACGGTGCTATAAGGTGATGATGGTGATTCCGAGGTATAAACAGTCATTACTCCTCAACTAATTATGTATACGTGCCAATATATGTATACGAAGAGAAGCCTGTCGATGAAGACAGGCTGAATCGTCTCGTGTATATTTTAGGTTCGGGGGGATTGTATTCAAGTACAGATGATTTGCATGCAGATGTCCATGTGGTCTCAATTCACCATTCACTTCTCAGTGCATGAAGTCTGGTCGGTGTGTAAGATGCTCCTATTGGCTCCGAATCGGTTTGACCTCAATCAAGTCATTTAGGATTTAATCCTTTCTGCGTATGTCAGTGATATAAGTTTTGTCTTCCTTGGAGAGGGTAGAGGGAGGGACAGGGTGACAGCAGGTGGGGGGGGTGGTATCAACCCGTCTCAATACGCCTGAATATTATATATATATATAGATATATATATATATATATATATATAGATATATATATATATATATATAATTATAGAATATATAAACAGCCTGGACACAGACTCAAGGAACACTGCTGCACAGAATGAAGAAACACTATTGGACAAAATCAAGAATAGTGATCTTTGCATCAACTCCATTATGTCAACCCGTTCTCTCGCCTAATAGGTTGCATTTTTAACGGAATTGACAGTTTGTCAAAATTCGACTTATTAGTCAATTAAAACACCGGAAAGTTGATGGTTTCTGTGAATATCGTTAGGTTAGGTGGGTTGCTGGGGTTCGTTCGTTCTGGTTAGGGAAAACAGTTTCATTTTTTACGGAGTGACAAGTCGAGAAAACGTGTGATTTATCCAAGGCGTGTTTGCAATGTTGCAGGCATCAACACTCTAGTCCACAATGTTAATATCTTCGTCCATCTCAATACCATCAACACGTACATGATATCTTCCCCTGGCTCAATATTGCTCAATATGTGATCACCCGCGTGCAGGTCATTGTTATCAATTGCACATGTCATC
>WNGS01169498.1:13151614-13168400 GCA_020271785.1 Procambarus virginalis
AAGTTTCCTCCAGCTTGAAACCTTCTCTTTGTGATTCTTTGCTTTCAGTCTTTCAGGTACTCCCTTACCTAGTTCAATGTTTTCCTTAGTATTCCACCCTGCTTCTCCATCTTGTTCACCGGTCTCATGAGGAAGTGACAAATGAGTTACGAAAATCTTAAGAAAATGCAATCTACCCAGCACTTTTTTTTCCTAACAAACTTTATTAACCCTGTCATTGAACTAAATCAGGTTTGTCAGGCACAATTTTCCTTTTTTAAATCCATGTTCACATTTTGTCACATAGTTCTCTCCAGATGCTCCACCATTCTCGACATGATTACTTTCTCCAGCACTTTACACAGAATTCTTGTCACTGACACCGGTCTGTTATTTAGTGTTTCCTTTCTCTTCCTTTTCTTAATATTGGAACTATTCCTTTTTCCAGTTTTCTGGGCTAATTCAGGCTGGCTCGAGCATTTTGATTCAAATTTTATTAAATGGGTGACGAGGTACTTCAGCAGGTGTTTTATTAGGTGTTTTCTTACCTTTTCTGCAGTAACTACAATGTCATCCATTGTTTCTTCCAGCCTTGCATCTCAGAACGTTGGTCTCCACGCTGGTTCTACTGTAAAGACCTCCTGAACTCTTTGTTGAATTCTTGACATACCTCATTATCATTTTCTGTGAGACTTTCCCATTGTCTTCTCAATCTGTATGATTTAGAGGTAATTTTTTTTCTTATATATGTATATATATGGTGACACTATTGTCGTCTGGTGGTGGCACTGTCATTGTCTGGCACTGTTGTCTGATGGTGATACGAATATATAGATTAAGACCACGTAAGTCAGTATTCAGTTAGGCTAACTTTGGTATGCAGTCGATACTCATTCGTACTAGGAAGCGTTAATACTGCGATGGTTTTTAATTTGTCTTAAACCACGGCAATATTTACGTCGGGGGATCGATAGCGTAAACAAATGTAGTGTGACGTAGAAGGAGAGTATTGTGTGTCCTTGGGTGTGGGGAGGATGTGTTAGATGTTGGAAATTATACCGACTCTGGTCTCTGGCTTTTGTTGTGTCTTGGGGATGTTGGTGGATGTATTGTACCTCTTACTGAACGGTGTATTCTCTCTCTGTATCTGTCTCTCTCTCTCTCTCTCTCTCTCTCTCTCTCTCTCTCTCTCTCTCTCTCTCTCTCTCTCTCTCTCTCTCTCTCTCTCTCTCTCTCTCTTTCTCTATCGCTGCTGCTCCTCCTCCTTCCTCCCTAATTTTCTGTGTCCTGTCTTCATTCATTTCAACACCCCCCTCATTGTTAGTTGAAACTGATGTATGTCTTTTTTCTATTTCAGGTAAGACAGCTGGCCTGTGAGGGGGACACAATCGCAAGTGATAGGGAAGAAGCGACCGAACCGCATGTATACACAAAATATATTATATATCTGAAGACTGTGATAAAGGATACGCCGAAGGAAGGAATGCGCACCAGAGTTAGTTCCTGCAGGGTGGCGTTGAGGTAGAGAGAGACGCCGCCGTCAGCGTATACCAATATATGGAGGTACTGTGTCCTTCGACGGGCATTCTCGGAGACACCTTAGCCCCGGGTAGCGTGGATGCTGAGGTGGTCGTGGTGCTGCTGCTGCTGCTGCTGCTGTTGCTGGTGCAGGAGGAAGGGGTGCTCCCGGCTGCTTCTCCGTTCATCTCAGCCTCGCCTATAGTAGTGGTGATGTTTTCCTTGGGCTTGATGACTTCCCACAGTGTCTTGCCCATCACCACTATCGCCACCACCACTATCATTTCCCTCACTACCACCCCCATCATCTCTTCCATCCACAGCATTGTCACGAACGCTCCACCTGCTTTTTATTCTCGTCTGTTGCCCCCGTCTCCGATCTCCCCACACTGCCCCTTCCCGTTGGTCTGCGCCACTACCACCCACTCCGCCCACACACCCACCCCTCACGCCCACACCTGCAGGGGCATCGCGGCAGCGGAACTACGACAGGCCATCTTACCAATCGCGTCATCTGTCGGATATCCAGCATCTTGAGAACTGGTCTTTGAGAGTATTGACGACTCCTCGACAAAGTTCGCCCATCGTTCTAGCATTAAACCATTGCCTATTAGCTGCTAAGGTGGTTGTAAATACCGTATAATTGCTACTTGGTATAATTATCGCTGCTACTTTTTATCTTCTAGCCAGGCAACAAAGTCTAGTTTTCTACCGCAGAAGTTTCATAAACGTTTACGAATGTCCTCCCTAAGTGCCCTCTCAGAAGTGCCTGTATGTCATAGAATGGGTCATCTGTTTGGTGATGTAAGTTGATTGATAGCGACTTCGCATGACGAACTCTCGTTCAACGTAGTACTCTCATCACGAGCTCTTCAATCACGGTAAATCCAAGCCAAAAGACCTCTGTGTGAATAACCGGTTGAGATAACCTGCTCGGAGCGTTTGTTATCTGTTCGGACGCTCTGAAACATTAACCACAGGAGTAGTTTAACTATTCATAATTATTGTATAACTAACTATTCATTGTTGTATTGTGAAAGTGATCACACCCAAAACCAGTGATGCGTATCATTGGCGGAAAGTGACCCCCCATTTAGATGAAACAGCGGTGGAAAGTGATCCAGGTGAATGAAACTGGCGGAAAGTGATCCAGGTCAATTTGTTAGTTCGTGTGTCATTGTTTGTGTGAGAAAATTGGCATTGCAAACGGCCGTTACGGCGATCAAGAAAAAGCCGAAGCAAAAGAAAAGGAAAAAGAAATCACACTTCCCCCCTGCACACACACACACACACACACACACACACACACACACACACACACACACACACACACACACACACACACACACACACACACACACGGCCCACTATCCCTTGAAGCTGTGATGCCCCGGATGTGATACAAGAGGACGATACGCCTCTCAGACTAAACAAATCTTCAGCAGACTATTTGGAACGAACCTGAAAAAGCAAAAAAAAAAAAAAAAGGCTCACACTGTATAGGAGGGGACTTTTGACACGCAGAAAACAGAGAAAAGGGTTAAGATACAGACGTTGAAAAGATGAGAGAGGACAAATTGAAATAACCATCAATTAGAAGATCATTTGTTCTACAACGTTAATGCGAAAAGTGTTTGGCGCTTATAAGCTAAGGCCGAGATAGTCATAGAAAGCTGAGGGAAGGAATCGGAGGCAATAGAATAGTAGGCATAGAAGAATGATAAGCAGTGAATGAGAGAAATAGAAATCAGGGAAGAGAAGAAAGGCATAAAAAAACAGGAAGAAAATCAAAGTAAAAAAAAAGAAAAAGAGAGGTGGAAAGTAAGTGTGGAGGGAAAAATTTAGGATATAGGTGAAGGTGGAGTTTGACGACGAGCTCACGGGACTTATACAGCAAGATCGCCCTTACTGCTCCGCCAGCCGCTACCATCATGGCTTCTTATTGCAGGTAGGTCCTCGTCGCATCTTTGTGTTCGCTTTTACTTCTCTGCTGTTGTTGAAGCGTGTGTGTGTGTGTGTGTGTGTGTGTGTGTGTGTGTGTGTGTGTGTGGTGTGTGTGTGTGTGTGTGTGTGTGTGTGTGTGTGTACTCACTTAGTTGTATTTTTTTTTACGGGGGTTGAGCTTTGCTCTTTCGGCCCGCCTCTCAACTGTCAATCAACTGTTTACTAACTACACTAACTACTTTTTTTTTCCCACACCACACACACACCCCAGGAAGCAGCCCGTGACAGCTGACTAACTCCCAGGTACCTATTTACTGCTAGGTAACAGGGGCATTCAGGGTGAAAGAAACTTTTGCCCATTTGTTTCTGCCGGGTGCGGGAATCGAACCCGCGCCACAGAATTACGAATCCTGCTCGCTATCCACCAGGCTACCTGGCCCCCCGTGTGTGTGTGTGTGTGTGTGTGTGTGTGTGTGTGTGTGTGTGTGTGTGTGTGTGTGTGTGGAAAAAAAATAGTACTTACAGTTGATTGATTGACAGTTGAGAGGCGAGCTGAAAGAGCAATGCTCAATCCCCGCAAATACAACTAGGTGAATACACACACACACACACACACACACACACACACAGAGCGGTATGCCACCAGGCTCGTCCCGGAACTGAGAGGATTGAGCTACGAGGAAAGGCTAAAGGAGCTGAACCTCACATCCCTGGAAAACAGAAGAGTAAGGGGAGACATGATAACCACCTACAAAATTCTCAGGGGAATTGACAGGGCGGACAAAGAGAAACTCTTCACCACGGGTGGGACACGAACAAGGGGACACAGGTGGAAACTTAGTACCCAGATGAGCCACAGAGACGTTAGAAAGAATTTTTTCAGTGTCAGAGTAGTTAATAAATGGAATGCACTAGGAAGTGATGTGGTGGAGGCTGACTCCATACACAGTTTCAAGTGTAGATATGATAGAGCCCAGTAGGCTCAGGAATCTGTACACCTGTTGATTGACAGTTGAGAGGCGGGACCAAAGAGCCAAAGCTCAACCCCCGCAAGCACAATTAGGTGAGTACAATTAGGTGAGTACACACACACACACACACACACACACACACACACACACACACACACACACACACACCTGCCGGATCCAGACATACAAGCCCACTCGTCAACAAGCAGTTAAGTAGTTTGACATCTCGCCCAAAAAATATATATACAAAACATCAAAATATTATTGTGTTGTCTGCATTGTATACGGACAAGAATTTAATACATTTATATTATAGTGATATCAGCATATACTTTGGTCACGTGTTATATGAATTATATGCTTAACATAGACATTAATGAATAAATGAACACATTTATAACAACGAATATACCATTTATCACGTCTCATTTCTTCGTGTTAATCAGCACGTTATTGCTAATTACATGTTACTTTTTATGCAGCTTCTAACGAGTATTGATTATTTGTATTTTTAAGTTAATCTTTTTGTGTTTGTATTTTCAGCAAATACAATTTTGCCTTTAACTTATGACAGTTTTTTTTTTTTTTGAAGATTTTGTGAGTGAGTTATTGACATAATTAAGCTATGTACAGGTAGCACACACTGCAATATGTCGATGCCAACTGCACACCGCAGCCTTGCAAAGAATCTTAACAAACTGCAACAGGGGAACAAAATTCTCAGGGGAATTGACAGGGTGGACAAAGACAAACTCTTCAGCACGGGTGGGACGCGAACAAGGGGACACAGGTGGAAACCTAGTACCAAGATGAGCCACAGAGACGTTATACAGAATTTTTTCAGTGTCAGAGTAGTTAATAAATGGAATGCACTAGGAAGTGATGTGGTGGAGGCTGACTCCATACATAATTTCAAATGTAGATATGATCGAGCCCAATAGGCTCAGGAATCTGTACACCAGTTGATTGACAGTTGAGAGGTGGGACCAAAGAGACAAAGCTCATCCCCCGAAAGTACAATTAGGTGAGTACAGTAGTCTTCTGAAATTTAAACCTGACGTTTGAAATGTAATAATGGCAAGAAAATGAAGCGGATCAGAAGAACGATACAGCCAAATCAAATTATTAGTTGTCTTTGAAAAAATAATAAGGCATAGTGAAGCCTTCCGCAAGATCACATAAGTAGCATAGGCAAAGCTAGACAATTTACATGTAACCTTGGGAAATCTTACCTACCCTCTCAAGAGTTTAGTCTTGTGGTGGGGAAGTGGTTCACATCTGCCGCCCTAGGCTCAGTGGGGGATTGGCTAGGAGGCTCTATTCTGCTCCCGTCCAAGCATTGTACATGGGAAGTATCCATGTTGAGTACCTCTGCAGGTCATTAGTCCACCTGCCGGAAGGGTCACCTGTAAGGGGCCACTTTCGGAGGTACGTTTGGAGGTTCATACTAGGGTTCGAGGGAGAAAGAGTTATTTGAAGTGATGTTGGAGAATGCTTATTGCAGTAGGACAATTAAAAAGAAGGGAGCACCGTGTGGGACGACGTACTCTTTTTCTGCACTGGCCATTGCTCGGCCCTGATTGCTGCGTTGGTAGGTGGTAGCCTTTGTGGTGGTATAGGGCTTGTGAGGCAGGTGACCAGGCCGCTGAGTCAGGCTATGATACAAGATCGCCCGAAACGCTATGCGTACTTTTGGCTTTAGATATTGTTTGTACTATCTCTATCTTTAAATCCATCATTATGTAAATCAATGGATGTACCTGAATAAAGAATCTGAATCTAAAGATCGGGCGACGTTGGGTCCAGACCTGGCTCAGTCTGTGGTTCACCCTGACGATCCTCTCCATTCTTCTGCCACTTCCTTCGCAGGGTCGACTGACAAGAGTACCCAGAGGTGACTACCTCGTCACCGGACTTGACTCCATCTTTGATTGTACAAGTGTGCCTTTTGTCCTCCAGCATACTTGAGGACCTCAGCAACTACTCACAGTTGAACATGTGGCCACAGACTTTAACCTCAAATATTGTTATGTGCCAGGATCTGTTTGGCCGCGTGACTCAAGATATTTTGGTTATCTTGATGATCTTACCTACCAAGATGATTTACACTTAAGCAACTTGTTGATTCTGTGGATACACATGTTACTCTTTAATCCCACTCAGACTGGCACTTGCTTCATTGAGGGATGTTGTTGTTTGTTGTTTAGCACGGAACAAATAGCACGGGCTATGGTGTATCCTAATTGAGGGCCTTTCTAAGGGGGCAGCTGACTGTCTGGCTGCCCTCTTCTGCATTTGGCGAAACAAAGTTAGGAGCTCCAACAAAGTTCAATTAAATCATCGGCACCATCATCCTCTCTCCTTTCCTGGGTAGCTGTTTGATAAGATGGTCTAGAAGCTTTTCACCCTTTATGCTGGACTGCCTCTTCCTTGCTACCTCCTTATTTTTCACACTATATTTGATGCTGACCTCCACGCTGTCCCCCCCCCTTCCTTTGCCTCCCATGGCGTGTGGTAGCGAGTTCCTTGGTGGAAGTCGGACGTGCTCATGCTATATGTTGTAAGCATGCAGCCTGGAAAAAGCACCATGTAGGTTAATACCCGAAACTATTATTGTTTTGGAAGGCGAGTGCGCGGGCCCATAGGACCATCCATACAGCTCCACCATTAATGTTGACTGGCTTCTGCCTCATGTATGGAAGAAAGTGCATATGATTGTGGGTATATTTGTTCCGGACATAACCACTGTGCTTCATCATTCCGCTGCGGCAGCGATGACTTCTGTTTCCTCCAGTACCAACTCCAACTTGCGAGCAATTGCGTGTCATCCCATGCCACCAATCTTGACTTCAAGTTCTCCTTAAATAAGACTCGTGCTATGACTTATACTCGAAGGCATGTCGTTCCTCATCACCTGTTGCTACTCTTTGGCAGTTCTCATCTATACAAGGATAATGCCACACACTTCGTGGCTGATCTTTGACACTTGTTTTTCTTGATTAATTCCCATGTCCTCTCACCTCAAGAGTCTTCATGAGGTGAGAGGACTCGTTCTTCTTGGGGATGCACACTTCATTTGCTCTCCTCTCTTGTGTTGTCTAAACTCAATTATTGCTGCCACGCCTGTTCTTCTGCCTTGCCATTGGCCTTTCATCATCTGGATGTTCTGCAGCATAATGGATTAGTCCTCAGCTCTAGTGCCTTTCAATTCTAACCATGATATATATGTGCTTCAGCCTATAATTTAGACTTATTGTCTTGTGTATGACCCTTGGTTCTGTGTGACAGTGAATACCAACATTATCCTCACTTTAATAAGACTTTATTGAAATCCTCAGATTAGGCAAAATTGTAATTAATTTTGTCAATAAAGATAATAATAATAAACTTGTTTCCCAGCCAGAGCTGTATGTCTGGACCAGCATCCCGAGTCTGCAGGATTGCCAGGATCATTACTGCCTTTGCTACGTCGCACAGTCCTTGCAACATTCCCACTCCCACTTGTATCGTTCATTCACTACTCACCCTCAGGAGGGCACTGCACTTCTCACCGCTGTCCTTTCCTGCAATGATGGCTAGGTTGCCAGATTCCCTGTTGGCTCACGTTTGCAATATCTCCATATTGTTCTTCTTTCCTTGCCTGGTGGGATCCTCCGCAGATGGTTTTCTGAACTGAATTGTCCCACTTACAAGTCGTGCACCTCTTTGTAGGATGATAATCCCAAGCCAGAAAACTTGGGAAGTTTCGTAAGGCCCAGAAGGCTTATAGCCCCATCTTCCCTACTGTCATGAAATGCCTTTTCCTTGAACATTTTCCCTTTTACATACACACCATTGTTGTGTTAACAGATGGGTCCAAGTGTGTCGACTATGTTGGCTACTCCGTTGTTTGACTTGATCAATCCTATATGCGCTTATCTCAGCCTCTGGGGATAAGAGCCCCAGAGGCTCTTATCTTCACGACAGAACTTTTCGCAATTTCATATGTTGATCATCTGCTGCTTTTTTTTTAGGCATCAGTTTTCCTTAGTCACTGCAGTTGGCTGCGCAGTGCTCTCATGGGTGAGTAATTTAACGCTTTGCATCCTGTGGTTGTCGAAATCCAGTTCTGGCTGTTTGTCATCTCGCGCAGATTAAAGACAGTCGAATTTTCCTGGTTCCCAGGCTAATATATATAGCATTACCTTGTAGATCATTCATGCTTGACCATTTTATAGGACACTGGGACAAGTTTAAATGGTCTTAGTGGCGGTGTCCGCAAGTTCAATCATGGTAACATTTATATATATATATATTTTAGACTGGGAACCAGCAAAATTCGACTGTCTATAAGGGATTCCTTATTCATATGTTTACCCCGTCATTCATTCTGCAATCTGCAACGATGAGCAAGGGTGTTTGTTGGTCTGGCGTTACAGGTCACAAACTACATGCTCTTAAATGTGGTTTGTGTCCTTGACCTTCCTCCTATACCACATGTAATAGACGGTAGGAAATGGCTCTGGCTAGGTTGAGTATCGGCAACACACACTCTTAACCCATTGTCATTTAATGGAACAACGAACTGCTCTTTGATTTTCTGAACTGAATTGTCCCACTTACACGTCGTGCACCTCTTTGTAGAATGTCGCGATTTTCAGGATGATCGTATATCTTACGTTGCTGTTTTTTCTCTCCGGGTCACTTGGTCCTCGATTATATACTTGGTGAACCCGATACATTTGATGTCGCTTGTCTTATGTCCTTTGTTCTTGCATTGGCATCCCCAGTGATATTTAGCGCCTGTTGAATATCCTGCAACAGATGGCGCTACGTAGTGTTCCTGGCTTGGTGCTTCCTTTTGATAATGCTCGTTGACATAGGATTTTTTCAAGTATTTAAGCATCTGTAAAGAGCTCGTACTTTTTTTGTTTGCATTTGTTTAGAAAGTACAAACACATTGCACTTGAATTGTGGTTATGTTGTTATGGAATGTAATGAGGCTAGTCATTCCCCAGTAGACAAGACTTCCACTATCTTGAGATGAGACTATCTATCTATCCACTGGACTATGACCACTAGGAAGAACCACTTCCACTATCTATCTTCCACTAGACGTTTGTTGTTGTTATGGATTCAGCAACTCGGAATAAGTTCCAAGTAGCACGGGCTATGGTGAGCCCGTAACTTACCTGTCACAGGAGCGGGGCAAGTAGCACGGGCTATGGTGAGCCCGTAACTTACCTGTCACAGGAGCGGGGCAAGTAGCACGGGCTATGGTGAGCCTGTAACTTACCTGTCACAGGAGCGGGGCAAGTAGCAAGGGCTATGGTGAGCCCGTAGTGGACTTACCTGGCACAGGAGCGGTGCTGTGTCTGTGCCACTAGACAATACATCCAATCATATTGATTAGCTATGTCCCCAAAGCATAGGGTAGATCGAGTGGCTAAAAAATTTAGTGTGGCTAAAATTTTATTCCTATTCGAAGTGATTACATTGATATTTGCACCTGTTGACAAATATGAACATATTAATTATATTCCGTGTTGTATTTTGCGGTTCTTACATTTTATTTTTTACTAGGTTTTTACTAGGTTTTTACTAGGTTTTTACTAGGTTTGGATATAAAAGGTTTTGAGTGTCATAGAAAATGTAAAGATACTGAAGATTTCAGGCGTTTATATTTTCATCACAGTGTCCTGGCAGAACCTTCTTGTAAACAAAGCTCTAACAGCGCATTTTCCTTCTCTTTTTCCTTGATATGTCCACGTTAGTCAGGGAAATTGCCACTAAAAGCCCCTAAGACCAGAGTACAGACGCGGTATTTATGGTATTAGTCTACTGGATAATATACTCGTGTAAATATAGACCTGGGTGGTGGTAGTGGTGGTGGTGGTGGTGATGATGGTGGTAGTGGTAGTGATAATGGTGGTAGTGGTGGTGGTGGTGATGATGGTGGTAGTGGTAGTGATAATGGTGGTAGTAGTGGTGGTGGTGATGATGGTGGTAGTGGTAGTGGTAATGGTGGTAGTGGTGGTGGTGGTGATGATGGTGGTAGTGGTAGTGATAATGGTGGTAGTGGTGGTGGTCGTGATGATGGTGGTAGTGGTAGTGATAATGGTGGTAGTGGTGGTGGTCGTGATGATGGTGGTAGTGGTAGTGATAATGGTGGTAGTGGTGGTGGTGGTGGTGATGATGGTGGTAGTGGTAGTGATAATGGTGGTAGTGGTGGTGGTGGTGGTGATGATGGTGGTAGTGGTAGTGATAATGGTGGTAGTGGTGGTGGTGGTGGTGATGATGGTGGTAGTGGTAGTGATAATGGTGGTAGTGGTGGTGGTCGTGATGATGGTGGTAGTGGTAGTGATAATGGTGGTAGTGGTAGTGATAATGGTGGTGGTCATTTTAGTGTTGACAGTTTCTTACCCAAAATTTACACATCAGTTAATGAAGAGAGTTCTTGTTTCAGCAGGATAAGAGTAGTGAAATATATTACTAGTATTGCATATGGGTTTCGTGTTGCCCAAAACATTTGATGATGTAGAAACTTTTAAGGTTTAATATATAAATTAATAGTAGTACGATTTGGAATGATAGTTTACTAGATTTTAGAAAAATGTAGTAAATCACATATAATTATAAGCAATGCTGAATAAATTTGCTATATAAATTGGCAATATATATAATTATACTCAGTAATTTTAAGGATTATAATTTTGCATTATTATTTTTATTAAAATAGTATTGCTGTATAATGATTAAAATAATTAGAGATGATTACATTTAATCATCGATAGTGATTCTGCAGGAGCACTTGTAATGACGTCACACGAACAGCTGTTCCGTATAAACATGTAATGACGTCACACGAACAGCTGTTCCGTATAAACATTGCAGCTGTTGAGGTTGGGGCTATTGGTCCCCCCACGCAGTCCACAGCACCAGCTGTGAAGGACGACCTATATCAGTGGTTGAACAAATCCACAAGAGCCATGACGAAGATTCGAACCTGCGTCCGGGAGCATCCCAGACACTGCCTTAGTCGACTGAGCTACGACAGGGTTAAAATCCTGGTTTGTGCCTCGGAGAGGCTACGGGATCCAGTAAGTTCAGTAGAACTTCGGTTTCAACTCTTTTAACCCTGTCGTAGCTCAGTCGATTAAGGCAGTGTCTGGGATGCTCCCGGACGCAGGTTCGAATCCTCGTCACGGCCCTTGTGGATTTGTTCATTTGATGCATCACGTTAGTGTGATCTCTGTGTGTAATGTTATATCAGTGGTTCCTTAATTCACACCGACAATCCACTGACGTCAGAACACTCATTGAGCTCTGAACACAATCTAGGTATTGTGTCCTGATCAATCATTGCTAATAAGAAATGACCAACGAAAGATGATCAAATATGATCGTGATCAATATATGATGATCATGATGATATATGATGGTCATGATGATCAATAGGCCTAAGTGGGTTGGATACTGAGTGAGGCCTATTCAAGTAAAATGGACACCTATGAAACATTTTTATGAATTTGAGTATATGAAATTAGACGATCTAAACAAACGCTAACAACAAGCTTAGGATATATATATTATTCCATCTATATATTACACAAGATGTTATAGTAAGTTATTATTATTGTTAAATATTATTATTAGTGATACCCTAGGGAGGGGGGGGAGGCTAAAGTTTCAGTTGGATATCAGTTACATGTCTCTTGAGATACTTCTTAATTGTGGGTGTTCAGTAGCTTGGGGCCAGATTCACGAAGCAGTTGCGCAAGCACTTACGAACGTGTACATCTTTCCTCAATCTTTGACGGCTTTCGTTACATTTATTACACAGTTTACAAGCGTGAAAACTTGCCAATCAACTGTTGTTATTGTTATAAACAGCCTCCTGGTGCTTCGGAGCTCATTAACTGTTTAATAATTGTAAACAAAGTCGTCAAAGATTGAGAAAAAATGTACAGGTTCGTAGGTGCTTGCGTAACTGCTTCGTGAATCGTTGGTTGGTAGAGCTAAGATCTTCCGCTTTTGAGTTCCGTGGTTCGAGGCTTCGATGACCCAAGTGAATGAAATATTATCCAGGTTTTAGTATCAACAATTTATTATTATTATTCTTAGTTAAATAATTCATTTTATCTAATGATTAATAGTAACGAATATAGATAATTCACAAAAGATAAAAGTTTATTTGTAAACTTCCTCACACTAGGCCCAACCACTTGGGCTGGACGGTAGAGCGACGGTCTCGCTTCCTGCAGGTCGGCGTTCAATCCCCGACCGTCCAAGTGGTTAGGTATCATTCCTCCCCCCCCCCACGTCCCATCCCAAAACCTTATCCTGATCCCTTCCAAGTGCTATATATGGTCATAATGGCTTGGCTCTTTCCCTTAATACTTCCCTTCCTCACATTAGCAACGTGCAGTGCATTTTAAATTGTCATAGACGAATAGGTCTTCGGACAATGAATGACGATAATGTGAATGGTAGTTACATTAACGCATCCTATAGTCCCTCTTCATGGTGACTGGAACCGGACATAACCGTCACGAGACAAATGGATTGAATCGTGGATGTAAATAATTGCAGGACGAGGGTTGATTAGTTTATTATTAATAATTATAAGGCTTTTAAATCATTATAAGGTCTTATAAGGCCTAAATCAGTAAGTATTCCACGCTGTAGATCGGTCTAGGGAGCGGTGATTACATTTAAGAGATGCTCAATAGCATAATTTACTGCATATATTTTCTATGTAGTGTTTCTAAGTCTATTTAAGGCTAGGAAAAGTTAGATTTAGCTGTTGTCTTCTTTCTCTAATATTTTAATTTATTTATTTATTTTTTGGTAGGGGGTGGAGGTGCAACTCAATTTTGTGTACATTTCATCCACAGCTGCTATGGGTAATATTATTTTCGAATGGCAGGTTGGATTCATGCCAACTGCCACACATCATAGCCTGATTGCCTGGCCGGCCGAAGAGCAGCTTGTATCAGCGCGAGTGACCTTGCCTTTAAAACTGGGGTCATCACCATGACCTCTCACGTGGGGCTCGAACCCTGCTGTGTTTATCCCTCGCCTCGTATTTAATTCTGGGCAAGCACACTAGATTGGAAGTATTATATTTATATATTATAGTAGTGAATATGAATGTGTGTATGTTGGTGTGTTTGTGTCTGTCTAAGGTTGGAAGCCTTCTGTATTTTTTGAGATAAGTGTATTTTGATTTTGATGATTGTATATGTGTGTGTATTGGAATACTCGGGTCGATCCGGTCTCTGTCTTATGTCCTGTGAGTCTGCAGATTTATTGCCGTCTGTTTGCGTCTCTGTCTGTCTCTCTCAGTCTCTCTCTCTCTCTCTCTCTCTCTCTCTCTCTCTCTCTCTCTCTCTCTCTCTCTCTCTCTCTCTCTCTCTCTCTCTCTCTCTCTTCTTTCTCTCTCTCTTTCCCTGCCCGACACAGCACAGCATAAGTGTAGAAGACTCACTCTCGGGAGGAAGAGAACGGTTGGAACGCAAGCACACCTTTCCCGTCTCTCTGTATGTATATCTGTCTCTCTCTTCTAGTACCAGTGTACAGGCGCCATGAACACATTCACGGCGTGGGAGGGTGCGTGCAGGGCTGACACTCAGGACTCATCATCAGGACTCATCATCAGGACGGGTGTGGTGGCTGGGGAACCTGATGGTCGTGAACATACTGCAGGCTCTTACACAGAGTATTATAGAATTTGTTAAAGAAAATGCAGACATCAGTGCATAACATGTGTTAATATGAAATTGCAAGATTTATGGCGATCCCGATCCACCCATGTTGGGCACATACCCAACAGCAATCACTGTTTAAAATTGGATGTGACTAGCCCCAAGTATCTGTTTGTCACGTGAGGCTGGACGCGTCACTTGTCATGGAAATGGGTACAGTAATAGTGTAATGTGGAACAAGTATGGGTCTTGATGATAGTATGATAGTTATGACTATAGAGAGTGAGGGGCAAGCGGCGGCGGCGGGGAGGATAGTGGTTGGGGTGGTAGTGGTGGTTATTGGATGATAATAGTTGTAGCAGTGGTGGTGATGTTGACTGCTGTTGCAGGGGCCCATTGGAGATGATTTTTGTTTGTTGTCTTAGATTTAATTACTCAGAACGAAGTGTCCATGTAGCACGGGCTATGGCGAGCCCGTAAGTGGAGATGTTGATTGTAGTGGTAGTTATAGCGACTGATGGTGATGGTGGCAGGATGGTTGAAATGTTAGCAGTGCTGGTGGGTGTGATGTTCGCGGCGTTGGTGATATCGTCTGCTCCCGATATTTTGATGGCTGGATTGTCATTAATATATTGACGATAATGTGGGCTATACCGATTGTAATTGTTACAGTGGAGTTTACTAGCAGATGTAGTGGTGGTGGTGTTGACAGTGTCGGTGGTACAAACTGGATCACGGGCTCGCCATAGCCCGTGCTACATGGACACTTCGTTCTGAGTAGCTGAATCTGAAACAACAACAACAGCAGACAGGAATCACTCTTAACGTGATATCAATGATAAAATCTATTGATGTAATGAGAGGGTTTTGAATCACAGATCAGAGTAGGGCTCATGAACTCCTTTACCAACACTAGAAAAGGACCAGAGAGCTGAAGCTCAACCCCGGCAAACACACCTAGGTGAGTACCAGAGTGCATGGGAGTTATATGTAAAACTTGGATTGGCTTCAGTTGAAGCCTCCGTAGTTCCTGTGAATTCAGTGGAATCCCAGGTTGTATACCCAAATACAAATCCCAAATGTATACCCAAATGGAATCCCAGGTTGTCCCAAACCTGCATACAGAAATAACATCACATGAGACCAGAAGACATGGCATGATGTGCAGAATACCCCCGTTGAAAAGCAGAGGTGCAACAGGCACTCTGAGAGAGAACTCTATCAACATCAGAGGCCCGAGACTGTTCAACATGCTTCCACTACACATAAGGGACATAACTGGCCGACCCTCACAGTGTTCAAGAGAGAACTGGATAAGCACCTCCAAAGGATACCTGATCAACCAGGCTGTGACTCATACGTCAGGCTGCGAGCAGCCGCGTCAAACAGCCTGGTTGATCAGTCCAGCAACCAGGAGGCCTGGTCGACGACCGGGCCGCGGGGACGCTAAGCCCCGGAAGCACCTCAAGGTAAGGCAAGATATTCCGTATATTATGTCGTGGCACAAAGTGCGAACCCTGATCGCCGGTTCAAGTCGCCTCATTGCTCCACTCGGCCAAGAGATAGTCACGTGATAGTCACGTGATTTACGCGTATTTATCACCAATTGCTGGAGATTTAGTAACCTTCCTTTCTCATATTTCTCTTCTGATTTCTATTCCAGTAAAACTGATAATTTTTAGGTACATATTTCTCATTAACAAAATATATATCCAATTCAGTTAACGCGAATTTTTGGTGCATATGAAATATTGACCTAATTATTTTGTTCCATGCAGGTAAGGATGATGTCGAATCATGGGGAAAAAGGTAAGTTCTACCATGACAAATATCTTGTTCAATGTACAAAGTAATGGTATGGTACAATGGTACAAAGTCAATGGTACAAAGTAGCTGAACTCCTGCACATTGTTTTAAGTTTCCTGTATTATGGTAAAATTCTGTGACCGCGTCGATAATGGAGCGCGGATTTAGGCCTAAAACAGAGATCTTTTTGGAAAGGTATCCAGAACAACAGTTTATCATACCACCAAGAACGGTTAAAAATATATTAGAAAATCAAAAGGAAATTTATGAAGTTTATGAAGTGCATATTCCTGGCCTCAGGCCGGGCTCGGAGAGTAGTAGAACTCTGGAAACCCTCTACAGGTATACTCCAGGTAAAAACAAACCCCCCAAAGAGTTTCTTCCAAGTACACCAAACAAAGACCTTGAAGGAGACGGGTCCTTTGAAAAAGGAGTTTGGCCCAATTTAATGTGATCAAGAAATGAGTGACATTCTAAATAAGTACTTCGTGGAGATTACATTGCCAGACTGCACTTGGGTGCAACGTTGCAGACGGCTCGCTAATTGCTATTAAGATGCAAATACTGAACACCGGGTCCAGACCTGGGTGGACCTTACCAAGCTGGACCTCACTGTGGGTGGGTGGCTCAGGTTGGGGGCTATACCTGGTCAAGATTCACTTTGGTCGCGAGAATCCATTAATGCAAAAAGGACAAGATTCTCATCACAGTTTTATAGATTGTGACTTAATAGGTAGTATACGTCTTGGAGACACAAGAGATGAGTAGAAATAACTGGAATGGTTTCAAAGAAAACACAAAGTAATAATTAACATTATTCAAGAACTTATTTGCTAGTACACATGGGGCTTAATTACTCGAAATTTGCGTTGGTCAAAGCTA
>WNGS01169498.1:13168425-13196834 GCA_020271785.1 Procambarus virginalis
AATCGCCTGAGACATTGAACGTCCAACTGATCGATAACATTTCACTTAAGAACAAAACCTCACTTAACACTTGCTAAACAACAACTCGACTAATTAGGCTTATTAATCACTGCCGGTATTTAAAACTGGGGCACATGAGCTAAGTAGGATGATCGGATAATAACATGAGTCAAAATACTGTCACTGAGACAGATAATAATAATAATATGCAAATAATGGCAATGGGACAGTGAACAAAACATAGCAGGTGTTAGCTAAATATTGGTGTGTGTACTCCCTATTTTTGTCTGCAGGATCGAGCATTGACTCTTGGATCCCGCCTTTCGAGCATCGGTTGTTTACAGCAATGACTCCGGTCTTATTTCCCTATCATACCTGGTTTTAAAATTATGAATAGTATTTGCTGCCACAACCTGTTCCTTAAATGATTCCATTTTTCCACTACTGTGTTGTGTGTGTGTGTGTGTGTGTGTGTGTGTGTGTGTGTGTGTGTGTGTGTGTGTGTGTGGTGTGTGTGTGTGTGGTGTGGTATACATCTACAATGACAGGTAGAGGAGGACACTACTACCTCACAGGTAAGCCTTGCGTTCACTGTCTGGTCTCTGTGAGCCTTCACCTGTCGCAGGAGATGGATATAGCCGACAATGACTGGCAGATCGCACAGAACTACGCACAGAAAGACAATAATAAGAAATGCCTTGTTCACACACACACAACACACACACCACACACACACAACACACACACACACACACCACACACACACACACACACACACACTCACACTCACACACATACACACAACACACACACACATACACATACCAGCACAGGCAGGTGGTCCTCAGGTGGTGTGGCAGCCGGTCCGCACATGGCACATGCCCAACCACATGCCCGATGTAGTAGGGCGGTGTTGTCACTGCACGTGGTGACGGGCGAGCCTTCACAAGTGAAGTGCGACAATGATGGACTGGTGTCCTTCATACGGGGGCGAGGGCAGGCTTCCCTCGAAGCATATCCTATGATCCTACTCCGGCAATATGCACTTGCACTTCCAGGGAGTCATGCAATGTCCGCTGAAACACTTCTTCTCCTTGGGCCAGATTCACGAAAGCAGTTACGCAAGCACTTAAGAACCTATACATCTTTTCTCAATTTTTGGCGACTTTGTTTACAGTTATTAAACAGTTAATAAGCTCCGAAGCACCAGGAGGCTGATTATAACAATAACAACAGTTGATTGGCAAGTTTTTCATGCTTGTAAACTGTTTAATAATGTAACCAAAAGCCGTCAAAGATTGAGGAAAGATGTACACGTTCGTAAGTGCTTGCGTAACTGCTTTCGTGAATCTGGGGCCCCTTGACTCTCCCGGATGACTTATCACAGTATCACACCGGCACACAGGGGACATTCTCTCTCTCACTGTCTCGTTGTCCGCGTTGACTTTTACTACTTATCGTCATATAAAGACGAACTGTATGTCTGTATGGCTATGTATGTCTACGTTCGCCTGCACAACGTTGTCTCGTATACATTGTGCAGGCGATGGTCACAATAACGTGGCTGAAGCATGTTGACCAGACCACACACTAGAAGGTGAAGGGACGACGACGTTTCGGTCCGTCCTGAACCATTCTCAAGTCGATTGTGACTTGAGAATGGTCCAGGACGGACCGAAACGTCCGTCGTCCCTTCACCTTCTAGTGTGTGGTCTGGTCAACCACGTATATATTATATGTAACGAATAAAGAATTTTGTAATGCTAACATGACGTGTGAAGGAATTTAGGCACAATAATATTGGTGGCCGACACAGACAATATATCTTCCTTGGACGAGCGGCTTTCCTAAACTAGACTGGTCCTCCGTGAGGACCTCATAAGGCCTGTCTTACCTGGAGATGTTTTCGGGGCTTAGCGTCCCGCGGCCCGGTCGTCGACCAGGGCCAGATTCACGAAGCAGTTACGCAATTATACGAGCGTGTACATTTTCCTCAATCTTTGACGGCTTGGTTACAATTTATTAAACATTTACAAGCATGAAACTTGCCAATCAACTGTTGTTATTGTTATAAACAGCCTCCTGTGTTCGAGAGCTCATTAACTGTTTAATAATTGTAAACCAAGCCGCCAAAGATGAGAAAGATGTAGAGGTTCGTAAGTCTGCGTAACTTCTTCGTGAATCTAGCCTCAGGCCTCCCGTCAGGCTTCCTAGGAGTAAACAATCAAGATTTCGGATTAGCCGACGAGGGAAGAGGCACAGGCCTCTGCTCCAAATTAAGTAGGCCTGGGTGGGGGTGGGGCGAGGTATGACTTTATTAACGCATCTCGCCTCGCGGTCGAACTGTTAGAATAGCTGACTTGAGGGTTTTCCTCTTATTCTGACCACTTTGGGACCTCAGCCCGTCTTTCTCAGCTTCTCCAACGTCGGGAAACTGTCGTATTATAGTGCTTTATCTAACCTACCAGAGGACCCAAAACAGAAAACGGGACAGTATGTCAATTTCGGGAGCCGCTTTCATTTTTCTAGTACAACTTTTGGCTTAGGTAGAGTGTTCGTCAACATGGCGACTTGCTCTATTAGGAGGACGGGTAGGAGAACTCTCACTGGTTCTGTGAGTTCAAGGAGTGAAAGATAGATGAAATTGTTAATGTAATAATCTAAGATGAGGTCTGATAACAGACTATATTGTGCCCTCTGTTAATGCTTTTTTGCGGCCTACTGGCTCACAGGTGAGTTATGGCGGTTGACAATAAACTTAGCCGCCTTCCGGCGAGAACAATTCAAAAGAACTACAACTGTGTAGAACAAAACATGGCCGACCTCTCAGTACTGCTCAATACCATAACTGGTACAATTCTCGGTCCTTTTGGCAACATTCAGTTTGTACCACAGTAGCCTGGCGGATTTTGGCAATACCCGTTCTTGTTTCCCAAACCCAGGCTTCAATAGCACATCCAGTATGCTAGCGCCATTGAGGGAGCCGGTCTGCCGAGCGGATAGCACGTGGAACTTGTGATCCTGTGGTCCCCGCGGTTCGATCTCAGGCGTCGGCGAGAAAACAATGGGCACGATGTTTCTTTCCACCTATGCCCTTGTTACCTAGCAAGTAAAACTATGTAACCTGAGTGTTAGTTCCGATGTCACGGGGTGCTTCCTGGGGGTAGAGGGCCTGGTCGAGGAAGGTGGCCGCGGTTGATTGGACACTAAATATGTATTTATTACATTCTCGAATCTTGTTTAAGGATTGATAGAGAAGAAGGAAATGTAACGGTTGTTGTTCACTTGACTTTAGCAAAGCTTTTCGACAACTTGTCCACACGACCAAGATTTGATTTATGACAGGGGACAGTCTCGCGGTCTTGGGCGGGAGCTGTGCTTTAAGTCGGATAAAGGCCCTGGTTATTCCAAAGGACACAAAGAGTTTAGTTATACATGTGGAGTCAAGTTGGAGTGGGGAAACCATTGCAAATGGAGTTATAACAATTGAATTTCACCTATACCCACCAATCAAGGATCCTCATATCGGTAGCAGTTATAACTCTTTTAAAACACAAAATTAATTACTGCCACACACCTTCGGCCTACTCATGGAAATCCTTTTCTTTTGATTACTTATGATAACTGGCAGCGAATAGGACCGGTCACGGAAGACTGGTCTGAAGATAGTCTTTGGAAGACCAAACGGGACTGTTAATTACCCAGGGTGGTGGGGCACCCTGTCAAGTACCTCCACCTGATGTAGCTTACAATAACATTGTACATCTCAATGAGTACAATGAGATTTACACATTGACGTTGGTCAGAAGGGATGCAGAGCAGTCGCATGGGGGTCCCAGACGTGGCCAGATTGAAGGGAATCTGTAAATCAAGGTGGTGTAGATGGTGGTGATTGGGCCATGGTGGTGGTGGTGGTCAGAAGCCAGGGTTGGTAAAGGTTTGGAGGCAGATTGGTGAAGACTGAGATTTCAGGTGGGCCACAATGGCAGAACGAAGGAATGTTCGCATGTGATGCCACGAGTGTTGGTCGAATGTTAAATTTTCCTGCGCGCTTGCCTGGCATTTAATAGTTCATTGGTCAATTGATTGTTACTGGTTCTGGTCTTGACGCAAGTGAGCTTGTAGTCTACTCTTGTCTAGCCTTTTCCCTCGTACATTCTTTTCAGCCTGATCTCTTAAACTATCTCCTTTACATGCTATAGTTCTCCCTCTTACATCTCCTTTCACCCCTTCCAATTCTTTCCCTTCTGTAAACTCCTTCTTAAAAACCCTTTAATTCGTCATCGGCATGTCTCCACCTGGCCTCCTTCAGTCCCTCCATTTTATTAACTTATCCAAACTGCTTTTTACTCGTTCATGGAATGCCACCATTGGGACCAAGAGTCAAAACCCAAAACCGCGCAAGCACAACTAGGTGAGTATCTTTCATTTTCTCCCTTCTATTTGACCTTTTCCCATAACCAAAACCAAGTGTATACACATGAGGAACATGCAGTCACTTTAAGGTTCGGTTAGGTTAGGTTTGGTTAAATACATTTAAGTTTAGTGTAATTTTATGTACGGTCGTATACATTATAGCCATTATCTTTCTCTGCGTATTAGAGTGAATAGTAACCAACTCACTATATTCTAACTTGATCCATTATTGTTCCACTATAATGTTACTATGGTCCCACATAGTTTACCAAACAGTAGTCCAGTATCTAAACAGAAGCGGCGAAGAGGGGGCGGGGGGGTCTGAAATGTTGATTTACAGGGTTGATAAATTACAGCCCAGCATGGACAATTTCAGTCTGTTTTTTTTTTTTTTTTTTTGCAGGAAGCTTGTAAACTGTAGCTGTGCTCTTTGTGGTCTATATACTAAATAAGCCTCATTTTTATTTTCTTCTCATTTTTGCATGATATAAACATTTCAATTATACAGTTGCTCAATCAATACAACTGATGAACGACACGTTTCATAGGAGTATGTACTCTTGGAGGAGTTTCATAGGAGTATGTACTCTTGGAGGAGTTTCATAGGAGTATGTACTCTTGGAGGAGTTTCATAGGAGTATGTACTCTTGGAGGAGTTTCATAGGAGTATGTACTCTTGGAGGAGTTTCATAGGAGTATGTACTCTTGGAGGAGTTTCATAGGAGTATGTACTCTTGTGTACTTGGTTGGTTTAACAACCTTGTAACCAAGCGGGAAAGAATAGAGTACAGTTTCGGTTGTGTGTTTCCAGGGTTTTGGCTTTTAGCTTCAAACAGCCTTCAAGGTGCCACTCCTCCTCTGAGTATTATGACTACCAAGCAGTCATTTTGGCCTTCAGCCAAGAAATCCTTGGGTGATATAAACCATGGGATATTCTTATTAGGCCAGACTTCAGGATTTTCAATCCAGTACTTTAATTTTCCTCTTTGCAGGACACGAAGATTCACGAAGCCGTTTACGCAAGCACTTTACGAACCTGTACCTCTTTTTCTCCATCTTTGGCGGCTTTGGTTACTTTTTTATTAAACAGTTAATGAGCTCCGCAAAGGCACCAGGGCGGTATGTTTTATAATAATAACAACAGTTGATTTGGCAGTTTTCATGCTTGTAAATGTTTAATAAATGCAAACCAAACCGCCGTCACACGATGCGGAACAGCTTGTACACGTTCTTAAGGGCCTTGCGCAAACGCTCTCGTTTGCATCTGTGCCCTAGTCTGAAAACGTTCAAGATGGACTACCATGGCTTACCTTGGCTCTGGCATAGAAGGTTGCTTGGGTCAGGTTGTTCTTATAAATTGATCTCCACATCGGAGTACCAGCATTGAATGGTTCCTACAACCACGTGGGGGGGGAGGGGGGGGAGAGGGGTAGGGGGTTGTAGAACCCCATTCCCCAATCCAACGAATGTGTGGGTTTACGACCTACAATCACCACTCCAATCAATCAAGCCCAGGGCTGCTGTGGTGCTGACAGGGTTCGAATTCGCACTAGGTTGCTCATCTGTCTTTGAAAGCTGGTATTGTTATATTTTTTTATAATTTTTTATCAATTCATATTATGTACACACACCAACTCACAATAACGTGAATATATATCAAATGAACAATTCACAAGGGCCTTGATGGGGGGTTCGAACCCAAGCAGGGGTTGTTGTGGAGTACTAGCACTCTAGGTTACAATTCTTTTTGACCATGTTGTGGTACAGTGAATTAAGGCGCGTCTGTTGAAGGCCCCTTGTGGGTTGGTTCCTTATATATATGGTTAACCAGTCAAAACCGGATTCCCTTCACAATGCCAAACTCAGTAGCTTGTCGTACTCTCACTGTCTCCTCACTGTCCCCTCACTATTCTCATCACTGTTCATTGTTCCTCCTCTCTCTCTCCAACCTAATTCAACCTCTCACCCTATCCTGTATTCACTATCTTTTCCTTCCATTCCTCCGTTCACGTGTCCAGTTTCTCCATTGATTTACCCCCCCCCTCATTCTTGTAAGTGCTATCCACCCGTGTTGTCGGACATCCAACAGTTGATTAACGTGAAAACATTACCTGTTTATGTTTTGATGGTTTCGAGAGTTGTTCTCCTCGCACAGCTGTTGGCGTGTCTTCCTTGGTGATTGGCTGATGTGTTTGTCTTCGTGTTCCGAGGCTCTGACATCGTTGATCCCCGAAAATCCAGCAGAAACTTGTCCTTTTCTCTCTTATAAGCTTTGATTGTTGTTCGAAACTATAGTTGTAAGATTGTTGACAGAGGACCGAAACAGTGCAGGCGATGAGCCACAATAACGTGGGTAAAGTTATGGTTGCCCAGACCACACACTAGAAGGGCGACGGGTCCCGCATGACGGTTTCGGTCCGTCCTTGGACCATTCACAATCGACTTGAGAAATGGTTCCAAGGGGACGGTAACCGAAAACGTCGTCGTCCTTTCTTTTTCTAGTGTGTGGTCTGGGCCGACACAAAGCCGTGGCTGATGTTTTTTACAACTGTGTTGTCTTTTACTTGGTTATGGCACTCGCCATTTTTTACTGGAATATATTTTCGCACTTACTATCATGTCTCTAACTCCAGTTATGTTGTCTATTTTATTGTGACAGTCTGGAACAGGTGTCCTTGCATGTATTCTCCATGTTGTCATGTGTGATCCTGTATTCTCACGGCTCTGTTCCAAGGAGTACAGTTTGGGTGCTCGCAGTCGGCTCAGTTGTCTAAATGCTTCACCGGTTCTATGTTTACAGTAAAGGAACTTCTGCCACCATTTCCTCCTCTGCCAATCTCGTCTTCCCTTGAATGCGGGGGATTCCCTAACATTCCATTATGAGCTAGCACCAATGGCGTCTCAGAAGTACCCTCATTGCTGAGGCAATCCCTTTGTACTCATTTATTCTTATCATGCATTTTGCACATCTTCTACTCTCTTATACCCATTTGCTAGACTGTACTGGAGTATACAGTGCCAACGTGAACTCCATAACATTGCAAAGTACAAAGAAAACATTGAGTAAGTTCGAAATATTGCCGTACGACTCTTGCGGAAATTAAAACCTCGGAGAAGCGAAAAACCAGGATTAATGGAATGGAATTCTGCAGGAACTGAAGGGAGGACGTATCAAGACAGAGCAGAGAAAAGGAGGTACTGAAGATGAGAAGATGAGAGAGTATGATCGGTGAAGACGAGGAAGATGCAGGGAGAGACGGAGAGAGAGAGACGGACGAGAGAGGTTTGCAAAAGGTTTTGCTGAGCCACGGAGGTCCAAGTGCCTCGTTTAATGGTCGTGTGATTCATTGATTCATGGTGTGTGACGACCTGTTACTGGGCGTGGCTGGTGTGTGACGACCTGTAGCTGGTGTCCTCGGGCTGGTGTGTGGACGGACTGTTACTGGTTGGCTGTGGTGTGCTGGGAACGGACTGTTACTGGTCGTGGGTGGTGGTGACGGTGTTCACTGGTTGTGGCTGGTGTTGAGACGTGTTACTGGCTCGTGGGCAGGTGTCGTGGGACGACTGTTTACTGGTTTCCGTGGCTGGTGTGTGACGAATGTTACGGGCTAGTGGCAGGTGTTTGACGACTGTTATTGGTCGTGGCTGGTGTGTGACGGCTGTTACTGGTCGTGAGCTTGGTGTGTGTGACGAATCGGTTTACTGGGTCGTGGATGGGGGTGTGACGACACCTGTTTACTGGGTCGTGGCTGGTGGTGAGGACTGTCCTTGTTCGTGTAGTGGCTGGTGTGGTACGGACTGTTATTGGTCGTGGCTGGTGTGTGACGACTGTTAATGGTCGTGGCTGGTGTGTGACGGCTGTTCTACTGGTGTGGCTGGTGTGTGGACGACGTGGTCACTGGTCCGTGGCTGGTGGTGTGACGAACTTGTTATCGGTCGTGGAAGGTGTGTGACTGAACCTGTTTAATGGTAGTGGGGGTGACGACTAACTGGTCGTGGCTGGTGTCGTACGCCTGTTAGTGGTAGTGGCAGGTGTTGTGGGCGACTTGTTACTTGGTCTGGGCAGTGCTGTGACAGACTTGTTATGGTAGTGGCGGTGTGTGACGTACCTGTGTAACTGGCTCGTGGGCTGGTGTGTGAAGGTGACACTGTTTAATGGGGGTAGTGGGATCGACTGGGGGCTGGTGTGACGACCTTGTTTTATGGTCGTGCGGCTTGTGTGGTGGACGGACTTGTTACTCGGTTCGTGGCTCGGTGTGTTGACGACCTGGTTGACTGGTCTGCTTGCAGGTGTCGTGACGGAATCCTGTTTACTGGGCTGTGGCCAGGTGTGACGGATTGTTATGGTCGTGGTGGTTGTGACGAACACTGTTTAACTGGGAGTGGGCTGGTGTGTGACGGACCTGTTCACTGGTTCGTGGGATGGTGTGTGACGACTTTATACTGGTCGTGGGCTGGGTGTTGGACGAACCTTGTTACTTGGTTCGTGGCTGGAGGTGTGACGACTGCTTACTGGTCGTGGCTGGTTGTTGTGGGAATACTGGGTTACTGGGTGGGCTGTTTATGGTCTCGTGGCGGTGGTGACGCGGACTGTTAATGGTTTTTTTTCACCCCCCCCCCTGGGTGGTGTGTCGACAACTGTTTAATGGGGGGGGGTTACTAGGTCGTGGCCTGGTGGGACTGTCGTGGTTGTTGACGACTGTTATGGTCGTGGCTGGTGTGTGACAACTGTTACTGGTCGTGGCTGGTGTTTGGAAGACTGTTATGGTCGTGGCTGGTGTGGTGGCGGATTTGTTACTGGGTCGTGGCTCGGGGTGGTGGGACGCACCCCTGCAACGAACGGCAAGCCATTGAATTGCACTGTTGCCGGACCCCGGATTTTTGACAATGGTCGCATTCCTCCTAGCCATTCTGTAAAATGAACAACTGCTTCACCGATGCTGTCCTAAAATATCAACTTTCAACTTCCGTTCTCTCACAAAACCCGTCTGTGGGAGCTTTTCAATCTTATTTTTTTTTTAACAGTTGGGTTGGGTTCCTGTGTGCAGGTAACTAATCGATTCAGCCCCTTCAACGCGTCCCGCCTGAAGGGACTAGTCAACGGGCCATTGCCATAAGGCTGGCTTGGAGCAACTCCCGTGTATAGGCGCTGGACACAGGAAATCCACCAAGGCTCCATTGCAAGAATTCCCAGTTATCACTTCCCCATTTTCAAGGTTTTCCCAGGCCCCTGTACACTGTGTCTCATCTTCCTCCCTAAAATAGGGTCAACATTCTCCCTCCATTGGGTCAATGCATTCCCTAACCTACCACTTAAAGTGCATCCCAACCCCACCCTACACCACCACCTCCAGCCCACAATCCTGCCTACACCCCACCAACTTCTCCCTGCTACCATCAACCCTCTGCCACATACACCCACTCCCACTTACCACCCTCACCCAAACCCCCTGGCTACATAATGCAACACTGGCCCCATACACCAACCCGCTGCCCATCACCAACCCTTGCCCACAATCTAGCAACCCTTGCCCACATCCCCCCCCAATGCCAATCGATCCTGGGGGGGGCTTTGTTCAACTCAATTCACCCATTCCCCCCCTGCCGATCGAACACTCCCTCCCCCCCCCCCCACCTGCGCCTTCCAACCCTCCTAGATTGCAATCCCACTTCACTCGGCCAATCATTGGCATCTAATAAGTGTATAAGCTGTCACTGGCTAGGGCTGCCTGCCAGAGCTTTGGTCTTGAACTTTGTATGGCTAACTTGGTCATTGATACAGCGGATTACACCCATTTTTCCAGACGCCTCCTGGTCTTCCTTCAGGGAAGGTCATGACCTCTTGGGTCAACTACTGACCCTTCCCTTGGACGCAATTCCCAAGTTACCTAACTACACAGTACCTACTTTCACTGCTAGTTGAACTGCTCCTATGCACCTGCTGGCTAGATCAATCTATAATTACATTATGTCCAACATGCCCTAGCTATTGTATGATTTGTTGATTGATTAAAGGGACTAAAGCTACCCAGAGGTGGCACGGGCATGGAATAGCCCGTTCAATATTGGTTTGTTTGTGAACTTATCGTGCAGAGGTTAGATGAAATTGGTAAAGTAAAAATCTTTTCTGAGGTTTGAATAACACATTTTGTGCCGTCCGTTGTCCTTTTTGCGCTTACCGTTCGCAGGAAGAGTATGGGGTGCACACCAAACTACCGCTTCCGCGACGGTAACAATAACAAATGGAAGATGTAACTCTACAACATAATTCAAGCAAAAACGCACCTGGATGGGTTCGCATAATCCACTCTATCCTGCTCTCCCGACATGTGACTGATGAATGCTATATGGACCAACGCAAAAACTTTGCCTTTAAATATCTGAATAAGAAATTCCTTCTCAGATAACAACCACCACCCAGTCAGACCAATCTTGGAATATGCAACCCCAGCCTGGAGTCGTTATCTGGTATGGACTCTAGGCTGGAGCTGCATACTCCAGGATTGATCTGACATAAGTGGTATACAGGGTCCTAAACGATGTGTGTGTGTGTGTGTGTGTGTGTGTACTCACCTAGTTGTCTTTGCGGGGGTGAGCTCTGGCTCTTTGGTCCCGCCTCTCAACCGTCAATCAACAGGCGTACAGGTTCCTGAGCCTACTGGGCTCTATAATATCTACACTTGAAACTGTCTATGGAGTCGGCCTCCACCACATCACTTCCTAATGCATTCCATTTGTCAACCACTCTAACACTAAAAAAGTTCTTTCTAATATCTCTGTGGCTCATTTGGGCACTCAATTTCCACCTGTGTCCCCTTGTGCGTGTGCCCTTGTGTTAAATAGCCTGTCTTTATCTCCCTATCAATTCCCTTCAGAATCTTAAATGTGGTGATCATATCCCCCCCTAACTGGTGACTTCACGCCAATCGGAGGTTTCACACCTCACCGTAACTCTCTGCTTCCTATTGTTTAGGTACTCCCTTGTCCATTGGAGCACCTTACCAGCTACACCTGCCTTTCTCTCCAGCTTATGTACCAGCCTCTTATGCGGTACTGTGTCAAAGGCTTTCCGACAATCCAAGAAAATGCAGTCCGCCCAGCCCTCTCTTTCTTGTTTAATCTTTGTCACCTGGTCGTAGAATTCTATTAAGCCAGTCAGGCAAGATTTACCCTCCCTGAACCCATGTTGGCGATTCGTCACGAATTCCCTTCGTCCAGATGTGTTACCAGGTTTTTTCTCACGATCTTCTCCATCACCTTGCATGGTATACAAGTCAAGGACTCTGGACTGTAGTTCAGTGCCTCTTGCTTGTCGCCCTTTTTGTATATTGGGACCACATTCGCCGTCTTCCATATTTCTGGTAGGTCTCCCGTCTCCAGTGACTTACAATACACTATGGAGAGTGGCAAGCAAAGTGCCTCTGCACACTCTTTCAGTACCCATGGTGAGATCCCGTCTGGACCAACAGCCTTTCTAACATCCAAATCCAGCAGGTGTCTCTTGACCTCCTCTCTCGTAATTTCGAACTCTTCCAAGGGCGCCTGGTTTACCTCCCTTTCTCCTAGCACAATGATCTCAACTTGTTCTATTGTGAAGACCTCCTGGAACCTCTTGTTGAGTTCTTCACATACCTCTTTGTCATTCTCTATATACCTGTCCTCGCCTGTTCTAAGTTTCAATACCTGTTCTTTCACTATTGTTTTCCTTCTGATGTGACTGTGGAGTAGCTTTGGTTCGGTCTTGGCTTTGTTTGCTATATCTTTTTCAAAACTTTTCTCTGCTTCTCTTCTCACCCTGACGTACTCATTCCTGGTTCTCTGGTATCTCTCTCTACTTTCTGGTGTTCTGTTATTCAGGAAGTTCCTCCACGCCCTTTTGTTCAGTTTCTTCGCTTCCATACATGCCCCATTATACCATGGACTCTTCTGTTGCTTCTCGGATTTTTCCCTTTGAGCCTGGATGAACCTGTTTACTGCCTCCTGACACTTTTGGGTAACATAGTCCATCATACATTGTACAGACTTATCTCTGAGGTCTGTGTCCCAAAGTATTTCCCTTAGGAAACTTCTCATCTGTTCATAATTCCCCTTTCGGTATGCCAGCCTTTTGATTCCTAGTTCTTTTTTGGGGGAGATAGTTCCTAGCTCTACCAGGTACTCAAAGTTCAATACACTGTGATCACTCATTCCCAAGGGCGCTTCCATCTTAACTTCCCTTATATCCCACTCATTTAGGGTAAATATCACATCAAGCTTTGCTGGTTCATCTTCTCCTCTCATTCTTGTTGGTTCCTTGATGTGCTGGTTTAGAAAGTTTCTTGTTACCACGTCCAGCAGCTTAGCTGTCCATGTTTCTGGTCCTCCATGCGGGTCTCTGTTCTCCCAATCTATCTTCCCATGGTTGAAGTCTCCCATAATTAGTAGTCCAGATCCATTCCTGCTAGCAACAGAAGCCGTGCTTTCTATTATGTTAATGGTGGCCATATTGTTTCTATCATATTCCTGTCTAGGTCTTCTGTCATTTGGTGGTGAATTATATATGACAACGACTATAATTTTTTTCCTCCAGTTGTTATGGTACCTGCTATGTAGTCACTGAAACCTTCACAGCCCTGAATAACCATCTCCTCAAAATTCCAGCCTTTTCTTACCAGTAGAGCTACACCACCACCACCTCTTCCTTCTCTCTCTTTCCTCATAACATAATAGTCCTGTGGGAACACTGCATTTGTTATCGTTATTGTGTGTGTGTGTGTGTGTGTGTGTGTGTGTGTGTGTGTGTGTGTGTGTGTGTGTGTGTGTGTGTTTTGTGTGTGTGTGGTGTGTGTGTGTGTGTGTGTGTGTGGTGTGTGTGTGTGTGTGTGTGTGTGTGTGTGTGTGTGTGTGTGTGTTTGTGTGTGTGTGTGGTGTGTGTGTGTGTGTGTGTGTGTGTGTGTGTGTGTGTGTGTGTGTGTGTGTGTGTGTGTGAGTGTGGTGTGTGTGTGTGTGTGTGTGTGTGTGTGTGTGTGTGTGTGTGTGTGTGTGTGTGTGTGTGTGTGTGTGTGTGTGTGTGTGTGTGTGTGTGTGTACTCATCTAGTTTTGATTGCAGGGTTGAGCTGTGAACAGGGTTGAACAGGGTGTGTTCACCTACGTCTCTATAGCACACACTAACTTATGCATATCATCCTCCCCCGCCACTCATCTCCCATAATTACAAGAGACAGGAAAAGAATAATATTTTGTTAAATATGACCGCATTGTTAGTGTGGTTGATGTTATAGTGTAAGCTTTTTTGCTTGTGACTATTTTCTTAGTGTCAGTATTAGGAAGAACAATTAAGTTCCCATACACAGTTTCAAATGCAGTTATGATAGAGCTCAGTAGGCTCAGGAATCTGGACACCAGTTGATTGACAGTTGAGAGGCGGGACCAAAGAGCCAAAGCTCAACTCCCCCAAGCACAATTAGGTGAGTATAATTAGTGTACACAGGTGGGGAGGTGGCAACAAGAAACTTTCTAAGCCAACATGTCAGGGAACTCACTAGGACGAGGGGAAACGATGAACCAGCAAAACTCGACCTAGTCCTCACTCCGAATGACTCTGACTTAAGGGAAATTGACTTCGAGGCCCTAGTAGGAATGAGCGATCACAGGGTACTGACGTTTGAGTATCTGGTCGAAGAAGGGCTAAAGTACTCGAGAAAGGGAACTCAAAACAAATGGCTAGCATTCCGTAAGGGAAATTACGAGGAGATAAGAAAATTCCTATCAGATGTAACATTTGAATCAGAGCTAAGAGGAAAGACGGCCTAAGACATGATGGAATAAAACACACAGAAGTGCAAGGAGGCAGCAGAAAAGTTTATCCCGGCCCTAAAGGTAAAAAATTAAATGCATATAAGAAACCCATGGTTTTGACCAGACCACACACTAGAAGTTGAAGGGACGACGACGTTTCGGTCCGTCCTGGACCATTCTCAAGTCGCTTGAGAATGGGCGCTTGAGAATTCCAGGACGGACCGAAACGTCGTCGTCCCTTCAACTTCTAGTGTGTGGTCTGGTCAACATACTTCAGCCACGTTATTGTGACTCATCGCCTGCAAACCCATGGTTTAATCAGAGATGTAAGCTAGCTAAGCAACAATGTAAAAGAGCATGGCGAAGCTATAGAAATAACAAGACACTTGAGAGCAGAGAAGGTTACCAGAGAGCCAAGAATGAATACGTCAGGGTGAGAAGAGAGGTAGAAGGGCAATATTATAACGACATAGCAAGCAAGGCTAAGACCCAACCCAAATTGCTGCACAGCCACATCAGGAGAAAGATAACAGTGAAGGAACAGGTAATGAAACTAAGGATAGGAGCAGACAGATTCACTACAAACGACAAAGAAGTGTGCGAGGAACTCAATATGAAATTCCAGGAAGCCTTCACATTAGAGCAAGGAGACGTTCCACAGATAAGAGAAGGAATAATAAATCAGGCATCACTAGAGGAATTTGAGATTACCAGTGGAAATGTAAGGAAGCTTTTGCTAGAGTTGGATGTGACAAAGGCTATAGGCCCAGATGGAATATCACCATGGATACTAAAGGAAGGAGCAGAAGCACGGCGCCTGCCACTCTCCATGGTGTATAACAAATCACTGGTAACAGGTGAACTGCCAGAAATTTGGAAGGCGGCAAACGTAGTCCTGATATACAAGAAGAGGGATAGACAGGAGGCACAGAACTACAGGCCAGTGTCCCTAACTTTCATATCATGCAAGCTAAAGGAGAAAATTGTGCGAAAAATGCTAGTAGAACATGTGGAGCGAAGGATCTTTGTGTCACAACACCAGCATGGTTTCAGGGATGGCAAGTCGTACCTCACAGGATTAATTGAATTCTACGATCAGGCAACAAGAAACAAACAAGAAAGAGAGGGGTGGGCAGACTGCAAATTTTTGGATTGCCAGAAAGCCTTTGACACAGTGCCACACCAAACTAGTCCGAAAGCTGGAGATGCAGGCAGGAGTGAAGGGAAGGTTCTCCATTGGATAAGGGAGTACCTAAGTAACAGAAGGCAGCAAGTCACTGTGCGGGGTGGGGTGTCAGATTGCAGAGACGTCAATGTGACGGATTAAGAGACTACATAACAAGAACTATGACAATGGGTGGACCTAAGATAACAGTGGCAGTTATTTACAATCATCCACTAAATGACTGAAGATCCAGACAGGAGTTCGACAGAAACAACATGGCAACCAATAATATAATAGAGAGAGCGGCTTCAGTTGCCTGCAAGAATGGATCCAGACTCTTAATCATGGGAGATTTCAACCATGGAAAGATAGATAGGGAGAATGGGGACTCACATGGAGGTGAAGATAAATGGAGAACTCAACTCTCAGAAGTGGCAACAAGGAACCTTCTAAGCTATGTCAAGGGACCCAGAAGAATGAGATGGCATGACGAACAAGCTAGACTTGACCTGATATTCACCTTGAATGAGTCAGAAATAAGGGAAGTCAAAAGTCAAATGACTATAGTGTATTGACATTTGAGTATCTGNTACCCCGTCTCCATCACCAATCACCCCCATGGTCAACACTCCCATATCCCAGCAGCCGCGGGCCCCATTTCTCACCACAGCGTTTGACAGGTGTGAAAAAGTTTTTATTTTTTATTTCCCCCCCCCCCCCGCTGGAGCTTCTCGTGTGCTTTCCTAACCCGTCCTGCGCTTCCGTTTTGCACCAGCATCAGTTAGTGATGGTGGTGGTCACTACTGTGGGGCGATTGTGGTTGTTATGACCCTTGGGGCGGCAGTGATGGGGTTGTCACCCAGCGTGGTTTTGTGTACCATCAGTACACCATACCACTATACCCTCCTCATTGACAACACTACAAATACACCTAAAGTTATGTGCTCAAATAGCGAAAAATAAGGTTAAAGATTGACTAGTGTTGATGTCTTAAGACTCTAAGCAATATAATGTGACGGTGAACCCTGAGATGCAATAATTTGGATACTGTTTATCTATATATCCCTGCAAGTCCACAAACGTTATTACGACGTAAGAGTGACGTTGTTGTTGCTTGAGATATTTCTATGAGAATTGTGATGTTGCGTGTGTGTCCTTGGCGTGTTTCTGGCCGTTGTGGTGCAGCCTCGTTACTAATGTCTCTGCAACAGGATAATGACGCGAGGGCTGGAGTGTGTGTGTGTGTGTGTGTGTGTGTGTGTGTGTGTGTGTGTGTGTGTGTGTGTGTGTGTGTGTATGTGTGTGTGTGTGTGTGTGTGTGTGCTTGATGGCTGATCACTGTGGTTGCACTGATGATCTGTTGATTACTGCCCATTTTGGTCACGGTGAACACCCATCTGGTTAGTGTTCAACTTACAGGCTGTTGTTGTAAACCCTTCGTTCACTTTACAGCAGGCTGTGTGCTGTGTATTTAACTTATTTTGAAGTTTAGACGGCAGCAGATAACTTTTTTGTTTGTGGGAGTTATTGAACATCGTAATTGTACAAAAGACGAATCGCCACAAAATTTTCTTATCCATTATAAAATCTCAAGACTTGTAATACAATTTTTACTTTATTACAGTGTGTCCGGAAGTTGTTAAGTTGTCAGCGATTAGTCTAAGGTGCGAAGGGTACCATTATCAAATTTAAAAACATGTGTAATTGTCAATATAAGTGTCAGTGCGGAGGTTTTGATAGAAAATTGAGGGTGGGGGGAGTGGTTGGGCGAGATGGTGGTAAGACACCATTGATGGAGGTCAGTGTACTCGCCACCCTGAAGACACCAGGTGCACTCTTTTGTGCCTGCATGCGCGAGCGTGTGTGCGCGCGAGTGCGTGTGTGAGTGTATGTATACGCGTGAGAGAAACATAGGGGAGATAATGCGGGTCATTTTGCATCTCCCTATACATAAAGGAGAGTGTGCAATCTGCTAGGATAAATATAATTGTTGATTGCAGGATCGCTTGCGTGTACAAGTGGACGCAAACACGCATTCTAAGTGACGGAAGCGTGTTTAAACACCTGTTGGTTCCTTAATAAAAGGTAAAGTCGGTTTGTTACTCTATAGCCCGCTGGTGACCTTGGAGAACAGGTGTACATGGACGCTCCTCTTTAATCCACCCCAGTTTACATCCGGTGGAGGAGGCTTTACAATTACACTGCCTAGGCTGTCGAGTTTACCCTCGCGCCGTCTTGTAAACTGTACACCAAGCGGTTGGCGTGGGTGTTTAGACAAGCTTCACCGTGAGGCTTACTCAACCTGTGGCATGAATTTGCGCGTGATGGGCCCATAGGCTTATTCGCGCTGTGTTACTAAGTTTTTCGTACTGTACCACGAAGTGTATTTGTGGTGTATTGCAGTGATGGGAGCTGTGCTGTGATGTCTGTGCAACGTTAGTTCTGGGCTGCAGAGAGTGGTGGTGGTAGTTGGTGTGCCCTGGAGGGAGTGGTGGTGGTAGTTGGTGTGCCCTGGAGGGAGTGGTGGTGGTAGTTGGTGTGCCCTGGAGGGAGTGGTGGTGGTAGTTGGTGTGCCCTGGAGGGAGTGGTGGTGGTAGTTGGTGTGCCCTGGAGGGAGTGGTGGTGGTAGTTGGTGTGCCCTGGAGGGAGTGGTGGTGGTAGTTGGTGTGCCCTGGAGGGAGTGGTGGTGGTAGTTGGTGTGCCCTGGAGGGAGTGGTGGTGGTAGTTGGTGTGCCCTGGAGGGAGTGGTGGTGGTAGTTGGTGTGCCCTGGAGGGAGTGGTGGTGGTAGTTGGTGTGCCCTGGAGGGAGTGGTGGTGGTAGTTGGTGTGCCCTGGAGGGAGTGGTGGTTGTAGTTGGTGTGCCCTGGAGGGAGTGGTGGTGGTAGTTGGTGTGCCCTGCTTAACAAGTTGCCTTATAGCTTAACAAGTTGCCTTATAGCTTAACAAGTTGTCTTATAGCTTAACAAGTTGTCTTATAGCTTAACAAGTTGTCTTATAGCTTAACAAGTTGTCTTATAGCTTAACAAGTTGTCTTATAGCTTAACAAGTTGTGACACCTTAAAGTTGTGAATGGAGGTGCCTTTCACAACCTCAACAAGTAGAACACACTATCACTCATACGGGGTACGAGTATTTCCTTCCATCTTTTAATACCATTTATGTTTCCAACTTCCATTCGTATCCTCTTTTCCTGCTTTGTCTCAATTTAAAGAGGACATCTCTCTCTCCACGTTGTCTATTCTCCTCAGTATCTTGTATGTTGTGATCATGTTTCCTCTGTTCCCTTCTGTCCTTCAGAGTTGAGAGGTGTGATTCCTTTAGCCAGTCCTTATAGCTTAACCCTCTCAGCTCCACAACTACCTCATTCTTCCTCCGATTCCTGTAGTTGTTTTGCATCTATAGTGCAAGCACCTTCTTGTCTCCTGTCTCAATCCTCACTACCTGACACGTATTGGGACTGAACTCTAGCAACCATCTGTTTGCTCATTTCTGGAGTTTCTCGACGTCATGTAACATTCTGCAGTCCTCTGTTTTTTACTTTCCTCATTATCTTTACATCATCTGCAAACATTGACATGTAAGAGCTCACTCCCTTGTGTACATCATTAACATAAATTAGGAGCAGTATTGGCCCGAGAACCAAGTCTTGGGGGAACCCACTTGTAACATTCGTCCATCTGGAGACCCCGCCTATGACTCTCTGCCTTCTGTCCTTCAGCTACTCCCTTACCAAGTTTATTTTTTTCCCAATTATCCCAACTTACATCTCTATCTTGTATACCAGTGTTTCGTGAGGAACAGTATCAAATGCTCTTGGACAGTCAAGGAAAATGCAATCTACCCAGTAGTCTTTTTCCTGTCGTATTTATATATATTTCCTGATATATTTACTTCTGGCTCTTTAGCCTATCTCTATTGTCCTCTATTCCTAGCTCTATGTACGATTTCCATGCTATTTTGGTCATCTCTTTGGTATCTGTGCACTGCTGTTTGGACCGGGGACTCACTCTCCCTTTCTCGACAACCTCCTCCTCGACAGGGACAACTCTACTCTGTTAGCACATTTCTTAGTGGTAGTTACTGTGCCCTGGAGTGGTAGTTACTGTGCCCTGGAGTGGTAGTTGTTGTGTCCTGGAGTGAGTGGTAGTTACTGTGCCCTGGAGTGAGTGGTAGTTGTTGTGTCCTGGAGTGAGTGGTAGTTGTTGTGTCCTGGAGTGGTAGTTGTTGTGTCCTGGAGTGGTAGTTGTTGTGTCCTGGAGTGGTAGTTGTTGTGTCCTGGAGTGGTAATTGTTGTGTCCTGGAGTGGTAATTGTTGTGTCCTGGAGTGGTAATTGTTGTGTCCTGGAGTGGTAGTTGTTGTGTCCTGGAGTGGTAGTTGTTGTGTCCTGGAGTGGTAATTGTTGTGTCCTGGAGTGGTAATTGTTGTGTCCTGGAGTGGTAATTGTTGTGTCCTGGAGTGGTAGTTGTTGTGTCCTGGAGTGGTAGTTACTGTGTCCTGGGGTGGTAGTTACTGTGCCCTGGGGTGGTAGTTACTGTGCCCTGGGGTGGTAGTTACTGTGTCCTGGGGTGGTAGTTACTGTGTCCTGGGGTGGTAGTTACTGTGTCCTGGGGTGGTAGTTACTGTGTCCCTGGAGTGGTAGTTACTGTGCCCTGGAGTGGTAATTGTTGTGTCCTGGAGTCAGTGGTAGTTACTGTGTCCTGGAGTGAGTGGTAGTTACTGTGCCCTGGAGTGAGTGGTAGTTGTTGTGTCCTGGAGTGAGTGGTAGTTACTGTGTCCTGGGGTGGTAGTTACTGTGTCCTGGAGTGGTAATTGCTGTGTCCTGGGGTGGTAGTTACTGTGTCCTGGAGTGGTAGTTACTGTGTCCTGGAGTGGTAATTGCCGTGTCCTGGGGTGGTAGTTACTGTGTCCTGGAGTGGTAGTTACTGTGTCCTGGAGTGGTAGTTACTGTGTCCTGGGGTGGTAGTTACTGTGTCCTGGAGTGGTAGTTACTGTGTCCTGGGGTGGTAGTTACTGTGTCCTGGAGTGGTAGTTACTGGCCCTGGAGTGGTAATTGTTGTGTCCTGGAGTCAGTGGTAGTTACTGTGCCCTGGAGTGAGTGGTAGTTGTTGTGTCCTGGAGTGAGTGGTAGTTACTGTGTCCTGGAGTGGTAGTTACTGTGCCCTGGAGTGGTAATTGGTGTGTCCTGGAGTCAGTGGTAGTTACTGTGTCCTGGAGTCAGTGGTAGTTTACTGTGCCCTGGAGTGAGTGGTAGTTACTGTGCCCTGGACACAGTACCTACCTGGTAGTTACTGTGTCCTGGAGTGGTAATTGCTGTGTCCTGGAGTCAGTGGTAGTTACTGTGTCCTGGAGTGGTAGTTACTGGTCCTGGAGTGGTAGTTACTGTGTCCTGGAGTGAGTGGTAGTTACTGTGTCCTGGAGTGAGTGGTAGTTACTGTGTCCTGGAGTGAGTGGTAGTTACTGTGTCCTGGGGTGGTAGTTACTGTGTCCTGGAGTGGTAGTTACTGTGTCCTGGAGTGAGTGGTAGTTACTATGCCCTGGAGTGAGTGGTAGTTACTGTGTCCTGGAGTGAGTGGTAGTTACTGTGTCCTGGGGTGGTAGTTACTGTGTCCTGGAGTGGTAGTTACTGTGCCCTGGAGTGGTAATTGCTGTGTCCTGGAGTGGTAATTGCTGTGTACTGGGGTGAGTGGTAGTTACTGTGTCCTGGAGTGAGTGGTAGTTACTGTGTCCTGGAGTGGTAGTTACTGTGTCCTGGAGTGGTAATTGCTGTGTCCTGGAGTGGTAATTGCTGTGTCCTGGAGTGAGTGGTAGTTACTGTGTCCTGGAGTGAGTGGTAGATACTGTGTCCTGGAGTGGTAGTTACTGTGTCCTGGAGTGGTGTTACTGTGTCCTGGAGTGGTAATTGCTGTGTCCTGGAGTGAGTGGTAGTTACTGTGTCCTGGAGTGGTAATTGCTGTGTCCTGGAGTGGTAGTTACTGTGTCCTGGAGTGAGTGGTAGTTACTGTGTCCTGGGGTGGTAGTTACTGTGTCCTGGAGTGGTAGTTACTGTGTCCTGGAGTGGTAATTGCTGTGTCCTGGAGTGGTAATTGCTGTGTCCTGGGGTGAGTGGTAGGTACTGTGTCCTGGAGTGAGTGGTAGTTACTGTGTCCTGGGGTGGTAGTTACTGTGTCCTGGAGTGGTAGTTACTGTGTCCTGGAGTGGTAATTGCTGTGTCCTGGAGTGGTAATTGCTGTGTCCTGGGGTGAGTGGTAGGTACTGTGTCCTGGAGTGAGTGGTAGTTACTGTGTCTGGGGTGGTAGTTACTGTGTCCTGGAGTGGTAGTTACTGTGTCCTGGAGTGAGTGGTAGTTACTATGCCCTGGAGTGAGTGGTAGTTACTGTGTCCTGGAGTGAGTGGTAGTTACTATGCCCTGGAGTGAGTGGTAGTTACTGTGTCCTGGAGTGAGTGGTAGTTACTGTGTCCAGGAGTGAGTGGTAGTTACTGTGCCTGGAGTGAGTGGTTGTTACTGTGTCCTGGAGTGAGTGGTAGTTACTGGGCCCTGGAGTGGTAGTTGTTGTGCCTGGAGTGGTAATTGCTGTGTCCTGGAGTGGTAGTTACTGTGTCCTGGAGTGAGTGGTAGTTACTGTGTCCTGGAGTGAGTGGTAGTTACTGTGTCCTGGGGTGGTAGTTACTGTGTCCTGGAGTGGTAGTTACTGTGTCCTGGAGTGAGTGGTAGTTACTATGCCCTGGAGTGAGTGGTAGTTACTGTGCCCTGGAGTGAGTGGTAGTTACTGTGTCCTGGAGTGAGTGGTAGTTACTATGCCCTGGAGTGAGTGGTAGTTACTGTGTCCTGGAGTGAGTGGTAGTTACTGTGTCCTGGAGTGAGTGGTAGTTACTGTGCCCTGGAGTGAGTGGTAGTTACTGTGTCCTGGAGTGAGTGGTAGTTACTGTGCCCTGGAGTGGTAGTTGTTGTGCCTGGAGTGGTAGTTACTGTGTCCTGGAGTGGTAGTTACTGCGCCCTGCAGTGGCAGTTACTGTGTCCTGGAGTGAGTGATAGTTACTGTATTTTCATTCAGTTTATGTAAACTTGGTTATAGTTTGACGTGATAAAGTAAACTGCGGTTCGGATATAACTTGAAATTTGCATTCATTTGATCGTAATAATTTACGATATCAAGTTGAAACGAGTTACTACGAAGGCAATCAAAAGTTCCACGCTTAAGATGACATTTGTACACCTGATTACGCCTGGCGTAAACCTTTGAGCGTATCTTTGAGCGCCGCGCTTACTCTGAAGATTATGAGCCGTACTATGAAGCGTGCTCACAAGTTTTTACTGCACTTGTATTAACAGCTGTATCACAAATACACGAGGGACTTCGTGTAAGTTGTGTCTTGGGAAATTTTGCTAATTTGCATGAGTTGTGTTCGAACTACGCTTGATTGGCATGAAACGAACTTAGATCTTCATGTATGCAGGCGATGAGTCACAATAACGTGGCTGAAGTATGTTGACCAGACCACACACTAGAAGGTGAAGGGACGACGACGTTTCGGTCCATCCTGGACCATTCTCAAGTCGATCTTGATGTAACCAAAATAAAAGTCAATTGTAACCAACATTTAGTGATGGTGGTTATGTTTAAGGTTAGTGTTGGCCAGGTTTAGGGCTTGACCAACCGGCTACGGCCAACAGTTCTAGGATCAGTAATGAACTATAGGGAGATGGGATACTAATTTTGATTATTGGTTGCAAACAGCGCTAGGGACCTTAGTAGCATCCGGAGAAGCAGCAGCTTCTAGAACCAACAGAAGCAACGGGAGCATCAGCTTCTAGAACCAACAGGAGCATCAGCTTCTAGACCTATCAGTAGCAACAGGAGCACCAGCTTCTAGAACCAATAGAAGCAACAGGAGCATCAGCTTCTAGAACCAACAGAAGCAACAGGAGCAGCACTACTAACACAAATAACACTAGAATAAGCACCAACCACAAGAACCCCCCAAAAAAAACCTCAATATAAACTCTAAAACTCCACTATAGTCTTTGAGACGAATTGTGTATCAGCGTGAATCAATCCTAAGTAGACCATGAACCCCATAAGTAGCAGGTGATCGTGGCAGCAGCAGCAGCCACTCCGGAAGTCGTAAAAATAGCATTAGTGGGAGCCTTGGCACTATATATAGCCAGGGCTACTACGGGTAGCACCAACCCTCGTGCATGTAGTAAGGTAGAGTACGACTGGGGTAGGCTGGGGTGCCCTATGGCAAGTCATCTGTCCCTCTGCTCTATATACGACGGCTTGCATGATGCCTTGTTGCAATAGGGCGATGGGTGCGGGATAGGGGGAGTGTTGTGGGGATGGGGCGAAGGTCTGGGGATTGGGCTAGGGGGGCGAAGGAGAGGCGATTGGGCTAGGGGACGAGGGTCAGAGGTGGATTGGGGAGTGGGTTAGAGAATTTAGCGAGACTGGGGGATGAGACTAGGATCCATTTTGTTACACAATTTGCAAGGAAGTTAGGATAACAACATGAGTCAATATTTGTATTACTTGGCAGGTTTTAAGACACCTGAGGGAGTGTAGAGGTGTAATAAAGCTAACCTGTCATCTAATAGTGATGGTACTCATGATACTTATTGTAAAAATGGAATGTTGCGCCTTAAAACTTTTTATTTAATAGCTGCCAACATCCAAAACTAAACTTGTTTAGTTTATATATATATATATATATATATATATATATATATATATATATATATATATATATATATATAAACACAACTTAGACACACCCTGCAAGGTGACTCGAACTCAGAAAACACAGGTGTTAGCGCACCTGGCGTAATTGATACGCTAACCGTTACACCACCCAGACCCTCCAAAAGGAATTGAAACTTCGGAGTATTATGCAGAATTGTATTATTGTAGTATTCTAATATTGTAGTATTGGTCGCAGGAGTACGCGTCCCGCACGCTGTCCATGCAGCTACCAGCGCCCTGGAATATGTGTGTGTGTGTGTGTGTACTCACCTATATGTACTCACCTATATGTGTCTGCAGGATCGAGCATTGACTCTTGGATCCCGCCTTTCGAGCATCAGTTGTTTACAGCAATGACTCCTATCCCATTTCCCTATCATACCTGGTTTTAAAATTATGAATAGTATTGGCTTCCACAACCTGTTCCTTAAGTGCATTCCATTTTCCCACTACTCTCACGCTAAAAGAAAACTTCCTAACATCTCTGTGACTCATCTGAGTTTCTAACTTCCATCCATGTCCCCTCGTTCTGTTACTATTCCGTGTGAACATTTCGTCTATGTCCACTCTGTCAATCCCTCTGAGTATTTTATACGTTCCTATCATGTCCCCCCTCTCCCTTCTTCTTTCTAGTGTCGTAAGGCATAGTTCCCCCAGGCGCTCCTCATACCCCATCCCTCGTAGCTCTGGGACGAGTCTCGTTGCAAACCTCTGAACCTTTTCCAGTTTCATTATGTGCTTCTTTAGATGGGGACTCCATGATGAGGCGGCATACTCTAAGACTGGCCTCACGTAGGCAGTGTAAAGAGCCCTAAATGCCTCCTTACTTAGGTTTCTGAATGATGTTCTAACTTTTGCCAGTGTAGAGTACGCTGCTGTCGTTATCCTATTTATATGTGCCTCAGGAGATAGATTAGGTGTTACGTCCACACCCAGGTCTCTTTCGCGCGTCGTCACAGGTAGGCTGTTCCCCTTCATTGTGTACTGTCCCTTTGGTCTCCTATCTCCTAGTCCCATTTCCATAACTTTACATTTGCTCGTGTTGAATTCCAGTAGCCATTTCTCTGACCATCTCTGCAACCTGTTCAGGTCCTCTTGGAGGATCCTGCAATCCTCATCTGTCACAACTCTTCTCATCAACTTTGCGTCATCCGCAAACATCGACATGTAGGACTCTACACCCGTAAACATGTCGTTAACATATACAAGAAATAGAATTGGTCCCAGCACCGATCCTTGTGGTACTCCACTTGTTACTGTTCGCCAGTCCGACTTCTCGCCCCTTACCGTAACTCTTTGGCTCCTTCCTGTTAGGTAGTTCCTTATCCATGCTAGGACCTTTCCCCCTACCCCCGCCTGCCTCTCGAGTTTGAATAGCAGTCTCATGTGCGGTACTGTATCAAAGGCTTTTTGGCAGTCCAGAAATATGCAGTCTGCCCAACCATCTCTGTCCTGTCTTATCCTCGTTATTTTATCATAGAATTCCAGAAGGTTTGTTAGGCACGATTTCCCTGTCCAGAACCCATGTTGATGCTTGTTCACAAATCTAATGTTCTCCAGGTGTGCAACCAGTCGTAGCCTAATTATTCTTTCCAGTATTTTACAGGGGATGCTTGTCAGTGATACAGGTCTATAGTTAAGTGCCTCCTCCCTATCGCCTTTCTTGAAGATCGGCACGACATTTGCCTTCTTCCAGCAACTGGGCAATTCTCCCGACATAAGTGACTCATTAAAGATCATTGCCAGAGGCACGCTGAGGGCCTGCGCTGCTTCTCTTAGTATCCACGGTGATACTTTGTCTGGTCCTACTGCTTTAGATGCATCTAGAGTTGTCAACTGTTTCATTACCTCCTCCACTGTCACCTCTATATCTGATAGTCTTTCATCTAGGGTAACCCCTTCCAACAATGGGAGCTGCTCGGGCTCGGTAGTGAACACTCCATGGAAACTGGCATTCAGTGCCTCACAGATTTCCTTGTCACTTTCAGTATATGTCCCCTCTGCCTTCCTTAGTCTTGTCACTTGGTCGTTCACCGACATTTTTCTTCTTATATGACTGTGTAGTAGCTTAGGTTGTTTTTTCGCTTTGATTGCAATATCGTTCTCATAGTCCCTTTCCGATGTCCGTCTGATGTTAATGTAATCGTTCCTAGCTCTGTTGCATCTGATCCTGTTGTCCTCTGTCCTTTGTCTTCTGTATTTCCTCCACTCCCGCCTGCTGGCCATTTTTGCTTCCTGACACTGTCTATTAAACCATGGGTTATTATATTCCTTCTTATTTTTTCCCTTTACTGTTGGTATAAATCTCTCTTCGGCCTCTTGGCATTTCTGTATGACTAGGTCCATCATATCTTGGACTGTTTTTCCTCTAATTTCTTCCTCCCACTGCACTTCTCCCAGATAGTCCCTTATCCTCCTATAGTCCCCTTTCCTGTAGTCAACTCTCCTTTCCCAGATCTCTTGTCCCATGGTCACAAGTTTGAATTCCATCATGTAGTCAAAGACTAGGACACAATGGTCACTGGCCCCTAGAGGTATTTCATGCTCCAAATTCTCGATATCTTCTACGTTCTGGGTGAAAATCAGGTCTAATAGGCTCGGTGCATCTCCTCCTCTTTCCCTTGTGTCTTCCTTCACATGCTGTGTTAGGAAATTCCTGTCTATAACATCTACTAATTTTGCTCCCCACGTTTCGTCCCCTCCATGGGGATTCCTTGATTCCCAATTATCTCTCCATGATTTAGGTCCCCCATGATCAGCAGCTTCGCTCTCATTCTGTGGGCTAGTGTTGCTGCCTTCTGCAGTTCATCTATGCATGCCTTGTTGTTGTCATCATACTCCTGTCTGGGTCTTCTACTGTTTGGTGGGGGATTGTAGATTACCAAGATCACAATCTTCCTCCCATCTACTGTCAAAGTTCCATGTATAAAGCTTGTGCACTCATTGGTAACCCGATTTCCCAGGTCTTCAAACTTCCATTTCCGCTTTATTAGGAGTGCCACTCCCCCTCCCTGTCTCTGTGTCCTCTCTTTTCTTATCACCTGGTACCCTTCAGGAAAGATTGCATCTGAGATCATGTCATTAATTTTAGTTTCCACAATTGCAACTATGTCAGGATTTGCCTCACTCACTCTTTCTTTTATCTCTTCTGCTTTATTAGATACCCCATCAGCATGTGTGTGTGTGTGGTGTGTGTGTGTGTGTGTGTGTGTGTACTCACCTAGTACTCATACTCACCTAGTTGTATTTGCGAGGGTTGAGGTCTGGCTCTTTGGTGCCGCCTCTCAACCGTCAATCAATAGGTGTACAGGTTCCTGAGCCTAATGGGCTCTATCATATCTACACTTGAAACTGTGTATGGAGTCAGCCTCCACCACATCACTTACTAATGCATTCCATTTGTCAACCACTTTGACACTAAAAAAGTTCTTTCTAATATCTCTGTGGCTCATTTGGGCACTCAGTTTCCACCTGTGTCCCCTTGTGCATGTGCCCCTTGTGTTAAGTAGCCTGTCTTTATCTACCCTATCAATTCCCTTCAGAATCTTGAATGTGGTGATCATGTCCCCCTAACTCTCCTGTTTTCCAGTGAAATGAGGTTTAATTCCCGTAGTCTCTCCCCGTAGCTCATACCTCTCAGCTCGGGTACTAGTCTGGTGGCAAACCTTTGAACCTTTTCCAGTTTAGTCTTATCCTTGACTACATATGGACTCCATGCTGGGGCTGCATACTCCAGGATTGGCCTGACATATATGGTATACAAAGTTCTGAATGATTCTTTACACAAGTTTCTGAATGCCGTTCATATATTGGCCAGCCTGGCATATGCCACTGATGTTATCCTCTTGATATGTGTTGCAGGAGACAGGTCTGGCGTGATATCAACCCCCAAGTCTTTTTCTTTCTTGACTCCTGAAGAATTTCCTCTCCCAGATGATACCTTGTATCTGGCCTCCTGCTCCCTACACCTATCTTCATTACATTACATTTAGTTGGTTAAACTCTAACAACCATTTGTTCGACCATTCCTTCAGCTTGTCTAGGTCTTCTTGAAGTCTCAAACGGCCCTCTTCTGTCTTAATCCTCATAATTTTGGTTTCGTCCACAAACATTGAGAGAAATTAATCTATACCCTCCGGGAGATCATTTACATATATCAGAAATAAGATAGGACCGAGTACAGGGCCCTGTGGGACTCAATGGTGACTTCACGCCAATCGGAGGTCTCACCCCTCACCGTAACTCTCTGCTTCCTATTGCTTAGGTACTCCCTTATCCACTGGAGCACCTTACCAGCTACACCTGCCTGTC
>WNGS01169498.1:13225578-13246998 GCA_020271785.1 Procambarus virginalis
CACCACCATCTCCCCCAGGTCCCCGCCGACACCAACACCACCCCGCCGACCCCCACTCCAGCCCCGCCGCCACCAACATCCTCCCCAGTCCCGCCGCCACCAAATCTCCCCAGTCCCCGCCGCCACCACCATCTCCCCCAGTCCCCGCCGCCAGCCACCATCTCCCAATCCACCATCAGCATTACCCCAAACCGCCGCCCCACCACCCTCCCCACCAGTTTCCCCGCCGGCCCGCCTCCCATCTCCTCCCCAGCCCGGCCCGCCTCCTCCAACCATCCCCCCACGTCCCCGCCGCCGCCACCGCCACTCCCTTCCCGTCTCCTCCGCGCCTCGGACTACAGTCTCCCCAGTTCCCCGACCTGCCCACACTCCTGCCACCAGTCCCCAGCCGCACCCTCTCATCCTACCAAGTCCACGCCGCCACCACCACCGGTCCCAGCCCCCGACGTACGGCTTAACCCGTTCAATTTGCTTTACTTATACCCAGCCCCCCAATTTTCCCCCTCACCTTCTTCTTCTCCCCCTCCCCTCTCTATTCTCTATACTCGCTTGGTCCATACTTTTTTTGTTGTCTACTCCCCAACCTCTCGTTTTGCAATGTTTCTATCTTTTTGTTTGCCGTTCATGTTTTTTTTAGGGGGTGTTTACTTTGTTGTGTGCTTTTAATGTAGAGTTTGTGTTTTATAGAGCTTACTTCGTCTTTTCTCGTTGGGTTTATGCCTCTTTGGAGTACTTTATTTCCTCACTGTTTTGGTTACATCTCTTTACTGTGTCTGTCTCTGTTAACCCCCTTCTTCTTCTTCTCCTTCTTCTGTGCTCCGTATCGTGTTGGCCTGCTTCTTGTGTATTTTCTGTTCATCAATGTTTCAACACACAAGCTGTTAAAAGATTTTCTAGACAAAAATCCCGTGTGTCCGGGGTCATTTGCTAGAGGTCGTGGTCACAGTTTTTGAAATTTTCGTATGTTGCTTGATTTTGTCTTCCAGGTTGGATCTACTTTCACAGTGTGTGGAAATTTTCGTATATTTTCCAGGTGTGGAAATTTTCGTATGTTTTCCAGCTGTGGAAATTTTCGTATCTTTTCCAGGTGTGGAAATTTTCGTCATTTTTCCAGGTGTGGAAATTTTCGTATATTTTCCAGGTGTGGAAATTTTCGTATGTTTTCCAGGTGTGGAAATTTTCGTATGTTTTCCAGGTGTGGAAATTTTCGTATGTTTTCCAGATGTGGAGAGTAATTGTGACGATTCTTGGAACGTTTCTCGTTACGGAGTGGAGTGAAAAAGAGGAGGAAGGGGATTGTCAGGATAAGGATTTGGGATGGGACGGCCTGGAAGGAATGGTGCCCAACCACTTGGACGATCGGGGGATTGAACGCCGACCTGCATGAAGCGAGAGGATTTTTTACTATTGTTATCTCAACCAGTCTTCCCACCCAATACGTGGCGTTTTTAAGAAGTCGCAATACGCGACCAATCCTTTAATTAAGCAACTAATTCGTCAAACAAATATTAAACCTCGTAATATTAACGTTTTCTATATAATAAGTTGGTTAACTTCTCTAAACTGGAGTCACTGGTGACAGAGATAAGACTTAGAGCCACTGTCCCTTAGAGCTACTGTCCCTTAGAGTCACTGTCCCTTAGAGCTACTGTCCCTTAGAGTCACTGTCCCTTAGAGTCACTGTCCCTTAGAGCTACTGTCCCTTAGAGTCACTGTCCTTTAGAGCTACTGTCCCTTAGAGCTACTGTCCCTTAGAGTCACTGTCCCTTAGAGCTACTGTCCCTTAGAGTCACTGTCCTTAAGAGCTACTGTCCCTTAGAGCTACTGTCCCTTAGAGCTACTGTCCCTTAGAACTACTGTCCCTTAGAGCTACTGTTCCTTAGAGTCACTGTCCTTAAGAGCTACTGTCCCTAGAGCTACTGTCCCTTAGAGTCACTGTCCTTAAGAGCTACTGTCCCGTAGAGCTACTGTCCCTTAGAGCTACTGTCCCTTAGAACTACTGTCCCTTAGAGCTACTGTCCCTTAGAGTCACTGTCCTTAAGAGCTACTGTCCCTTAGAGCTACTGTCCCTTAGAGCTACTGTTCCTTAGAGTCACTGTCCTTAAGAACTACTGTCCCTTAGAGCCACTGTCCCTTAGAGCTACTGTCCCTTAGAGCTACTGTCCCTTAGAGCCACTGTCCCTTAGAGCTACTGTCCCTTAGAGCTACTGTCCCTTAGAGCCACTGTCCCTTAGAGCTACTGTCCCTTAGAGCCACTGTCCCTTAGAGCCACTGTCCCTTAGAGCTACTGTCCCTTAGAGCTACTGTCCCTTAGAGCTACTGTAGGTGCCACCAAGACCAGTGTTACAGTATATCAATGAATATTCCAAGTCATGGATTTTATTTTATTATTTTAGAGAGCTCAGTCGATTAAGGCAGTGTCTGGGATGCTCCCGGACGCAGGTTCGAATCCTCATCACGGCCCTTGTGGATTTGTTCACTATTTTAGAGAGGTTTCGATGCCATCAGAGACCTGAACGTTACAATGGCTGACATAGTAAGTAAGTTTAGTTATTTTGACCTGCTGTTAAACATTTGTCTCCGTTTGATTGTGAATTTATTCATTAATGTCTCACAGTCATGACTTTGCCAAGTTTTCAAGTGTAAGTAATTCTGTGGACAGCCCTCTCGCTTATATATATATATATATATATATATATATATATATATATATATAAATATTATATAATATATATATATATATATATATATATATATATATATATATAATATATATATATATATATATTTGACTGTGTTGTGCGCAAACCATTCATAGCCATTATTAGCTGAACCATTCATAGAGCCATTATTAGCTGAACCATTCATAGAGCCATTATTAGCTGAACCATTCATAGAGCCATTATTAGCTGAACCATTCATACAGCTAACAGCATTAGCTTTTTCTTGACAGCTCCAGACTCTCTTGGCTTCGTACGGCTGAACGCCAGCCGAGAATTACACAATATATCAGTAGGAATAATCACAGTCAAAAAATCTTTGTATCATTAACGAATTATCGCCGCTGTATTTATGTATTTTAATGTTACGCTTCATACATGAAGCTGAAGCAGTTTGTGGGGGCAAGAAATTACTTACATGTTGTTTTCCTTATGTCTTGAATCTTATCTTCCTTGTTGAGAGAACGTGTTGTAATTGCTGTCAGCCGAGGAATGAGCGATCACTCCTGATGTGGTGCTCTTGATAATGGCTCGGCCAAAATGATATTAGCTACGAGCACCGCATTGTGCTCTAATTGTCATCTGGTGGTTGTCTACGACGTTGGGCCTTTTGGGAAAACTTGAGTGAATTGATCTTTAAGATAACGCAAAGATGAATTTGGTTTAGTTGTCATACGATGAATCTTCTTGGATGGTTCTCTTTGTCCAGCAGTTGGAGAAGGTTTGGAGGCCAATCCATTTAAAAAGAGCTGTTGAACAGGTATGAGATACTTCACAGTGCTGTCTCGGTCTCTAATCGAACTTGCTTGCTGGGTCCGGCGCTTCGTGGTAAATGTACAGTCAAAACACAACACTTTAAGATATCCACTTCTTAACTGAACACTAAGCTGCTTCAAGTATTTTGCCCAGTAGTTATGTTATGCTGTCTAATTATCAACATGGTCTGCATTCTATTAGCAGCAAATGTTACCTACATCGAGTGAAAGAGACATTGTTGTAAAGGTGATTAATGAACCAGATGGTGGTGGGCATTTCTTCTCTTGTATATGTCAATGTTGGCAATCAATTGCATAGGCCTTGTTTATTGGGATGAGGTATAGATGGTTGTTGGTTCCAGAATAGGTCATGTACACTTATCTCTGGTACGTGTGTATCAATTGAGTGAATTTCAGGTTATTGCATTTAGGTAACTACTTACTACTTAGGTAGTAAGTAGATTGTAGTCTTTTTTTATATTTTTAGGGACGCGATTCTTACCAGTGCATTGGGGGATTGCCCAGAGAGTTTGTTTTTACCTGAAGATGAAAAGTGCTTGCTGCTGGGGAAGGCCTGGGTGGTGGCGAGGGGAGGCACTGCTAACTAGCCAATGGGGAACCATGCTGCTCCCTAAGGTAGGTTCTAGGAGTCCGGCGACCAGTGTGAGTCGAGGGAACTTCGCTGGAGGCTTGACGCAGAGCATCGAGGGTAGTAAGGCTTAATCTTAATGCAGTCTTCCCGTAGCCCGGCCCAAGACGACGACGACGACGACGACGACGTGACCCCCCAGCAGCGACCTGTAGGTGGATTAAGGTGGCACCCAAGCTGCTGTTCTTCACCATCTTTGCTACACAAATATGTTCACACACACCCAACTTCATTCAATTTCTCACAATCGTCATATGTTTTTTCCCTAACGTTCCCTGAAAATAGAGTTGTTTTTTAGAATTTTCTAAATACTTTTTTGGGAGGAGGTGCTAAACACGTTCCGTAAGGTGGCTATAGTTATCTTGTCCTACCCGATGCACCAGAGCAGGACAATTTTTTTGTTATTTCGTTAACCTGTAATCTTCATGTTGACCAGACCACACTAGAAGGTGAAGGGACGACGACGTTTCGGTCCGTCCTGGACCATTCTCAAGTCGATTGAGAATGTAATCAGTATGCACCTGTAATCTTCATGTTTTTTTTCTATTACCTGGTAAGAACTAATTTTTATTTGAATTATATTTCGTCTATCCTCGAAGTCGCGTTGCGTCGACAACCTTCGAGAATATTAACCTTTTGCGTAACAGTAATTAAGACCGCTGATAGCTCACTGGTGAGGAAAAATGTAACAGTAACGCTGTTGAAAGAAATAACACCGCCCACGGCATGGGTATGGGGTGCATAATGAAGAAAGAAATTTAATTAAAAGAAATAACCAACACGAAATGAAAGTGCGGTCGTGTCGGGCCTTCGTTCGTTCACTCTTGATAGTGTTGGCTACCTGACCAGAAACTAGGAAAGAGGATGCATCAAGCAATTGGGATTCTGTGTGTAATGAAGTAAGGGCGAAGAGGGAGAACGGCCTATTGACATAGCTCGAGTGCATGGGGGGGGGGGGGGAAATTGTGTAATACCCTGGTTTGTGCCTCGGAGAGGCTGCAGGATCCAGTAAGTTCAGTAGAACTTCGGTTTCAACTCCTTTTACCATGTCGTAGCTCAGTCGATTAAGGCAGCGTCTGGGATGTTCTCGAAAGCAGGTTCGAATCCTCGTCACAGCCCTTGTGGATTTGTTCATAGGAGAAAGGACCTTGGTATCCAGGTTTAACAACCGCTGATGTCGAGCGGGTACACAATGCACCTATGTTCTCTAACCTTACAGACTGCTTTGAAGAGACACAAGCCTCTTCATAGTCATTGAAGTATCATACTTTACCATTAAGATATGAGCCTTATCATTTAGTGCTAGGTTTCTGCCACATCCTTATGCTTGCAGCAATTGCAATATCAATTTTATCATCGACTGTCTTTTCGTTTTCTCAGCCGCAAATGTACTCTGCCATCGCCTACAACAAGTAGAGATAGAGAGGATCAAGAGAGAAAAACAGATGAAACATACCCACAGAAACAAACATTGCAGAACGCTTTGTAATGAAATGTGTTGACAGTTTGGATGAACTTATTGCAGATAGAAGGCACATGTAGACAGCTAACAACCTCAGTATTATTCTATAACGCGAATTGTTCCAGATTAGAGTGTTTAAGTTGTAAGCGAAAATAAGATTGTCATAGCCATGATGAAACTGGAGAAGCGTAGTCTTGTAATCAGTACTTGTGAGTATTGAAGACAAGCCCAGGTCTGGGGTTGTCTAGCTATCATCTGTGTAAGTGGAGTGTGTGTGTTATAATGTATGCATTAGGCGTCATAGCTATAAATGTTTCTGGAGATTGCTTCGGCCGTACGAAGCTGTATGAAGCTTGTATAATAAGGAAGGATGTATATGAAGGATGTATAATAATGTTTATCAGGATTTCGTAGCTTAAAAAGTAATCTACATTAGCAAACGTTAGGAAGCTTTAAGCTGCTGTGTTTTAGCCGTAAGAATTGCTGAAACGGCAGCGAGGTGTAAGTGTACAGTCTTGGACACACCTGTATATGCAACCCGTCCTCTTAAAAATAACGTCGCTTTTCCCTCGTATGCGCGTTATGGCCAAAAATGGACGTAATTTTAGTTGAAATCGGATCACGAAAGTGATGTACCGTCCCGTTTTCTGTTAGAGTCCTCTGGCTTACTCGGAATGGTTAGAAGATGAAACTTTTTATTAACATATGTCATGACGTTTTGAAATTTTAGGAGAATTTCCTGCCCTCCTAACCTACCAGACGACCCTTAACTTACTGTTTTGGGAAAAAAAAATCAAAAATTTATTTTCATTTCTTTTTTCATTTTGAAATTACGTCCATATTCGGCCTACGAGTAAACGGCCAATTCAGCCGTCATTTGCGAGAGGACATGTTTATATGGTGCACGAAAGTGTGCAATGAGCGGTCTTATAAAGGGCTGCTCATAGCCCTGGGGCCAGATTCACGAAGCAGTTACGCAAGCACTTACGAACGTGTACATCTTTCCTCAATCTTTGACGGCTTTGTTTACAATTATGAAACAGTTTACAAGCGTGAAAAATTGCCAATCAACTGTTGTTATTGTTATAAACAGCCTCCTGGTGCTTCGGAGCTCATTAATTGTTTAATAAATGTAAACAACGCCACCAAAGATTGAGAAAAGATGGACACGATCAAAAGTGCTTGCGTAACTGTTTCGTGAATCTTGCCCCAGGTTCAGAGCGTCGGTTAAACTTAGTTGAACCGAACTTGATAAATACCTCCAAAGGATACCTGATCAACCAGGCTGTGACTCATACGTCAGGCTGCGGGACTGGGGAGAGGCGGGACCAAAAAGCCAAAGCTCAACCCCCGCAAGCAATACTAAGTGAGTACTGTATCTTTACTATTTTTACATAGCTACAACGTTGTGCTAACGGCCAGAAAGTTGAAGTTTGATTAAGTATTAGTTGGGAGCCAAATCATCCATTTTCTCGTCTTCAGAGGCTACGAAGAGCATCCCTTCGTCTATCCACTTTATTACCTCCTTGGTCGATGTAGTTATCAATCTACAAGTTTTGCTGTTAATCTGTTCGCTATGAGAGTTTCTATTCCTCTTAGTCTGTCTCCACTACATAATTATCTCACGTATAGTTATGATTGAAACTACAGTATACAGTATTCTGTATACTGTATTTATACCTTCAATTTACCCAATTAATACCCCAATATTTCGTGTTCTATCCTGTGTTGAAAGTTTTGACCACCTCATCCAAAACTGTTGTAACATATCACCTCACCCAAAATGCGGGTATAAAATAAAATGAAAGCTGTTTAATTCATAGCATAAGTATTCTGTATACTGTCTATAGGCCTCCGTATAGGATATATATATACGTATAGGTCTCTATAGAATAGGTCTCTGTGGGGGAAGGATTGGAACTCATCTATATTTAGCTCAGGAACCTACGATGTTTGGTTAATATATTGTGGAGTATTTGTTATTGTATGAGCTCTCGCTCAGCGGCTTGTATATTGCCTCCTACACGTATGTGGCGACGTACGTGACAGGGTAGTTAGGGCCTCTTTGACACGGTCGTTACTGGCCTCTTTGACAGGGTCGTTACTGGCCTCTTTGACAGGGTCGTTACTGGCCTCTTTGACAGGGTCGTTACTGGCCTCTTTGACAGGGTCGTTACTGGCCTCTTTGACACGGTCGTTACTGGCCTCTTTGACAGGGTCGTTACTGGCCTCTTTGACAGGGTCGTTACTGGCCTCTTTGACAGGGTCGTTACTGGCCTCTTTGACAGGGTCGTTACTGGCCTCTTTGACAGGGTCGTTACTGGCCTCTTTGACAGGGTCGTTACTGGCCTCTTTGACAGGGTCGTTACTGGCCTCTTTGACAGGGTCGTTACTGGCCTCTTTGACAGGGTCGTTACTGGCCTCTTTGACAGGGTCGTTACGGCCCTCTTTGACAGGGTCGTTACGGCCCTCTTTGACAGGGTCGTTACGGTCCTCTTTGACAGGGTCGTTAGTGACCTCTTTGACAGGTAATTACCAGGAGAAAGCGCTTAGTAGAAGGGATGCGGATACAAGGATCTGGGTATATGTGGACGGGGATGGACCAGCCACTTGGTCCATCGGGGATTGAACACCGACCATGCAAGATCTCCGCCACCCCACCGCCTCCCCGTGCAAATCTGGGCAAACAACGTTGATCCTATACTGACTTAACACTAATCGATCACCGCTACGTGCTGGGAAGAGGGGGGGGGGGAAGGAGGGAAGGAATTATCAAGTGAAAGCGCCAGGCCATTACGACTATATTGCACTTGGAAGGGGTCAGAATAAGGATTTTTGATGGGACGAGGAGAAAGGAATGGTGCCCAACCACTTGGACGGTCGGGGATTGAACGCCGACCCGCATGAAGCGAGACCGTCGCTCTACCGTCCAGCCCAAGTGGTTGGGTAAGCTGGTGTGTTTATGTCTGAGACTAAGGAACTTGACCGAGACGATTTCTTGTCATATTTAACATTTTACAGATAAAATAGTTAATGAACGTTCTAATATTCGCTTTGTTCTTCATAATTTGCTGTCATTTGTGGGGGTGTTTTAACAGTAATAATTTTGTTGTTTTATTGTGTGTTGCCAATGATTATTTTGGCGTGTTCCGTCATTATAAAGTGAGGTATTAATGTGTAGACAATGGTATACTTAGTTAACAATGTGTGTGTGTGTACTCAACTACTTGTATTCACCTAGTTGTGTTTGCGGGGGTTGAGCTTTGGCTCTTTGGTCCCGTTATACTCTTGTACGTCTACGTCCCCTTGTGCTCGCCTGTTTGTGCCTGCAGGGTTGAGCGTTGGCTCTTGGATCCCGCCTTTCTAGCCGCCGGTTGTTTAAAGCAATGACTCTTTGTCCTACTTCTCTATTATGCCGAGTTTTAAAGCTATGAATAGTGTTTGTGTCCACGATGTGTTCCTTTAGTTCATTCCATTTCCCCACTACTTTCACGCTAAAAGAAAACATTCTAATATCTCTATGACTATGACTATAACTTTCTCAATCTCTATACCTCTATCTGAGTTTCCAGCTTCCACCCATGTTCCCCTGTTTTGTTGGTATTCTGTGTGAACATTTCGTCTATTTCCACTGTCAATCACTCGAAGTATTTTGAATGCTGCTATCATATCTCCCCACTCCTTCCTTTCCTCTAACGTCGTCAGGTTCAGTTCCTTCAGTCGCTCTTCATATCCTATCCCATGCAACTCCATGACTAGCCTCGTCGCATTTTTTAACCTTTTATAGTTTCCTAATGTGTTTCTTTAGGTAGGGCTGCATACTCTAAGACTGGTCTCACGTAGGCAGTATAAAGCGCTCTGAATGCCTCCTGATCTAGGTTTCCGAATGATGTTCAAACATTTGCTAGCGTAGTGTTCGCTGCTGCTGCTGTTATCCGATATATATGTGTCTCAGAAGTTAGATTTGGTGTTACGTCCTCTCCCAGATCCCTTTCTCGAATCGTCACAGGCAGGTACTTTCTCTTCACGGTGTACTGGCCCTTTGGTCTCTTGTCACCTAGTCCCATTTCCATAACTATACACTTGCTCGTGTTGAACTCCAGTAGTCATTTCTCTGACCATCTCTGCAGCTTGGTCAAGTCCTCTTGTAGTATTCTACGATCCTCGCCTGTTACAAGTCTCGTTAATTTTGCGTCATCCGCGAACATCAACACATAGGATTCGACTCCTGTAGACATGTAGTTCACGTATATTAGAAATAGAACTGGTCCCAGCACCGATCTTGAGGTAATAAACTCGTTACGGGTCGCCAGTCCGACTTCACGTCCCTGACTGTTATTCTCTGGCTCTTGCCTGTTTAGTAATTCTTTACCCAAGCTAGGGGCTTTTCCGCGTACTCCCGCATGCTACTATATTCTAGAAGGTTTGTTATGCATGATTTCCCTTCTCTGAACCCCATGTTGGTGTTTGTTTACATGCCTAATGTTCTCTAGGTGTGTAACCAGTCTTAACCTGATTATTCTTTCAAGAACTTTACAGGGATGCTGGTCAGTGATACTGGTCTGTAGTTAAGTGCCTCTTCCCTATCTCATTTTTTTAATTGGTACCACATTTGCCTTCCAGCAACTGGGCAACTCTCCCGTCAAAAGATACTCATTCAAAAGCCTTGCCAGAGGCACACCGAGAGCCTGCGCTGCTTCTTTTAGTACCCACGGTGATACATTGTCTGGTCCAACTGCTTTTGTTGCATCCAGTGTTGTCAGCTGTTTCATTACCTCCTCTGCTGCTCTGCTGTCACTTCTATATCCGTTAGTCTCTCATCTTGGGTCATCTCCTCTTCTAACAATGGGAGCTGATCAGACTCTGTTGTGAACTCTCCATGGAAACTAGCATTCAGTACCTCACAGATTTCCTTGTTACTTTCTGTATATATGCCCCTTCTGTTTCCTCAGTCGTGTCACTTGGTCGTTCACTGACATTTTCCTTCGTATATGACTATGTTGTAATTCAGGTTACTTTTTTTGCTTTCATTGCAATATCGTTTTCATAATTCCTTTCGGAAAATCTCCTTGAATTAATGTATTCATTCCTAGCTCTGTTGCATCTAATCTTATTGTCCCTGTCGTTTGTCCTCTGTACTTTCTCCACTCCCTCCTTCTCATTTCATCTTCCTGGCACTGTCTGTTAAACCTTGGAGGTTTTATATTCCCTCCTACGTTTTTCTTTGACTGTTAGTATAAAAAACTCTTCGGCCTCCTTGCATTTCTACTTGACTAAGTTCATATCTTGCTCTGTTTTTCCTCTTAGTTCTTCTTCCCACTGTGTGTGTGTGGGAAGAAGTTCTTCCTTAGTTCTTCCAACTTCCTACATGTTGTGTGTGTGTGTGTGAGAGAGAGAGAGAGAGAGAGAGAGAGAGAGAGAGAACTTAAGTATTCTAAGTGCTGGCTTCAGGCCGGGCTCGGGGAGTAGAACAACTCTCGAAACCCTCTCCAGGTATGGCCCAGGTATGCTCCAAAGGTGGTTGAAAATCTACTTTAAGCCAACATACGGACGTGCAGGCACAGTAACAATGGAAAATGATCCAAGAACAGTTGGAAGAGGGTAGAGATCCGAATGAAACATCCGGACCAGCTCCTACACTGCTTCATGGATAACATGGAGCAGTGAACTGCCCATGTTATCCATGTTATCCGTGTTATCCGTGTTATCCCTCACTGCCCGTATAACATTACTGGTGATGGTGTGGTCATCAGTTGTCTTCCTCTCAGAGAAACACAACTTAATGCTCACAATCTGTTTCACTACACACACAAAACACAATAGCCTGATGCATCAAATGAACACATTAACAAATACTGTGACAGTTTTCTATCCTCGTCACAGCTCGTGTGGATTAGTTAATATGCCTGATTGCTCCTGTCATTCCCCATCCGGGCCACTTGGGCTGGACGTTAGAGCGACGGTCTATCGCTTCATGCAGGTCGGCGTTCAATCCTCGACCGTCCAAGTGGTTGGGCACCTTTCCTTCCTCTCGTCCCATCCCAAATCCTTATCCTGACCCCTTTCCAAGAGCTATATAGTCGTAATGACTTTGCGCTTTCCCCCGAAAACTCCCTCCCCATCCGGACCACTTTCATTTAATGTAAGTAATCATATATTCATAATTAGGAACTTGCCTACATAAGTCTCTCACGTGAACCCATGACAGATATCCACCTACAGTAAACTCAAGGAAGTCCCAATTACATTAAACATCTAATTACATAAATCATGCTTGTACAAACTATCTTATAACCAAGATGCTTAAATCTCACTAGAATAAACCTGACGGACTTTCCCCCTACAATAAAATACCCACCTACTTATTTACTACTTACATTAATGCACTCGTAAATATTTTGGCTTAGTAAATCCGACTGCATGAAGCCCAAGATAATAATAACAACAGTCTTCTACACCTTCTCGCCCACAGGTAGCGTGTCTTATTAACTACAAGGCAGTGTACACCTCGCATTCACAATGAAAGTGAAGACAGCGAGCATCAGAAATATTACAGGAACAACCGTGGACATCTTCAAGAGGAGACTAGATTGTTTCCTTCAAGGAGTGCCGGACCAACCGGGTTGTGGTGGGTATGTGGGCCTGCGGGCCGCTCCAAGCAACAGCCTGGTAGAGCAAACTTTCACAAGTCAAGCCTGGCCTCGGGCCGGGCTTGGGGAGTAGAAGAACTCCCAGAACCCCATCAACCAGGTATATAGGAGGGGAGGGTGGAGGAGAGATGAGGGGGGGGGAAAGCAGTGAGAAATAAATAGGAATCGACTTGAGAATGGTCCAGGACGGACCGAAATGTCGTCGTCCCTTCACTTTCTAGTGTGTGGTCTGGTCAACATATTTCAGCCACGTTATTGTGACTCCTCGTCTGCAAATAAATTAGGAAGAGAGAATGGGAAATGAATAGCACACGTGGAAGAAGTGGGAAAGAGGCTTTAGACGGTTGACAGAACGTAGTGGGAGAAGAGACTGATGAGGAACGACGAGAGGGGAAAAAATGAGATGGGGAGAATATATGAGAGAGAGAGCACAGAGATTTAGGAAGGGTTCTAACAATAGCTGAATCGTACGTAATCGAATCCGTCCAAAATGTAAACATACACAGACAATAGAGGATATACGTGATCATGTCACGTCATGTGTGTGTGTGTGTGTGTGTGTGTGTGTGTGTGTGTGTGTGTGTGTGTGTGTGTGTGTGTGTGTGTGTGTGTCTGTGTGTGTCTGTGTGTGTGCGTTTTTCGCCTCCAAACGGACATCGAATCCTAGTTCGATTCCCGGCCGAGGCAGAAACAAACGGGCAGAGTATATTTCACCTGATACCTCTGTTCGCCTAATAGTAAATATGTACCTGGGAGTTACAGCTGATAAGGGCTACATCCTGGGGATGGTGTGTGTGAGAGAGAGAGAGAGAGAGTAGCTGTGTTACAGAAAAAGTAGATAGAAAAGGCGAGATCCAAGAGCTAAGAGCACGGCCCTGCAGGCACAGATAGCGTAACACACACACAAAATCACCGTCGCCGAAGCAATTTGGCAATTCCTTTGAATATTCGTTTGTGTTCACTTTAACGAAGCTAATTACCTCCCTAATGTTACCTGTGGTTCTCTTGTCAACTACCTAAGTAACAGTTAACCCAAAACTTAAACATGTCGTGCAAGTCTCCCATTTAAAATAACTAGTAGACTCACGCCTGATATAAGTAGAAAACGACAATTCGCATTGTAATGTCGTAGTTGTAATCCTTAATTCGCGTGTGGACTTAATGTCTGTCATTACTTTGAAAAGTTAAGAGGAATAAATAGTACAGGGACATTCATATTTTATTTTTGCGACACAATTTGTGTGAATAGATTTTAAACTGTAATGTATATGTACCCAGATTAAGAGAAACAAATATAGAAATAATGAGAGAGAGAGGTTAGGATGCTACATGATATATGGGGTAATAATGAAGGAATAGAAGGAAGAGGCAAAGAGCAGAGGCAGAGGCTAAGATCAGCCATTGGGTGACCTTAGCCTGCCTGCTGTCAGCCCAACCACCTGCAGACTATACGCCTCAGACCACCTGACAGCCCAGCTATCAGCAGACCACACCTCGGCCCGCCTGCTGACAGCCCAACTCACGACTCTACCATCAGCAACGTTGGGGTTCTTTCCTATCCTGTCTTTTAATCAAGCGAATGACCGCTAAACTCCGCATGGTTCCTGGTATTATTTTTAGGTATTGTTGGAGGGAAGGTGAGGATGGTTGGTCAGTTCCTCACCACTACTGACGCCACCACCACCTACATCACCACCACCACCTACACTACCACCACCACCTACACTACCACCACCACCACCTACACTACCACCACCACCTACACTACCACCACCACCTACACTACCACCACCACCTACGCTACCAACACCACCTACACTACCACCACCACCTACGCTACCAACACCACCTACATCACCACCACCACCTACACTACCACCACCACCACCTACACTACCACCACCACCTACACTACCACCACCACCTACACTACCACCACCACCTACGCTACCAACACCACCTACACTACCACCACCACCTACGCTACCAACACCACCTACATCACCACCACCACCTACACTACCACCACCACCACCTACACTACCACCACCACCTACACTACCACCACCACCTACACTACCACCACCACCTACGCTACCACACCACCTACACTACCACCACCACCTACGCTACCAACACCACCTACATCACCACCACCACCTACACTACCACCACCACCTACACTACCACCACCACCTACACTACCACCACCACCTACACTAAAGGGTGACAGACAAGAGGCACTGAACTACAGGCCAGTGTCCTTAACTTGTATACCATGCAAGGTGATGGAGAAGATTGTGAGAAAAAACCTAGTAACACATCTGGAGAGAAGAGACTTCGTGACAACCCATCAACATGGGTTCAGGGAGGGTAAATCTTGCCTTACAAGCTTGATAGAATTCTACGATCAGGTGACAAGAATTAAGCAAGAAAGAGAAGGGTGGGCGGACTGCATTTTTTTGGACTGTCGGAAAGCCTTTGACACAGTACCCCATAAAAGGTTGATGCATAAGCTGGAGAAACAGGCAGGAGTAACAGGTAGGGCGCTCCAGTGGATAAGGGAGTACCTAAGCAATAGGAAGCAGAGAGTTACAGTGAGGGGTGAGACCTCAGACTGGCGTGAAGTCACCAGTGGAGTCCCACAGGGCTCTGTACTTGGACCTATCCTGTTTCTGATATACGTAAATGATCTCCCAGAGGGTATAGACTCATTCCTCTCAATGTTTGCTGACGACGCCAAAATTATGAGAAGGATTAAGACAGAGGAGGACAGCTTGGACTTCAAGAAGACCTGGACAAGCTGCAGGAATGGTCGAACAAATGGCTGTTAGAGTTTATCCCAAGCAAATGTAATGTAATGAAGATAGGGGTAGGAAGCAGGAGACCAGATACAAGGTATCATTTGGGAGATGAAATACTTCAAGAGTCAGAGAGAGAGAAAGACCTGGGGGTTGATATCACGCCAGACCTGTCCCCTGAAGCTCATATCAAGAGGATAACATCAGCAGCATATGCCAGGTTGGCTAACATAAGAACGGCCTTTAGAAACTTGTGTAAGGAATCTTTCAGAACATTATATACCACATATGTCAGACCAATCCTGGAGTATGCGGCTCCAGCATGGAGTCCCTATCTAGTCAAGCATAAGACTAAACTGGAAAAGGTTCAAAGGTTTGCCACCAGACTAGTACCCGAGCTGAGAGGTATGAGCTACGAGGAGCGACTGCAGGAATTAAACCTCACTTCGTTGGAAGACAGAAGAGTTAGGGGGGACATGATCACCACATTCAAGATTCTCAGGGGAATCGACAGGGTTGATAAAGACAGGCTGTTTAACACAAGGGGCACACGCACTAGGGGACACAGGTGGAAGCTGAGTGCCCAAATGAGCCACAGAGATATTAGAAAGAACTTTTTTAGTGTCAGAGTGGTTGACAAATGGAATGCATTAGGAAGCGATGTGGTGGAGGCTGACTCCATACACAGTTTCAAGTGTAGATATGATAGAGCCCATTAGGCTCAGGAAACTGTATACCTGTTGATTGACGGTTGAGAGGCGGGACCAAAGAGCCAGAGCTCAACCCCCGCAAGCACAACTAGGTGAGTACAACTAGGTGAGTACTACCACCACCACCTACACTACCACCACCACCTACACTACCACCACCACCTACACTACCACCACCACCTACACTACCACCACCACCTACACTACCACCATCACCTACACTACCACCACCACCTACACTACCAACACCACCTACGCTACCAACACCACCTACACTACCACCACCTACATCACCCCCACCACCACCTACATCACCACCACCACCTACATCACCACCACCCCCTACACTACCACCACCTACATCACCACCACCACCACCACCTACATCACCACCACCACCACCTACATCACCACCACCACCTACACTACCACCACCACCACCTACATCACCACCACCACCTACATCACCACCACCACCTACATCACCACCACCACCTACATCACCACCACCACCTACATCACCACCACCACAACCACCTACACTACCACCAACACCACCTACATCACCACCACCACAACCACCTACACTACCACCACCACCACCTACATCACCACCACCACAACCACCTACACTACCACCACCACCACCACCACCACAACCACCTACACTACCACCACCACCACCTACATCACCACCACACCCACCACCTACACCACCACCACCACCACCACCACCACCACCTACAACATCACCACCACCACTAAGTTCTCAAGTGGTAACTCATAGTCCTCGACTGAACCAGACAACTATTTTTCTCAGGTTGTGAAATTTTCAAAGGTGCCATAAAATAACAAATTCAACACAGTTGTTTAGTGAAAGACTCTGCTCATCACCACCTGGACTGACCTCCCTCCAAGGGTTTGTTTGGGTCGGCCTGACGGGGCACAACCATTTCGGTCATCGGGGATCGAACCCGGACTCCTGTAAGAAGCGAGGTCTCTGCTGCAATGATCAATACAGGTCTCATTTCTTGAAGCACTTCATAACATTTTTGTGTAAGAGAACCTTCGCTGGAAACACAAACCGAAACTGTCTATTTTCCGCTTGTTACAACTTGTAATAAAGTTGTTACATCTTGGCTTAACGTGTTTATGACGTATTAGAACGTTGTTACAACTTGCTATATTGGTTGTTATAACTGGTTAGGTGTTAAAACTTGTTCGAACGTTGTACCAACGTCGTAGTTTCGGTGTGTGTTTGGCGGGATTCGCTGGATTTGGCCTTAAAACTTGACGTTTCTCTCAAGGATTGGAAGGTTTCTGGAAAAGTTCAACTGAAGAGTTGAAGAAGAAGGGAACTTTTCCTTACTATATTTACCCGGGTACACGACGTACCTCCGCTGACAGCCTTATGTCTTATGTTAATGGCTCGACTTCATTGTGCCGTTTTTTTACAAAGAAATTTTGTAAAATATTTGTGTAGTGTTTCATTAAAACGTTATTAAAAATTATTTCTATGTTCGGCTACACCCTTTAAACACGTTCAATTTTGAGTTTAAACATAATCTTAGAACAATGCGTCCTTTCCCCTGACAAATACGGTAAGATTTGTCTCTAAGATCTGAGATCTAAGATCTAAGATAAATTATGTAATACTTATAGAGGGACTTAATGAACATTATCCTTAGTTTAAGGGTCATGATCTGAGCCAGAGTTGATGAGAAATATATAAAATACAGAGAAGCCAGCAAGCATTAGAAATATTTCCAGAACAAAGGTGGATGTCTTCAAGATACACGCAGACAAGTTCTTGCAAGAAGTGCCCGGCAAATCGGGTTGTTGTGGATGAGTGGGCCTGCGGGCCGCTCCAAGCAACAGCCTGTTGGACCAAATTATCACAAGTCGAGCCTGATCCCCGGGCCGGGCTCTCGGAGAGTAAAAGAACTCTCGAAATTCTCTACAGGTATGCTAACACCAACAGTAGGAACACGACTCTTAACAGTAGCATCAACAATTCTTACAAGAACACAGAACAGCAACAAAAACAAGAATATGAGATTATGTTTGTTGGAGAGGAAATGTCTCTGGTGCTGGTCTGGTTGTTTGTACAAACGATGAGTTGTTCGCTGTAGCTCTGTTGTTGTGCTTTGTCTGAGGCCTTGAAGAGGTTGTGTTACCTATATATATATATATATATATATATATATATATATATATATATATATATATATATATATATATATATATATATATATATATATTGAGATCGTTGGGGTTAACAGTCTTCAACTGCGCATGCATTGGCGCAGAAGTTTGCGAAATGCCTTGAAAGAGACATTTGTCTCTTAAGGCGTTTCTCATGTTGATCGAGGGATTTCTTGTTCTTGTAGTGAACTGTATCTTATGATTAGTATCGGTAGGGAGTCACGCTCTGTCAGTGATGTATTTTAGGTCTTTAGGACATTCTGTGAGCCGTTGAAAAGTTTGTAGAAGAGCTTAGTGGTGGGTGGCATAATTCTGTTGTGTTGGCCGCAATATCAATCAGAGAACAGCAAAGTGAAGGTCAATCGCCAGTTGATAAAATGGAAATATTCAATCTGAGATCAAATAAGATGCCACGTGGGATGGGGGGGGGGGGGAACTAAAGATTGCAAAGGCGATTGCAATTTTTAAGACACGACAATAATGACCCAATTATTTATTGCATAATTGGGTAACTGTTTGGTGGAACGTGCCAATATGTAGTGATGGAACACCACTAAACCACTTTTTGTACTATTAATTTGATAGTCCGGATAAATAAAGATAAAAACCAGACAATATGCATAGGCCTAGTGTAGCACATATATGTACTATTTTAGGCCTAAGATAAGTTGTGTTAGGCCTAGAATTGCTAGGAGAGGTTAGGGTTAGGTTTTATATTTTATGTTGCGGTTAAAGAGTTTCCGGTTTGTCCAAATTGAATAATACAAAAATCTACTTTGAGGTGGTAGATGACCATCTACGTGTCTTATGTCCCTCACTTCCTGGAGATAATGTCTACACTCTCTCCCCCCCCCCCAATTACTGCTTCACTACACTAGTGCATATATCTCTCTCTCTCTCCTCTTCCATCCAAACCATTCCCTACCTCCTCTCATTCTCGTCACTCCATCGTCATCTCTCAGCGTCCTTCTCATCTCTCCACATCATCTCCTCTCTCTCTCTCTCTCCTCAGTCACAAGAGAGGAACTAAATCTCTACAGCCTGCGCTGCTTAGTGTAGAGGGAGAGAGACACAAAGTAATTCACTAACGAGAAGAAGTAGAGAAGCCGGGAGGGAAGACTTAAAGTAGGAAACTACAGAAACAGGAAGAGCCCTGAAGGAGGGTGGTTCTGGTTGAAGGTTGGTATTCTGACAATAGTGGCGTGCACTAAGCCAGTATTGGCGTGCACTAAGCCGTATTGGCGTGCACTAAGACAGTAGTGGCGTGCACTAAGCCAGCTATGGCGTGCACTAAGCCAGTAGGCGTGCACATAACCAGGTAGTGGCGTGCACTCAGCCAGCAGTGGGGGCGTGCAATAGCCAGCAGTGGCTTGTATAATCCATTAGTGGCGTGCACTAAGATAGCCAGTATCGGCGTGCAGGAGCCAGTCCTTGCGGTACTAATAAGTCCAGTAGTGTCGTGGCAATAAGCTATTAGTGGACTTTGCAAACCCCCCAAGGCAACGATAATAAGGCCAGTCTTGCCGTGCAATAAACCAGTAGGGTGGCGTGCAGTAAGCCAATAGTGTGGCGTGCAATCAGCCGTAGTGAATTGCCAATAGCCATTAGTGCGGTGCAATAATCTTATGGCGTGGCAGTAAGAGCCAGTAGCGGCTGTGCACAAAGCCAATATGGAGGTGCAATATATCCATTATGGCGGCAATAATCCACTAATTGGCTTGTAGTAAGCCAGTAGCGGCGTGCAACAAGCCCAAGAGTTGCGTGCCTAGCACAGTAGTGACGTTCAATAACCAGTAGTGGGTCCGTAACCAGTGACATTCGTGTGTTTGCAGCATGCTGGGTTATGTCCGTAACATAAGGAAACAAAGCCACCTTGTTTACTGCGGAATATCCTGAAGGAAGCTTTGTGTGCACCGCAATTCTGTCAACATTGCACCACTGTACGGCCTCTTGTGCCATGCCTGAGGATCAACACTGCCTTGCCCAGCCATTCATCATTAATGCTCCAACAATTGATTGCTGTGGCATATAAAGTGCACATACTGGAGCAGTGCGGCTCGACCGTTACTAGGCTCCCTGAACTCTGTCGGTTCATGGACCTTACTTACTAGGCTCTTGTAGCATAGACGCCTATGGACCTTACTATTCTATCCAGTAGAATAGTAAGGTGCACGGTTAATTTGTACGCCACTACTGGCTTATTGCACGCCAATGGCGTCCTTATGGCATATAAAGTCAATTCAATTGTGGTCTAGAACAGACACTGGCGAGATACTGTACCGACTCTCAGTTCGCTCAACTCAGACCATTGCTCGCCAAAGTATCACATGTATACTTCTATATACTCAAATCTCGTAAGAATAACCTTCACGAGATGCTTGCGGACCTACCCACTCCCACTGTGCAATAGTACATCACACACACACACACACCACACACACACACACCACACACCACCACAGACACACACAACACCACACACCATAACACACCCACAACATACACAAGGTAAGTATAAATGAGTGAGATGTCAAGTACTGAACGACTATAATGAGTTGGTTAGTTCCACTTGCTGTGTTTATTTTTAGTACCATTTTTATATCCCCGCTGGCGTCCATGTATGGTCTGCAGCTGTAGTACAACACCCTCGGTTGACTCTGCTTCGCTCATGCCATTATTTCCTAGCATCCCCCAACCCCTTTCCCATTTTCCCTACCCCTCCTCTCCGCTAGATTTTTCTGTCGCCCTGATGCGATGTGATGGGAGCTAAGGTCCAAATCGCCTCAGCATCCCTTCCACTGCTTGTTTCTGTCTGCACGCATCTTGAGAGGTGAAGGACGCGTACGAAGTCATCATTGAAGGCAATGATGCACGTGAATTTGTTATTGAAGGCAAAGAATGCATTCCAAATCCTCATTGAGTCAAAGAATGCACTCTAACTCACCATTGGGGGGGTGGGGGGGGGGGGGGGGGGGGGTTTTTTTTTTTTTTCTTTTCTTTTTTGGGGGGGGGGGGGGGGGGGGGGGGGGGGGGGGGGGGGGGGGGGGGGGGGGGGGGGGGGGCCTTTTGGGGGGGGGGGGGGGGGGGGGGGGGGGGGGGGGGGGGGGGGGGGGGGGGGGGGGGGGGTGGGGGGGGGGGGGGGGGGGGGTAGGCAAAGAGTGCACTCGAAACTCATAATTGAAGGCATTCAATGCAATGAATCATCAGTAAGGCAAAGAATGCCACTCCAAATACATACATTGAGAGCATATAAGGCATCGAACTCAAATGAGGGCAAACAATGCAATCCACAATCCTCATTGAGAACATATAATGCAATCGAACTCATCATTGAGGGCAAAGAATACACGGAATTCACCACCGAAGCAAAGAACACCCACGAAATCAACCACCGAGACAAAGAAACGCCCCGAAACTCAGTAACTCAGGCACAACAACACCCACGAAACTCTCATTTAAGCTGAAGGC
>WNGS01169498.1:13247917-13262135 GCA_020271785.1 Procambarus virginalis
AAAGAATAAACAATAAGGGGTACAACTTGACGTAACTTGAGGTGCTCTACTTACGAACCCTTACATGTATTAAGTGCCCTACTTACGAACCCTTACATGTATTAAGTGCCCTACTTACAAACCCTTACATGCATTAAGTGCCCTACTTATGAACCCTTACATGTATTAAGTGCCCTACTTACAAACCGTTCCTCTTCGCTTGATCTGTTGCAGCTTTACTTCTCGAAATTAAGGAACTAATTACATTATTTTTCTTTTTAGGTACTGAAGAGTTGGGAGCAGAGCGCGTCTCTTGTCAAGGTAACACTCTTGTCCGCTCTATTCTTCTCTCTAACACACAATATTAGACGCTTTTCAATGTTAGAAAACGGGACCACGTGCTGCACGCTCTGGGGCCAGATTCGCGAAGCAGTTACGCAAGCACTTACGAACCAGGGGGCCAGATTCACGAAGCAGTTACGCAGGCACTTACGAACGTGTAAATCTTTTCTCAATCTTTGACGGCTTTGGTTGCATTTATTTAACAGTTTACAAATATGAAAACTTGTCAATCAATTGTTGTTATTGTTATAAACAGCCTCCTGGTGCTTCGGAGCTCATTAACTGTTTAATAATTGTAAACAAAGCAGCCAAAGATTGAGAAAAAATGAACAGGTTCGTAAGTGCTTGCGTAACTGCTTCGTGAATCTGGCCCCTGCTCTTTGAGCCTTGTCCTCACTTAATGCCTCTCTGAGCAACCCATCCTCTCATTTATTCCGTTAAAAATACGACGTATTAGTAAAGAATTAAGCACTATAATATTGACGTTTTTGTGTGTATCGGCCTCGGTAGGTAAGATAAGGGCGTGTAGATTCGTTTGTTATTATGGAGTGGCAGGCATAGATTTCAGCTACAATGCTTCCAAGTATGGGGTCCGTGGGTCCCCAAGGCGTCCGTGGGTCCCCAAGGCGTCCGTGGGTCCCCAAGGCGTCCGTGAACCCCCAAGGCGTCCGTGAACCCCCAAGGCGTCCGTTGACCCCCAAGGCGTCCGTTGACCCCCAAGGCGTCCGTTGACCCCCAAGGCATCCGTGGACCCCCAAGGCGTCCGTGGACCCCCAAGGCGTCCGTGGACCCCCAATGCGTCCGTGGACCCCCAAGGCGTCCGTGGACCCCCAAGGCGTCCGTGGACCCCCAAGGCGTCCGTGGACCCCCAAGGCGTCCGTGGGTCCCCAAGGCGTCCGTGGACCCCCAAGGCGTCCGTGGACCCCCAAGGCATCCGTGGACCCCCAAGGCGTCCGTGGACCCCCAAGGCGTCCGTGGACCCCCAAGGCGTCCGTGGACCCCCAATGCGTCCGTGGACCCCCAAGGCGTCCGTGGACCCCCAAGGCGTCCGTGGACCCCCAAGGCGTCCGTGGACCCCCAAGGCGTCCGTGGGTCCCCAAGGCGTCCGTGGACCCCCAAGGCGTCCGTGGGTCCCCAAGGCGTCCGTGGGTCCCCAAGGCGTCCGTGGACCCCCAAGGCGTCCGTGGACCCCCAAGGCGTCCGTGGGTCCCCAAGGCGTCCGTGGACCCCCAAGGCGTCCGTGGACCCCCAAGGCATCCGTGGACCCCCAAGGCGTCCGTGGACCCCCAAGGCGTCCGTGGACCCCCAAGGCGTCCGTGGACCCCCAATGCGTCCGTGGACCCCCAAGGCGTCCGTGGACCCCCAAGGCGTCCGTGGACCCCCAAGGCGTCCGTGGACCCCCCAAGGCGTCCGTGGACCCCCAAGGCGTCCGTGGACCCCCCAAGGCGTCCGTGGACCCCCAAGGCGTCCGTGGACCCCCAAGGCGTCCGTGGACCCCCAAGGCGTCCGTGGACCCCCAAGGCGTCCGTGGACCCCCAAGGCGTCCGTGGACCCCCCAAGGCGTCCGTGGACCCCCAAGGCGTCCGTGGACCCCCAAGGCGTCCGTGGACCGACCCCCAAGGCGTCCGTGGACCCCCAATGCGTCCGTTGACCCCCAAGGCGTCCGTTGACCCCCAAGGCGTCCGTTGACCCCCAAGGCGTCCGTGGACCCCCAAGGCGTCCGTGGACCCCCAAGGCGTCCGTGGACCCCCAAGGCGTCCGTGGACCCCAAGGCGTCCGTTGACCCCAAGGCGTCCGTTGACCCCCAAGGCGTCCGTGGACCCCCAAGGCGTCCGTGGACCCCCCAAGGCATCCGTGGACCCCCAATGCGTCCGTGGACCCCCAAGGCGTCCGTTGACCCCAAGGCGTCCGTTGACCCCCAAGGCGTCCGTTGACCCCCAAGGCGTCCGTGGACCCCCAAGGCGTCCGTGGACCCCCAAGGCGTCCGTGGACCCCCAAGGCGTCCGTGGAATAATTTCAGGTGCCCCTGGGATTAATACTATGTATTGTACAGCAGATAATTACCAGATACACTTACAAATATCACCAAAATAATCGACAGATGCAGCGACAGCAGAAGACTGGACATCAGCGAGGCATTATACATAAAGCAAACCGAGGAACATATCAATAGCCAACTACCATCAAATTTCACTATGCCAACTTCCGGAACACGACGGAACACATGGTATACTGAACCAATCCACAAGGGCCGTGACGAGGATTCGAACCTACGTCCGAGAGCATCCCAGACGCTGCCTTAATCGACTGAGCTACGACATGGTATACTGCACCAGCCCTTATACAAATAGGAGAATGACAAGATACAATGGACCTATAAGTAAGGTGCTTCACCTTCACCTCGTGGCATTTGGCTCATGCTCTGGTAGAGATAATGCAGCAAGACACTTTTTTTACGGGCTCGCCATAGCCCGTGCTACATGGACATTTCGTTCTGAGTAGCTAAATCTAAAAAACAAAAAAAACTGTAATTTACGGGCTATTCATGCCCTTGCCACCTCTTGTGTGGCTGAATCTTCATCAATCAATCAACTTTGTAATCATTTCTACTCAATGTTAAGAAGACTTACCGAAACGCAACTCTAGCCACATAAAACTCTAAAAATGGACTCTGGAGAGCTAATTTTTCAACTTCTCAAGTGAAGAAAAATGTAAGGAAAATAAAGAAGAGTCGTACTAGAATCATTGATCTCACTCTTTCTGTCACATTCAATAATATATACCTACAGGAAAGACTGCTACCAAAATATACTAATATATATAATTCAGGGATATATATATATATATATATATATATTATATATATATATATATATATATATATATATATCAATCAATGAATCACAATGGCATGATATATTTATTAAAATAATTTGAGGCAATGGGGTGACTTGAACTCGCGGCTGGTGATTCACAGACGCAGCCTTACCTGACTCAGCTACGGTGCCTCAAAATGATTTTTGATGATATCACACCATTGTGATTTCATTGCAGTTTGACGGGGTGCATTACTGGGAACAGGGGGGGATTGGGGTTCTTACTAGGAACCCCCATTAAGAACGCTGGGTTCAGTTCCTGAACCCATTTTATGCCTCTGTAACTCTTTCCACAACTGCCCACGGGATGGGTGCATATTGACTACACATACTAAACGGTTGATAACGTCTCAATTGCCAATTAGGTGAAACATGCTCAGTTATTGTTGGGATGGTGATCACCGATGGCCAGGCGCGGGTGGATCTCTCTCTCTCTCTCTCTCTCTCTCTCTCTCTCTCTCTCTCTCTCTCTCTCTCTCTCTCTCTCTCTCTCTCTCTCTCTCTCTCTCTCTCTCTCTCCTCACAGTACACATTACCACCTTGCGAGGTAGTTCACTAGCAATGACAAAACAATTCTTAAATCATTCTACTGCAGTTTCACAAACCCATAGTTGTTTTGAACATTACATTACACTTGTGCAAATAAATAACATTCACACTAAGACATCTCAAGTAAGTTAACTTCTCTCTCAGATATTTTAAATTAAGTTCCTATTTATAAATAATCACCTACCATTTTAATTGGAACCACTCCTATATAATTATTATGTATTTTTAAATTCAGGTGCCTCAAAAAATAAAACAAAAAAAAGACATACAAAATTTGTTTTATTTGGAGACTGAATCATCATATGACAGTGTCATGAATGTATTTTTATCATGAATATATTTATTCATGATAAATATATTCCTGTTCACAATGTGTTAGCCTACGTAGAGTTATTGCAGCGGTCTCTTCCAGAACTCCTCATCCCCCCTTCCTATCAATTTATAGTTTTGAATGTTTGGCTTTGCCATTCTCTCTCACCCGGCGTCATAAATCCAGGTGTAATGTTTATCCAAGTTTGCCGTGACGTAATATTGTGGGAGATCAATGGAGCACGGCACATGTGGGGCTTGGGGCTCTTGTGTGCTGTTATTGATGTTATCACCCCCCCCACACATGCCAGAATGGAAGCCAGATATACGAGCCTTGTACCATTGGTGCGGTTGTCATCATCTACAAGGTGAGGTGATAGTCTTCAGATAAATTATACCAAGGGATTTAGAGGCCTCTTGCCTTGGTAACTTGTGACATGCGTAGAGAGCCAGAGGTGAGTGGGAGTTTATTGACGACGCCCACAGTAGTGTCAGATGAAAATAATTTTAGTAATGAGGTGATTAGAACCACCGATCAAATACTCCCAACCGTGCACCTTACTCCTGTACCGTGACATGTTGTAAGTTATACAACCTAGGATTCAACTGAATCCACAGAAAATCTGGAGGCTTCTATTGAGGCCAGTCCGAGTTTTGAGTACATTGCCTATGTGGAGAAGCGTGTGAGAGGAAGCGGAGAAAGTGGGGAGTAAGTGTGAGGAAGATGGAAGTGTGTGTGTGTGTGTGTGTGTGTGTGTGTGTGTGTGTGTGTGTGTGTGTGTGTGTGTGTGTGTGTGTGTGTGTGTGTGTGTTAACAGTTCTAATTCTAGTTAACAGTTCTAACAGGACTTTAAACGTTGAATTTTTTTACAGAATCGACCAGTCCGTTAAAATATTTAAAGAACCATAATATTGAAGTTTTCGATGCATCGGCCCCGATTGATAAGATGGGTTGCTTGGATTGGTGCGTTCTTGATATGGACAGCAGTTGCGTTTTTTTATGGAGTCGCAAACAGAGAGAACGGGCTGCTTAGGATGTGGTAGCGATGTACATGACTGGTGGTCTGTAGTGTAGTAGTGGTGGCTTCTCCTCATTGTGATGCAGTGAGGCGAGGAGTCACAATAACGTGACTTCAATAACGTGAGGCGAGGAGTCACAATAACGTGACTTCAATAACGTGAGGCGAGGAGTCACAATAACGTGACATTGTGGCTGAAGTATGTTGACCAGACCACACACTAGAAGGTGAAGGGACGGCGACGTTTCGGTCAGTCCTGGACCATTCTCAAGTCGATTGTCTTATCACACACACACACTCACACACAGGCCCAGGACGGACCGAAACGTCGTCGTCGCTTCACCTTCTAGTGTGTGGTCTGGTCAGCATATGATGTTGAATATTTTGAATGCACGGGTGATGCTTTTTATATTGTATTATGTAACATCAATAACCTTCTTGTGAGATGTTACTCACGGTTTTGTCCGGGATGATTACACACTTAAAAAAAGAAAGTTCTTTCCTTGTAGTGTTATTTTGCTAATTTCTTATGCCACCAAAGTATAGAAAATTGCAATATTTCCCAACAGCTTTTCTGACCAGGACCGTCATATTTTGAAATTTACCTAATTTCCAGAACATTCCAGATAGATTCAGTGGTGAGTAATCTTGGAGTAACCCTATAATGAGGACAAGATACCATCTCTTCCCCCGCTTCACTCGGTGCTTCTCAAAGAAGATTACAACAGCATCAAGATCTTGCTGGACGTCTTGACGTATAATGAGTATGGCTGTGAGGTCATCGCAGACTTGAAAGTTTTGGAATTCCTGCTGGATTTCCCAAGGCAATTTTATGAAGTTTCGCTGCCTTTGCGACAGCAGGATTCCAACGAAAGTGAAAAGACAGACAATCGCTCGTTTTCTCATTTGTAATTGGTAAATATAAAAATATGACACTTCTGGTCACAACAGCAAAGTTTGAGGGGAATAATATAACTTTTCTATACTTTTTTAAGCATTAGCAATGAGAAAATATCACTTGATACCCAGGAACAAAAATCGTGTTGCATTGTGTTATGTATGTGCTTGTGTATTTGTATCTGCAGAATCGAGGTATTAGCTCTTTGACCTGCCTTTCTAACCAATTTATTTTTCCTGTATTATGTCTACTACATATATTTCTCTTACACACACACACTGGAAAAAGTTTAGAGATATGCCACTAGGTTAGTCCCAGAACTAAGAGGCATGAAATACGAGAAAAGGCTGCATGAAATGCACCTCACGACACTGGAAGATTGAAGAGTAAGGGAAGACATGATCACTACCTACAAAATTCTCAGAGGAATTGACAGGGTAGATAAGGATAAACTGTTTAACACAGGTGGTACGCGAACAAGGGGACACAGGTGGAGACTGAATGCCCAAATGAGCCACAGAGACGTCAGAAAGAACTTTTTCAGTGTCAGAGTAATTAACAGGTGGAATGCATTGGGCAGTGATGTGGTGGAGGCTGACTCCATACACAGTTTCAAATATAGATATGATAGAGTCCAGTAGGCTCAGGAATCTGTACACCAGTTGATTGACGGTTGAGAGGCGGGATCAAAGAGCCGGAGCTCAACGCCCGCAAGCACAACTAGGTGACTACAACTAGATGAGACAGACACACACACACAGTGGCTGAGTGAACAGCACGCTTGATATGTAGTCATGTGGACCGGGGTTCGATTCCCTGGGCCGGCAGAAACAAAATGGGCAGATTTTCTTTCACCCTGATGCCCCTGTTACCTAGCAGTAAATAGGTACCTAGGAGTTAAACAGCTGTTACGGGCTGCTTCCTGGGGGTGTGTGTGTGCGTGGGGGTGAAAAAAAATAGTAGTAACAGTTGATTGATTGACAGTTGAGAGGCGGGCCGAAAGATCAGAGCTCAACCCCCACAAGCACGACTATAGGTGAATTCACACATCACCAGAAAGCAGCCCGTAGCAGCTGTCTAACTTCCAGGTACCAATTTACTGCTAGGTGAACAGGAACACCAGAGGTGAGAGGAACTGCATTTGTTTCTGCCTCTGCCTGGAATCGAACCCGGGCCCTTCGGACTACGACCCCAGAGCCACTCAGCCGCGAGGCCCCGTATATATATGTGTATGTATGTGTGTTTATGTATGTATCTGCGTAGAGCTCTTATCTCTTGCAACACAAACATGTACCTGAGATAGTCCAGGAATATCCCACTAACATGGTACAAAAAATACAAAGTTTTGAAGACAGTCTGAGAGAGCTGTACTAAATGGCTGTAAAACTTGCTGAACTGGGCAAGATAACACTGTAAAAAAGTAATGAAAGGCAGTGGTAAAAGGGGTCGGGATATTTTGTTTAGTGTGCGAGCCAGGAAACAGAACGAGAAGATCCAGGTAGATACCAGTTTAGAAATGAGGTTATTGAATTACGGTACAAACTACATTGTGTATCCTGCTGTACCCAGGTCTCTCTCTCTTCTTCTCTCCGCCTTCCCTTCTTTCTCACTTCCTTTGCCTATCTCACCTGTCATACCTATTCGACCTTTCTCCCCTCTCACTCATTTCGGTCCCCCTCTTCACCCTCATTCATACAAGCATACAACAGAGTTAAGAACGTCATAGTTCCAACGCAAGAGCTGTAAACTAAAGGAAGTGATTAGATGAAGTGGTTGAAACTAACTCGATACACACCTTTAAATGTGAATGTTAAAAATAAGAAAAACATCTTGCATTAGACTACTAATATCCCTGATGGCGGGGATTGGGAGCTGACGCTTTACCCTGTAAGCACATCTAAGCAAGTACAAATGCAGAAAAACATATTGTTAAAGGAAGTTAAAGATAAATTGGACAAATAAGCAACGTTAAGACTGAGAAATATCAATACGTTGAGTTGGCATCAGGAACTGGAAATGCAGATGAACTACATTTGGGGAAGCTAATTCATTACTAACTCTCAAAGGTAAATATGATAAAATTGCATTAAATGATCGATAGCTAGGTTATCGTTCTCTCTCTCTCTCTCTCTCTCTCTCTCTCTCTCTCTCTCTCTCTCTCTCTCACTCACTCACTCACTCACTCACTCACTCACTCACTCACTCACTCACTCACTCATTCACTCACTCACTCACTCACTCACTCACTCACTCATTCACTCACTCACTCACTCACTCACTCACGCACGCACGCACGCACGCACGCACGCACGCACACGCACGCACGCCCAAACGCTAGTGTGATGTTCACCTGGCCCTGACCCCTGGAGAGGGTGGCAGACCACAAGAATGCTCTGCCCTGGATGCGTGAGTGTGTATTTGTGTGCTCATCTAACACCACCTACGGCCAGTGAAGTGAAAAATACTTACGCCTCTTCACAGTGAAAAATCTTGTGCAACGTAGGAACAAAAGACAGGGTTTGTGTCGACAATTATCCATGCAACATGCAGTTCAACTTATTATAATTAAACGAATCGATAAATTGAAAATGAATAAATAACCAAGCCTAGATATGCACCAGCATCTTGAAGGAGTACACAGAGGAACTCTTGAATAAGAATCCTGGTCCCGATACTCAAGAAGGGGAACAGATATTCATTTTTGCATAGCGTCCTATTAGCCTAATTACATTAGTGGAAACGTTCCTTGAGGATATAATAGCGAATGCAATAAGAAATAAGAATTCATATGGCCTGATAAAAAAACTCACCATGTTTTCTTCCGGAGGCCATCTTGTCTCGTAAACCTTGTGTTCTACACAAGCGTATTAAAGGTAGTCGACAGCAATACCAATTAGGATGTTATCGATCTTGACCTGAGTAAGGCCTTTGACACTGATCCCCACAAGAGGCTGATCTGGAAGATTGCGGCCCACTGCATTCTTCTCATTCCTTTAACTTTGCATATGAATTCCAGAAGCCATTAGTATGACTTCACCTACACCCTATTCAGGTCCTCCTGCAGCCTGGTTAGGTCCCGCCATGTTGTAACTTTGGCTATTTGTTGTGAGATGAACAAGAAAGTGGAATAACAATGAACAAAACGTGAACAATATGAACATAGGGGCTCTGAACCTATCATACCAGCATTACCTATCCAATTAAGACAGTTTTTGAGATGTCAAATGCTCGACTGAAACGTTCAGATTAATTGTCACGTTAACAAGATAATACCACAAGGGTAATTTGTGTGCGTTTAGAAAACCTCCCAAATAGGGAAATGAAAATGATTTCCAGACGATGAGTCACAATTACGTGGCTGAAGAGCTGGAATCCAACCCCACGCATCTGAAAATGAAGAACAAACGACATTTCTGTCTGTCTTGGACCAGTATCGCCCCGTAAATTGTCCAGGACGGTCCTAAAAGTTGTCGGTTTTTCATTATTAGGTTTGTGGGTTAGGTGTCAAAATGATTCCATTTTCACGCCATGAAAACAAGGGGACTGTTGTCAGCCTAGAAGCATGTTGGTCGACTGTGCTCGGGATGAACGGTATACTCAGGCTTCGGGTGGTGTGTGTTGGTAATTTTAATTTGTTAATGCAATTTTAAGGAACATATAATTTTTAGGCAGGTTCTTGAACAACTGACTAGTGTATTCACTGGTGGTGTCCCAAGGGACTATGAGAATATCCCCTTGTTCAGTAATATGATCTCTAATTGCCTTGCTGAGTTACGAATGTCAGCTAGGCTGTATTTTATTACATGTTACTAAATAAATAATAAGGAACTAATCTTTGTTCATTTATTCATTGAAATGTCATACCTTTATTAAGTATCTAGGGGTATGTATTAATCTATAACTTTCGTGGTTCCGTAGTCTGCTTAATTGTTCATAGTCATTCCACAGCAGTGGAAAAGAAACATCTGCGAGACAAGTGTGGGCAAAAATTCAGATAGCTCAGGGAAGTAGAACCCGGCCTGCAGCTCGCAGAGACCCCGAGGGTAAGGCTGAGGAACTAATACACAAGTGGAGTGATGCAGCATCCTCCTCCTCCCTCCCTGCAGAAATAAGCAGGGAACAGCGCCTGTGACATAATGATAGACAAATTAGGATAACAAGAGCACAGTCTAGTGATGACGAGTAATGGGCAACCAATCACAGCCCATGAAGCAAGGGGGGGCTATGAAAAAGGGTAAAAGTACAGCACCTGGTAAGGATGGCGTCACTACGACATACTCAATGCTCTGTGTGAAGTGTTTGGGAATCAAGTACTCCACCTGTTTAACAAGTCATTCCAAAGTGGAGTGTTGCCCACTCAATGGAAACACGCAATAATCGTTCCCATACCGAAGCCCAATGACCCTGGAAATTACAGACCTATCAGTCTCGTGTCATGCACGTGCAATATGCTTGAATAGATCATCCTAAACCGACTGTTGCACAAAATAGGCAGGCTAGGGGAGGGGGTCAATTGATTTGTTAAAGGATGGAGCACAACAAATTGTATAGTTAATTACTTGGCTAATGACACAGCTAAGTACGCTGTATTTGTTGAACAAAGGAGCCTTCGACAAGGCACAGGGGATTGCGATCTTGGACGAGCTTGCATGCATGGGTGTCAAGGGGAGACTCATGAAATGGATTGAAGACTACCTCACAGGGAGGAAAGCCAAGGTCTGCTCCAATGGAGCAGTATCCAGAACAATGAATATGGAACTCGGTACCCCACGAGGCGGAGTCTTAAGCCCCACACTTTTCAATGTACTTATGAAGGCCATTGCAAATATTGGCTTTCCGGAAGGAACACAACAAGTGGGGTATGCAGATGATGTTCTAATACAAGCCCCAATCCTGGAAAAAGTAAACAGTCTATTGAACTCCTTGGAAGGAAATGTATTGAGCTCGGTTTCACTCTATCCACAAACAAGACAAAAGCATGCTCTCATCACAAGCGGGGAGAAATAAACTACAAATTAATGGTGGAACACTTGAGTGGGTTGACCACTATCGGTACTTTGGTGTCATTGTCGGCTCTAACAAGGGAAAGAAAGAGGAGCTCAACCAACTCATAGGAACATGCAAAAGTCGACTCATGGCACTGAAAGCTATGACCTGGAATGGACATGGAGTCTCTATTACCGTGCTTAAAATGACGTATACAGGTTATATGCTCTCCGTCATAGACTATGCCGCACCAGTTTTATGCACCTACTCCCTAACCGATATGAAAAGGCTTGAAAGCATACAAAATGAAGCCATGACAATCATTCTTGGAGTCCCAAGAACTGCCAAAACTCTAATGTCCCAAGAACTGCTAAACGTACAATTAAGATAGCCAGAGATCCTTATTATAATGATATTGCCAAGAAAAAACTGAGTTCTGTGCTACTTACAGGAGGAAACAGGAGAAGCAAAAAATGGTATCACAGATCAGTCTGTCACCTCAAAGAACTTCACCTGCTCGAGCAAGCCCGTGAACACATGCCTGTAGAGAGGTTACCTCCCTGGGAGGATGACTCATGCAAGATCATCATCAATGAAATGGCAACGAAAAAATCCAACATGATACCACAAGAAATGAGGCACAATTATCTTGAGGAAATTTATAAAGAAGCCGGAGGTAAACTAGATCAAATCTACACTGATGGATCATCTAATCCAGTCCATGGCAGAACTGGTGCAGCATACACTGTAATTAGGAATAATGCCTTTCAACGCAGAAATGAAGAAAAAGCGCGTATTGAGAACTATGCCTCTTCAACGCAAGCAGAGCTGCCATTGTTATGGCGATAAGGTTCCTTGAACGAAACACTAATGGTGCAATGATCTGCGCTGATTCAAAAGCAGCGCTACAAAGCCAAAGTAAAAATCGGGTAGAAAATCCTGCGATAGTCTCTGAAATCAAGAGATTGTGAGAGTACTGACCAATCAAGGAAGAGTGTCAAGTTTCTGTGGATCCCCTCCCTTGTTGGAATATGTGGGAAATGAACGAGCAGATGTGCTGGCTGCTGAAGGCACAGAAGGTGACCACATTGAATACTTTATACCCAAGACTCTTCTGCAAATTAGAGATATTGTCAGGCAACATCGCCATGACATTTAACTGAGAAAAGGAGGTAGAAGCACAAATCAGTGAATCTGTACGATGGTACAACATGGTTGCCGCTGGCAATCCAAATCATTATGGACGAAGAGGAGGTGGCCGCGGGAGAGAATCAGTAATAGCGAGAATCCGTCTTGGATACAAATGTCCATGGAGGTTCGGAATGGAAACAACAGTTGAACAGCGGAGTTGCAGAATCTGAGATGAAAGTGATGGACACCGCCTTGAAGAATGATTATATCTGAAAGGTGTGATTTTTATTCAAACTTGAAAATGTGTAAAATTTGTTGAATAAATAAAAAAACAAAAAAATCTCCCTTTCTATTTACGCTGCAGTACTGAAACTTGGGACAATTGCAGCCGGTTTTCATATACAACTAGTCAAAAAATATGGTTGAAATTGAACAACTTTTTGGCCTGGCGAGTCATGCCCCCTCAACCCTATCTACGAGTATGTGAATATCTGAGAGACATTGAAATATGTGTAGAATAATAAACTCAACATTGTTTGAGTTAGGAAAACACTATTTGTCAAATATAGATACTGTTCTTAAAAGATCCCTCATTTTGCACCCGCAAGATGACTTAAGATTTTAGGGATGACAAATGTTAGTCTTCTTGTTTGAGAAGCTGTTCATTTGCGACAGTTAAACAAGTCCCACTGTGTCTGGGTACAAGTGACAGGATGAACAACCAGCGGGTTTTCTTCCTATTGGGGAGTGTTGTACATGCTGCTATGGCGGTGTGTCCACTCACAGAAGAGTGACGCTGCCCAATAAACTCGCCCCTCGGGGCAAAATTAAAAAAAAAATAGTAGTCGCTTACGCTGAACTGTATCAGAAATGCACAATTTACCCATCATTCTCTGTCCTTTCTTGTATTTGTTATTTTATCATAGAACTCCAGTAAGTTCATTAGGCATGATTTCTGTACCATAACTGTTCATTTTGTTAATGCCATGCGCCTTGTTCTCAAGACCTTTAATGTCTGTGGGACCTCTTAAGGGTGCCTATGTGGTTCATAAACTGGCACTCATTGCGAATATTGGTAAGTCTATTGTTTTCATTGCGAGTAAAGCTCCTGCCGTTTCCCCACAAGGTGTGAATTGCTCTAGTTCCACACAGAAATCACAAAGCGCTGATGTCAATTCAGATGAACGAATATCCACAAGGGCGTGACGAGATTCGAACCTACGTCCGAGAGCATCGCAGACGCTGCCTTAATCGACTGAGCTACGACATGGTCAAAAAGAGGTCAATTCAGGCAGCGTCTGGGAAGATCTCAACGTTAGTTCGAATCCTCGTCACGGCCCTTGGGATTTTGTTCGATTGTGTAATTGCTCTTTCTGTGTTGGGACGGACGCTGAATTTTCAGTCTTTTTAAAGCCTATTTCCTAAGCGCTTTTGATGTAAGGTGTTTTTAGGGGTGGGGTTCCCATTTTAAGGTTTTCTTTGATCTGTTTGAATTTGCTTATTAGATCATCCCATTTTTGGTGTAGTCTATTTTGAATAGATCTGCAGCTCATCCTGAAGGTCCCCTCTGCAGTCTTTTATTCTCGTTTGTGTATCCGTTGTGTTATGAGTTGTAGAAGTTGTTATATCTGGTTTGCAGTGTTGTGAGTTCTACAGCCGCTTGGGGTTGGGGGGGGAGGTGGAAGGTTGTTATCTGGGATTTTCGCTCCTACAATGTTGTATGATGTTTATCTAAATACTCATGTGTTTATGTTGGGCGTTTGCTTTGGCTCTGGAAATCTTTTTTAATGACCATCCTCTGTCTTGTTTCTGTGTACACAGCTCTCTCCACCCCCCCCCCCGCCCGTCCCCTGTCCTAAATCGCCCCCCCCCAAAAAAACCTCTCTTCCCCCCCCCTTCTTCCCGCTACCAATCTCTACACACAGCACTACATATATTACAATCACGCATCCATACACATTTATAAACACAAAATTCGTATATGTATACACTGCTTCCACGTTTTTCTTCTCTTGGATATGCACGTCTGTTTTTTCTCCTCTTTCGACAAAGTTAAATGAATTCACGATGACTAATTTTCCGAGAAGAAACTGAAGATGAGGCTAAGGCCAAGGTCAGTGTAGCGAGCT
>WNGS01169498.1:13318155-13335239 GCA_020271785.1 Procambarus virginalis
TATATATATATATATATAAAGGGGTACCACCTCTGGTGCAAGTGTAGGGACCCATAGCTCGGAGAAGAAAATAAAGAGTACCCAGAGAAGACCTTGTGGATCCTCACTGAACACTTTGATATTTTCTTCTCCTACCACCCCTATTCTTTTGGTATGTGTGTATATTATATATATATATATATATATATATATATATATATATATATATATATATACATATATATATATATATATATATATATATATATATATATATATATATATATATATATATATATATATATATATATATATATATTCAACTATAGAACACTAATTAAGCATAGACACAGTGTCTTCCCATATTCAACATGGACTTGATGGAAAAAACGTAAATTTGACCCCTCACTTGCTCTAGTGGTCTTGGGAGGTGGTGGTCTTTGGAGTGTTGAAAACCCCAAAATTACCATCTCTTTTAAGGCTCTGAGCGTGGTGCAGTGGGTTAAGGCGTTACCTGTTATGCCAGTGGCTGGAAGGCTTCTGTGCTGGCTAGGGTTCGAGTCTCCTGGTGGGAAAGTGTTCTATAGTTGAATAACTACTCTTGCGTGTTTAGGCAAGTTGGGCATATATATATATATATATATATATATATATATATATATATATATATATATTATATATATATATATATATATTAGTATATTTTGGTTGCAGTCTTTCTTGTAAACATATTTGTTAATTATGACCGAAAAGATATGATTAATCATTCTAACACGAATTTCTCAACATTTCTTATGTTTCTTTTCACTGTCAATGGTAATTGAAAAAACAATTCTCCAAAATTCATTTTTGTTTCTAGTCTGATGCACGCTTGAACGCGTTTCGTAATAACTTATTACGTTTTTAAAGACTTTAGTTTACACACACAACTGTAACCTGTAAACACGCTAATCCGTTATACTTATAATCGCATTTGGGTGAGGTGATATGGTGCAACAGTTTTGGATGAGGTGAACAAACTTGTAAAAAACACAAGACAGAACACGAAACTATGGGTATTAGTTGGATATGAGAGCATAAGAATGGAAGTAACTGCAGAGGGCCTATTGGCCATACTTCCTCTGATGCTTCTATAATGGTCGGAGTCTTGAAAGTGGGTAGAATATAGTTGTGCATTAATTGGCTGTTGATTGCTGGTGTTGACCTTTTGATATGTAGTGCCTCGCAGATGTCAAGGCGCCTTTTATCGCTGTATCTATCGATGATTTCTCTGTTGTTTGTTAAGATTTCTCTAGTGATGGTCTGGTTGTGGAGAGGAGATTATATGTTCCTTTATGGAGCCCTGTTGCTTATTGCATTGTTAATCGCTGGAAAGAGACGTTGTTGTCTTTCTTATATACTTATACGTTGTTGTCTTATATCCAAGTGGGATATGAAGGCATAGACGACGTTGTTTCCTTGAAGGCGTTATGTTTTCATGAGTGGGTTGGCCGTTTTTTGGTTTTATTGTAATTGACAATTTACTATATATATATTATTGACAATTTACACTTTATTGGTCTGTAAGCTCAAACTATATTTGGGCAGTCCTCACAGGAATTCTAAAATCACCAACAGGTACTTTAGTGAATAGAGTAGTCACATCAAAACTTAGTAGTTTAAAACCAAAATTTTAATTCAGTGTAGATGGGATACCTGGTTGGTTAAATACCGCGGAATTCCCACCTCTTTAGGGCTTGAGTATGGTGTAGTGGATACCAGTGCATATCTGCCATCTTGATGGCCAGTGTTCGAGTCCCCTGGTGTGTGTGAGTGTTTAAAGTTCTATACTTCAAACTTGTGGTTTATAAGCAGGTCAGTGCATTAAGCATGGGTACTGAGTTCTCCCATATAACAGGGCTTGATGAAAAATGCGAGTGATCCCTCACTGTCTCATTGCGTGGAGAGGATGGGATATGTGGTTGGTTAAATTCCCTGGAATTCCCACCACTTTTGTGCTCTGAGTATGGTGTAGTGGATACAAGTGCGTACCTGCCATCTTGATGGCCAGTGTTCGAGTCCCCTGGTGGGTGTGAGTGTCTAAGTTATACATATATATATTATAGATATATATATAGATATAATATATATATATATATATATAATATATATATATATATATATATATATTATATATATATATATATATTATATATTATATACTATATATATATATATATATATATATATATATATATATGTACAAGCCTGAATGGTCCCCAGGACTATATGCAACTGAAAACTCAGTTTTCAGTTGCAAATAGTCCTGGGGATCATTCAGGCTTGTTCGCATTTGTGTTCCTCACGTGTGCCCCAAAGAATGAGGTGATTTGATAAAATGCTATGCCCAAGATTACCATCCGAGTGCCGGCAGGGAAGTGGTTCAAATAGCTTCGGTTATCACTTCGTTATGTCCAGTCGTGATTGTCAAGTGGATTAAGGCGTCCTGTACATACCAGTTGCATTGCTCCTGGCAGTATGGGTTCGATTCACTTCTGGGGTGTGAGTTTTCAGTTATATGCTGGTAACCAAGCTAACATGCATTAGAAAACCCTTTACCCTGAAGGATTCGAATCCGGACATCCAGGGCACCATGACCCTTGTCGTGTCCAGTACTGTACCTCTAGTTCACACTGACTGTGGAAAAAAATATTTTGTACAGTCAGTGTGATCTAGGACAGGACAAGACGTATCAGATTTATGGTTTACGGATTTACAGGAAGAGGCATAGATCAATAACCTATACATTAAAGATTAGTCAAGTGAGGTGGGCAATGCGTTGTGGGCAGTGTCGTTATCGTTGGCGTCTTAGCATTCTGGTCTTGCTCTTATTATCATGGTGGGTAGAGTGAATAGTTCCGTTTTTTGAGTATTTATGTTCAGTTGTTCGTCTTTTATGTGAAGGGCTTCCAGAATTTCTAATCTTCTTACATATTGGGTTTTGTCTAATATGCAAGTGTTTTTATTCAATATTTCTCTTGTTAGGGTGATGTTATGGGCATCTCTCAGGTGATTTTTAGGGGCACCTGATTGAAGATGACAGGTCAAGCACCACTTGAGCTTGATCGACGTCATTCATATGTACTTAGATTGAAGGTTACATCCTTCATGGGGGCAGGTGTACATATGTACCACGTTACATCCGTCATGGGGGCAGGTGTACATATGTACCACGTTACATCCGTCATGGGGGCAGGTGTACATATGTACCACGTTACATCCATCATGGGGGCAGGTGTAGATATGTACCACGTTACATCCTTCATGGGGGCAGGTGTACATATGTACCACGTTACATCCGTCATGGGGGCAGGTGTACATATGTACCACGTTACATCCGTCATGGGGGCAGGTGTACATATGTACCACGTTACATCCGTCATGGGGGCAGGTGTACATATGTACCACGTTACATCCTTCATGGGGGCAGGTGTACATATGTACCACGTTACATCCGTCATGGGGGAAGGTGTACATATGTACCACGTTACATCCTTCATGGGGGCAGGTGTACATATGTACCACGTTACATCCGTCATGGAGGCAGGTGTACATATGTACCACGTTACATCCTTCATGGGGGCAGGTGTACATATGTACCACATTACATCCTTCATGGGGGCAGGTGTACATATATACCACGTTACATCCGTCATGGGGGCAGATGTACATATGTACCACGTTACATCCGTCATGGAGGCAGGTGTACATATGTACCACGTTCGACTGCTGTAAAGTGTTCTCATTTGGTTCGGGCTGTTTTTAACGAGGAAGTCAGTGGCCTCCTTTGTTTTATAATATATAATGATGTCTATGTTTTGGTTAGGGGTTGTGCTCTTTACTCCTTTACTGATTATTTCTTTTATTATTCTTTTTTTATAATTTTATAAAAGAAGAATATAATTTTATTTGAGGTATTGTGGTTTCTGTTCATGATTCAAGACTGCAGGATCATGTCCAAGTGACGTCTTATATTATTGTTATCTCGTGGTTACTATATCCATTATTCACCATTATTCATTATTTGGGTTGGACGGTAGGGCGACTGTCTCGCTACATGCAGGTTGACGTTCAATCCCCGACCGTCCAAGTGGTTGGGTACCATTCCTTTCCCCCTTCCATCCCAAATCCTTATCCTGATCCCTTCCCAGTGCTATATAGTAGTAATGGCTTGGCGCTTTCCCTCTGATAGTTCAATTCAATTGTGTAATCCTTTCAAGGATAACTTTCAAGTATTGATATCCTTTCAATGATTGTGTTATCCTGCTTTCCTGGGTTATGAGATCCCCCCCTCCCCTCTCTCTGCTTGCTTTCTGGGCTAGAAGTCTCAGCGTAAGACTACTTTCTAGGGTAAAATTCTCTACTTCAGCTTGTCTTCTAGACTAAGAGTCTCTTTCCCCAAGCCTGTCTTTTGGGGTAAGCGTCTACTAAGCCTACTAAGCGTCTACTAAGTTTACTAAGGTAAGGGTTTCGGTTTCACGGTGCCTGCTTAGGCAAGGGTTCATGCCTGACGGCCAGGTGAAGGGAGGAGCAGGTGGTGAGGGTCCGTTGACAGTCTACACTATCGACCGAGCTGTGGTGACATGCTGATCTTTAGGGTCAGTCCCTCGTAAATACCGCCTCGATGAACCCACGCCTCAAATTCTGGGCTCTTGTGTTTGTGCCATCTAGATGTGCTGACCGAGTTGTTCTGGCCTAGTCGAGCGTCAGTTCTTAAGCCACAAAAGCATTTTAAAATAAGAAGGTTAATGCTATGATTTCTCACTCGTCTTTCTTATCATATTTGTTCTGAAAATTGTGTACTCGGCAGTCTTCGACGACTTCTTGAGCAAAGAAAGACATGCGTTTAGTGTGATGTCTGGTTGTTCTTTAACTGGTTATTCTTTAACTAGTTATTCTCTTAACTGTTTTTGTTCATGCCATTGACATGTTTCTTCCTTAATGTTTCAGATAATCTTTGCTGTTCTTTGATATTACAGATCTCAGTATCTTATAATATCATCCTGGATGACATTACAGAACTCACTTTTGTAATTTCCGCCTGGATGATATTACAAAGCTCACTCTGGTAACATCATCCAGGATGACCTTACAGAACTCACTCTTATAATATCCAGGATGACCTTACAGAACTCACTCTTATAATATAATCCTAGATGATATTACAAGCCTAACTCTGGTAGTATCATCCTGTATAACACTGAAAGTAAACTGTTATAATAACAATTTTAATGAAAATAGTTTTGTAAAAATTGTTTGCTCTTCTTTTGTAATCCAACCACCATTACATAGACCTCTTATTTTCCGTCGGAAAAATTCAAATATTTCCATACATGTGTGCTTTCAAAATGGTGATTCACCTTTTAATTACCAATGGTATAAAAAAATAACATATATTAAAAGACCAATTTGTGATATTTTTATCGGCTTTCTGTTTCGACTATTTAAGTTTTTTTATATACATTTTTTCACGGATTGTGGTGGCAAATACTTGATTAGAAAATTGGTAAAAAGTTACACGAAATAAAACAGTTAACTAGACCACACACTAGAAGGTGAAGGGACGACGACGTTTCTAATCATCCCATTGATTGGACTTCCTCCAAAATAATCTTTCCTGCTTCTACTCTACACAGACGCCGTCTTGTGGAATGGGCTCTAAAATACAATGTACCCAACATGAACTTGAGTCCTGGATTGTTGCTGTGGACTCTTCCCTTTCGCAGTATATACTCAAATGCTCTAATCTTTCTAACAAACATGACCTAACATAAGCCTACCCCTTCTATTTTCTTTTTCTCTTTCCTTTTCTTTCTCTCTTCTCCTACGCTCTTGCTATCCTCTTCTTATTCCTATCTCCTTCTCATTCGGTGGTTATAATAGGAGCTGCCTCGTACGGGCCAATAGGCCTTCTGCAGCTCTTATTATTATTACTATCCCCTCTACTACACCTTACTTTGCTCCTCAGCTCTCTCTTGCCTATTATTGCCTGTCTCTACGTCCTCATCACAATCGACTTGAGAATGGTCCAGGACGGACCGAAACATCGTCGTCCTTCACCTTCTAGTGTGTGGTCTGGTCAACAAACTTTAGCCACGTTATTGTGACTCATCGCCTGCATAAAACAGTTATGCAATAGTAAATAATTGAGGCCTAGAGACGAGATCTCTCGAAATTATCAACACGTACAATATCACCGCTGAAGTGAAGAGCTCATGAACAGGAAGAAATCACCCCTGATGTGTGAAGATTAACAGCAAGTACTAGATCACCCGTGATGTGTAGAGATCAATAAGTACATGATAACCTAAAGTGTAGAGATAACGAACAAGTACAAAATCACCTCTGATGTGCAGAGGTCATCGACAAGTAGAAAATCACCCCTAAAGTATAGAGAGCAACAGGTACAAAATCCCACCTCAGGTGTACATATAATCAGCAAGTACAAGATCACCCTTCCCCCCCCCCCTCCTCCATGGAGTGTGTAGAGATCACCAACATGTACAAGATCACCTCTGAAATGTAATAATCATCAGGAACAAAAAATCACCCAAGAAATGTTTTGATTATCAACAAGTACAAGACCACCCCAGACAACCCGTCCTCGACTCAAGTCCACTACATCCAGCGGTCGACCCCACAGACGCATTCATAAATTTAACATGCTGTTCATTCAAAACGGGAATTTTCTTAAATATAAATTAATATTATAGTATATTAGCATATTGTGCATATATATAAGCATAGGTGCATATATATATATAGGCATAGGTTTGGTTAGGTTTGGTTAGGTCAGGTGTTTAGGTTCTGTTGGTGATTATTTGTATTTGTAGTACGTGGGTGAAGCATTTACAGCGTTGTGATTCGAGCAAAATTCGTCAGTGAAGCACTTGTTCCGGAAGTGTTTGAACGAAATCAGTTGTGAGTCGTGTGTAAACCGTTTTCATTCATTAACAGGTGGTTTGGCGGGTGCATGGAATCACTTTTGGGTCTTTGTTTGGAGGACGGGCTGCCTCAGAAGTGCAGAGACTCGTAACGTAAAGAGTGTCGACTTTCAACCCCTTGTTTGTGCCTCTCTGTTCACCGAGTATGTTGAACCTGTGGGCATATCAGTACACCGTGCATGTCAGCACGGTGTACTGACATGCCGTGTTACTGACATGCGGTGTTAGGGGATGTGTTGGCCTGAGCACGCCATGCTCTGTGGCCTCTCGAGAAATGGGGAAGGTGCTGAAAGTGGCCGAACAGTTTAAATACTTGTGAGATGTAATTGATAAAAGAGGATTGTGTACAAGTGATGTTGAGAGTAAAATCAGGGGATTGTGGGAGATTGAATAGTGGACATAGGAGAGCAGGGGATGGGGGGGGGGTGCAGATATCAGTCATAGACTGCTGAGAGGGTGGTTAGTGGGGCTTGGTGAGTGGTAATACCTACTGTTATTGTTCAGTTGTCAGAGGAAGCGAGGACTTCGTGTGCTAGGAAGATGAATGAGTGAATGCGGAAGCGACGGATGAGTGTATGAGGAAGAGTAGAAATAGTGTGGCGTGTGGATGTGTTGCTGGAGGGAGACGGTGCGAGTTGCAAGAAGCAATAGATTGCTCAATGGTTTTTAAACTTTCCGCTGAAATGTCAGTTTATATGGCAGTGTTGCTCACTCTGTGCATGAACATAATACTATTGCTCCATATAACACCATTCAATATGAAAATGAAAGAAATCTGTAAGGATGTTTATCCTGTCGTTTTACCCTGACACAGCTGGGACTCGCATAACTATCTCCAGTGACTGTACTGTGAAATAAAGGATTATCGAATTAAAACTCTAAAATTATCTTTATCTTCCGGTACAAAGCAAGGGATTTTTCCTCGGGAGAGTATCAATAATGGTATAAAAAATGAATGATCAAATAAAGTGAATTTACTGTACTATACATTGCCTTGTAAGTGAGCTGCTCAATTTTCGTTTTAAATCTGAATCTACATATTCACTTCTATTCGAAACCAATTCTTGCGGTTACAGGCTTTCTCCTTTGGTCACCTACTTTTCCCCCCATAATGACCGAGTTTGTCGGGTGCAGCTGCATCGAACTAGCCCACAGATTCACTTAATTGTATTGTTATCTGCATTTCGTCAGTTAACTTGTCACGGTGTTGTTCTATGATTGATTCTCCTGATTAGTGAAAGGGTTGTGGGGATGAAGTATTCAATATGGTCTTCACCTTTGCTTCTCACCAGTTTCCATGAGAGAGATCCACAAAACTGTCCGGCATTTGTACAGACTCCTGTCATCTGCCTGTTGTTCTAAATGTTTTCAATGTTACTCCCGAGGTCAGAGCACATCTCTGCTGCACTTGCGTTCCCTTCAATGTCTTAAACGTCATAATGGCAGAGAACTTTGCATTCATCGAGGAGGCGGGGCTCTCAATCCGTGTTTTTGTTATTTTATTTTTAATCAATTGTTCCTAATTAGAGTGTATGCGGCACCAGCTTTGCCATTAGTAAGAAACGAGTATCTACCAGTGATGTAATTTGATCAACGGTAATTAATTTTATTCATCTTTTAATTTACTAATGCTATATGTCTCATTTCGTGTGGGTAACATGTCTGGACTTGTTCGTTGACATCTCATTTATATTAAATGAATATGGTTCTTTCGCACAAAGAGGGTACATCCTTACAACAGCTCTTTGAAGAAGTATACTGATCGGTCTTGTAACTTTGTGCTATTTCCTTGTTCTACTGTAATTAGAAGAGAACCTAGTTTTTCCTTACTAATATTTATGCTTGCATTCGAGGTGTGGTAATCTTTATGGCAAGCCTGGCAATCAGTTGCTTGAGTCTGCTGTTAACGCTAGAAATAATTAGTTATGGTCTCAGATTCCATGTTTTTACTCAATTTCTTCTGGTTCTTCAAAATTATTGTCACGGATTAATTTTATATACATTAAAAATTGCTCATATTAGTAGGTGCTTAAGACTGGTGTCGCATGGTTTTGACTTGCATATCTTAAATATGCTGTATATTTTCTTCTGTCTGGTACCAGAAGACCAGTGAATATTTCAGGACGTAGCTCTCTGGGACGTTGGTCTACTTTAGTATATCCATATGAGTTAATTAAGTCACTCTTTCTTTCCCTTACTAGAGCCGACACTATCTCCCAAAGTAATTGTCGACGTTTTCTAGAACTTCACCATCTACTCCAATCTTGTGATTGGAGTAGATTATATGTTTGTTTATGAACGAATAAAATCAAATTAAGTACATGTACTTCTAAGTTCAGAAGATGGGGGTTCAGCTTTACCTGGTTGGGGGTTTGTATCAGGACATCGTCTGCATATCTAATGATCCGTCAATGGGACCTGAATTTTCTGCCTGTGATTTAATCTTCAATCCATTCCAGAAGTTCACCTGAGACACATAAATGCAAGCTTATCTGGCGTTGTAATCCATTGTGCATTCTCAAAAGCCTCCTTTGATGTCAACAACATCAGAGTAGTTGGCTGCCTGGTGGCTAAAAGATTTCCCATAGAATTGACTGTGTTCCTTCCATTAACAAATCTCTCGATCATCCCTGAGTCTACCTATTTCGAATGCCAAGTGATTTAAGATAATCCTTTCAAGCACCTTGCAATGATTTGATAAGAGATTAATATTCCTGTAATTACCATAATTCTTGCAGTTTTGGATAGGGCAATTATTGTAACGTTTTCCATTGTGTCGGTAACATTTCCCTGAAGTTCTACATATTTATAAGATATGCGTAGTGGATTCTCAGAGACTTCGCAGAGTGCGTTGAAAGTGCGTCAGTGATGACCTCATCTTAAACGGGTGCAGTGCTTTTGCCTTTTTTTCATAGCATCCCTTACCTACTGGGCTGTGATTTTTATGTGTGTTCTCACTGTCACAAGATGCTATCCTGATTGTTGTGTCATATCGCAGAAGGCATTCCATATTTATTTCTGCAGGGAGGCACGAAATTATACTGCATCGCTCCACTTGTGGATTAGTTCCTCAGCATTGCCCTTGGGATCTGTGGGAGCGGCAGGCCGTGCTCGGCTTCTTCAGCTTGCTGGAGAAAGCTCAGGGAAGCTTCTTTCAGTTTCCTTCTTTTTATTCAAAACAGGTCTTACAGAGGATTCTCCTTCGATGGTGCTACTGAATTTTTAGTCATCTCTTATTTCTTTTGCTCCTGGGAGTATGGGTTCGAGTCACTTCTGGGGTGTGAGTTTTCATTCGCATATAGTCCTGGGGACCATTCAGGCTTGTTCGTATTTGTGTTCCTCACGTGTGCCCCAAAGAATGAGGTGATTTGGTAAAATGCTATGCCCAAGATAACCATCCGAGTGCCGGCGGTGGGGTGGTTCAAATAGCTCGGCTATCACCTCATTTGTTCCGGTCGTGATGGTCAAGTGGTTAAGGCGTCTTGTACATACCAGTTGCGTTGCTCCTGGGAGTATGGGTTCGAGTCACTTCTNAAAACTGTTCGCATTTGTGTTCCTCACGTGTGCCCCAAAGAATGAGGTGATTGGTAAAATGCTATGCCCAAGATAACATCCGAGTGCCGGCGGTGAGGTGGTTCAAATAGCTTTGGCTATCACCTCATTATGTCCGGTCGTGATGGTCAAGTGGTTTAAGGCGTCTTGTACATACCAGTTGCGTTGCTCCTGGGAGTATGGGTTCGAGTCACTTCTGGGGTGTGAGTTTTCATTCGCATATAGTCCTGGGGACCATTCAGGCTTGTTCGTATTTGTGTTCCTCACGTGTGCCCCAAAGAATGAGGTGATTTGGTAAAATGCTATGCCCAAGATAACCATCCGAGTGCCGGCGGTGAGGTGGTTCAAATAGCTTCGGCTATCACCTCATTATGTCCGGTCGTGATGGTCAAGTGGTTTAAGGCGTCTTGTACATACCAGTTGCGTTGCTCCTGGGAGTATGGGTTCGAGTCACTTCTGGGGTGTGAGTTTTCATTCGCATATAGTCCTGGGGACCATTCAGGCTTGTTCGCATTTGTGTTCCTCACGTGTGCCCCAAAGAATGAGGTGATTTGGTAAAATGCTATGCCCAAGATAACCATCCGAGTGCCGGCGGTGAGGTGGTTCAAATAGCTTCGGCTATCACCTCATTATGTCCGGTCGTGATGGTCAAGTGGTTTAAGGCGTCTTGTACATACCAGTTGCGTTGCTCCTGGGAGTATGGGTTCGAGTCACTTCTGGGGTGTGAGTTTTCATTCGCATATAGTCCTGGGGACCATTCAGGCTTGTTCGCATTTGTGTTCCTCACGTGTGCCCCAAAGAATGAGGTGATTTGGTAAAATGCTATGCCCAAGATAACCATCCGAGTGCCGGCGGTGAGGTGGTTCAAATAGCTTCGGCTATCACCTCATTATGTCCGGTCGTGATGGTCAAGTGGTTTAAGGCGTCTTGTACATACCAGTTGCGTTGCTCCTGGGAGTATGGGTTCGAGTCACTTCTGGGGTGTGAGTTTTCATTCGCATATAGTCCTGGGGACCATTCAGGCTTGTTCGCATTTGTGTTCCTCACGTGTGCCCCAAAGAATGAGGTGATTTGGTAAAATGCTATGCCCAAGATAACCATCCGAGTGCCGGCGGTGAGGTGGTTCAAATAGCTTCGGCTATCACCTCATTATGTCCGGTCGTGATGGTCAAGTGGTTTAAGGCGTCTTGTACATACCAGTTGCGTTGCTCCTGGGAGTATGGGTTCGAGTCACTTCTGGGGTGTGAGTTTTCATTCATATATATATATATATATTATATATATATATAATATATATATTATATATATATATATACACACACACACACATACATTCACACAAATACATGCAGTTGACATAATAGAGGAAAAATAGATTGGTTAGAAAGGCGGGATCCAAGAACTAATAGCTCAATTCTGCAGACACAAAAGAGTAAGGGGTGACATGACCACTACCAATAAAATTCTCAGGGGAATTGAGAGGGTAGATAAAGATAAACTGTTTAACACGCGAACAAGGGGACACAGGTGGAGACTGAGTACCCAATGAGCCACAGAGACGTTAGAAAGAACTTTTTCAGTGTCAGAGTGGTTAACAGTGGAATGCATTAGGAAGTGATGTGGTGGAGGCTGACTCCATACACAGATTCAAATGTAGATATGATAGAGCACAGTAGGCTCAGTAACCTGTACACCAGTTGATTGACGATTGAGAGGCGGGACCAAAGAGCCAGAGCTCAACCCCCGCAAGCACAACTAGGTGAGTATGCATATTACGAGAGGTACTTGGGTGCCCTCCCTTCCCCCCTCCCGCCCTTCCTCCCCATCCCTCGTCCTCCTCCCCCCACTCCATCGACCCCTCTCACACCCCATTCTCCCTCCCACCGTCCTCATCCTTCATCCCCTACCCCCACTCACCCCTCCCCCTTCCCCCTACTTATCCCCTCTTCCTTTTCATAAAATATAATTTTCGGGAAGAATGAAACAAAAGTATGAGTCTTAAGGATTTTTTTTAATTAATAGATTAGGTACATCTGCATTAGTGCAGCTACCCAAAACTGTGTGAAGTGGAGTACAGTGTGTCAAAAAAGCTAACTAGGTGATGCTAAGAAATCCCCATCACACAGGATGGTTAGTCATACAGAGGCATGTGATGGGCAGTCTGCAATGGCAGACTCCAGAAGCATTTTGAGGATATCATCAACACAAGATTGAATAAGGTAGCAGTGGTAATAAAGGTCCCCATCTCGCAGGATGGTTAGTCATACAGGGCCATATGTTTAGTAGCCTGCACTGGCAAATTTTGGGTACACTGTGAGGATATCTTCAAGAATACGAGAATGTATAAATAATTGCAAAGCTCAGGTACCTCATGCCAACTGGTCTGAAAGGTCTAATAACTGGGCATTCAGTGATGTAGTGCGGGAGATCGTGCCGTAGTTCCTGCTCACAGAGTTTGCAACTGGAGTGCTCAGGATTGGGAGATCCGTCACCTGCAGCCACCTGCCACAGGTAACGGTAACCCAACCTGATCCTTGCAACCACTGTGTCGCACAGTCTAGTGGACGTTTTGTGCTGCCCATAGATATAGGTTTCAGATCTGAACAGATCATAGCTTTTTATACTAGTACTTTCAGGTCGTTGGGAGTCAGTAATTTCTTTCCTATCAGATCTTTGTGTTTGGACCAATACAGTTTTGACAGCGGAGATGGGGATACCTAGATCTAATTCAACTTCATCCTTGTTACACGCTAATTTGGCTGCAATGTCTGTCTCATTATGATGGGTTACATTTGTGTGTGAAGGTATCCATATAAAGGAGATTCTAGACCCTTTACTCTGATTATTTCTGATGAAAAACTCTTCGGGTATCTCAACCAATATTTCACACTTGACCAGAATTCAAATTGTGAAAATTGGATGGATGGGGGAGGGTCAATCATTTATAATATTTTTAAATCATTTAACTTAGGTTTATTCGGACTAGTTTATGACTGTCCCACACCCAATACCATTCCCCCTACAAATTTGGGTAAGGCTAACCCCAAGCGCCTGGGGCCAGATTCACGAAAGCACTTGCGCAAACACTTAAGAACCTGTACATCTTTTCTCAATTTTTGGCGGCTCTTGTTTCCAATTATTAAACAGTTAATGAACTCCGAAGCACCAGGAGGCTGTTTATAACAATAACAACAGTTGATTGGCAAGTTTTCACGCTTGTAAACTTTTTAATAAATGTAACCAAAGCCGTCAAAGATTGAGGAAAGATGTACACGTTCATAAGTGCTTGCGTAAGTGCTTTCGTGAATCTGGCCCCAGGCCTTCAACTATGATACACAGAGACAGACATTTTCTCTTATAGTAAATATAATAAAAAAAATCACAATGGATTGATAACAAAAATAAATAATTTTGAGGTAATGACTTGAGTAATGACTTGAATCTGGTGAACAAATCCACAAGGACCGTGACGAGGATTCGAACCTGCGTCCGGGAGCATCCCAGATATTCATTTGATACATCACGTTATTGTGATTTCTGTGTGTATTGACTTGAATCTGGTGAGTCCCAGACACCCAGACACCAGACACCAGACACCACTCAGCCACGATAGGACAAAAGCTTCTGAACTGAAACTCTACTGAATTTACTGGGAGGTTCTGGAGGCCCGAACCGGTTCACAACCGATTTTACGACTCGCTTTTGTCCTGTCGTGGCTGAGTGGGCTACGGTAGGTATCTGAAAATCACCAGAACGCCGGTTCAAACCCCCTCATTGCCCCAAAGGGGCGGGCTTGTGATGTGGTTCGACCCCGGTAGGGTAAGTGAATTGTTTTAAATCGATGTCAGATACAGTGTATCTTTTTACTCATCTTTATATAGCACGGGAGGATAGGATCGTATCATGCGTCGACACTTGAAGGGGTAGAAGAGACCAGGTTACAGCCCAAGATAGGCTCATTTCATACGTCACCACCGTTATACGTAATCCTTATTCTTATTGAACCCGGAAGGAGTTTATTTGTTGACCCCGCCAGGTTGGTTTCCCTTCCATCCTTCTATCGTTACCTCCAAACCTTCGCGATCCCTTCCCCGGTTAATTTACCTACCTATTACCATCTAGCCTCCCAAATAACCTCAACACCAGCCATCCCTCCCATACATACAGCCCCCTCTGGGCCCTAGGCAACTAGGTTCCTTATTCCTCAGACTCCAAAATCATTCGTTCCACGTCTTCTTTCCTCCTTATATGCAGTCGTGTTTTCTCCACAATGCTCCTCCTCCTTGCCGTCCGCTGTGTACCAGCTAAGGATTAGGTGGTTGTTAAAGCTTACGTTGGTGTTAGTTGGTTTTAGTTGGGTAGCGTGTGTTGGGTCGTTAAGGTAGTTAAGTGCGTGACTTAAGTGCTTAGTTCACGTGAAGAGCTGTTAGGCAGCCTGCTGTCAGCAAACGTGCCAAAAACAATCAAACTCAACTGGTGTTTTCTGGTTGACTTACTTTAAGATGCGAGTCACCCGTTTTTGTGAGGACAAATTCCCAACGTCTTCCTTTTTTTCTCAAAGGTGTTTGGTGCGTTGATTTGTCGCGGTGGTTTCCAGAGATGCGATGACGGGGGGAGGGGGGTAGGTCTGGGACAACCGCGAGTTAAGGATTATATTCAGGTGGTTTAATATCTGGGACTGGGCTTTCTAGGGTTGAAGCTAGTGTTTTACAGGGTGAATTTGCAAGACAGCTAAGATTGAGTTATCGATTTGAAGGGTGAGGTTTGAGGGTCCGCAGGACTTGTGGGATGGGAAGACTAACACCAAGGTGTTGTACTTGAAGATGTGCAAAGATGGGATGTTTGTCGTTGTGCGAGGCGCGGTCTCTCGATATAATGCCCCGATCTGTGAGGCATCAGAGGAGGCGGAGGACAGCGTGAAGCATCATTAAACCATCGTTAAATTAGGAGTCTAGTTCTTTTCAATAGGAAAGGACCATCATCATTTTTGTGGAGGCTTTAATCGTTACCTTTTTTTCACCTAAACACTGCACCTCCGTTGGTGGCACTAATGAGTTAGTGTGCAGGATTTTCGTGTCATAACTTAATGATCAATGACGTAGCGGGATGATTAATGATTCACTCTCTCCTCTCTCTCTCTCTCTCTCTCTCTCTCTCTCTCCTCTCTCTCTCCTCTCTCTTCTCTCTTCTCTCTTCTCTCTCTCTCTCTCTCCCCCACCACCTCACACCACACCACACACACCACACACACACACACACACACACACACACATCACACACAATTTACCCTCCAGATGAGCATGTAAATATCGGGGATATGCGCCTTAATTTTAATTTTCCCATTTTAAACCAATAATCATAGATTTCTTGGTAATTTTGAGTTGTTAACATATCTCGACATCATTGTACTTTTGTAATGTGAAGTGATTGCCATTTTTTTCTAGTTCACCTGGTTGACCTTACATTCCAGGAGACCTTGCTGATGGTCCTCAGAGAAAAACTTGTCAGTCGACTGGGGTCCAAATCCTATCAGTGGGTACACGGGCTGTGTATTGCCATGTGTTCTGGATATTGGTGAGCGGTTGGGGTTTTTGTGATTCTCGGCAGTAATGATTGAACTTGTGAGGTGTGGTGTGTGTGGGTGGTGTGTGAGAGAGAGAGGGGAGAACTCGCCTATTTCTGCCCGCGGGATCAGTTTAGGCTCTTGGATCTCGCCTGTCTAGTACTTGGGTGGGTAATGGAATGCTAGCTTCAGCTTATGTACTGCTGAAATTATGAATGTAGGTAATTTGCTTCTGCAACCTGCTCAGTAATTCATCTATTTGTCTACTATTCATTCGAAATTCTGAAATCTGTATGATTCGTTTGTTCCTAAACTTCAATACGTGCTTCAAGAGACGTGAAGCCTTCATACGTGAAGCTTTATTCGTGAGCTTTCATTCGTGAAGTTTCTGGCTGTCATCAGACTCAGCATTTCCACTTCTTCTACATGTCAACCTCATAAATTTCGCTTGTGTTTATATCTACTTTTTCTCTATTCCTCTTTTATACGATGTTAGGTCCAGCTCTGTCAGTCTTTCCCATCCAGATCATTTTGGGACGAGCCTTGTTAACCTTGATACCGCCTGATACCTTGTTGTTGCAAGACTTACGTTCAAGTTTCCTTACGTGCGTTCGAGGCTGAGCCTCTGCAATGGGGCAACTTTCTAAGGAGTGCAAGTAGGCATTGTCACTTTCTTGTTCATGTGGGTGTGTAATAACTTGGGTTGTCTTCAATTTAGATGTAGTGTACTTCATCAGTTTTTTCTAATAATCATTTTATATATTCTTTACATATCTAATCATCTTCATATATTTTCTGATAATCATGTTTATATATATTATACTTAGCTCTCTTTGCTTGCATCTGTTCCTGTTTGTTCTTTTTTTCTCTTAGGTTTTTCCCCTCCCTCCTTTTTCTTTGTTCTTCTTGACCTGCGTATTGATCCATGGGTTGTTATATCCCCCCATCTCCTTTACCCTTTTGTTGGGGTGTCAGTATTGTGAGTACTATCTACTGAGTAAAGTCAT
>WNGS01169498.1:13336239-13346388 GCA_020271785.1 Procambarus virginalis
ACAAAAATTTATTCAAGCAAAGTGTTGATGCCCAGTAAATGCATATTCTCTCTCGCGTCCAACCACTTGGACTGGACGGTAGAGCGACGGTCTCGCTTCATGCAGGTCGGCGTTCAATCCCCGACCGTCCACCAAGTGGTGGCCACCATTCCTTTCCCCTCGACCCATCCCCAAATCCTTATCCTGATCCCCTTTCCAGTGCTAGATAGTCTTAATGGCTGGTGCTTTCCCCTGATAATTATCTTATATCTCTCGCGTCCAAAAATATGGTAGTCTACCGTCTGGAGATTATTTTCCAATATCATTTAAACTCTTGGTATCCAACGCGGTTCTTCTGATCACAAACAAGAAATTGTAAAATTATTTATTAACGGCATGCCGGTGGCGTAAGCAGCATACTCAACAAACCTCAATGAGTTTAATTGTTGCGTAGCACTCCATTGGAGGCAGTTTTCATAGGCTGTAAAATGTTGGCTCATCTCATGAACTTAGCCGCCACTCTCCTTAGCTTATAATTATTATATTAATATCCCGCGGTCAGTTCTTAGATTGGAAATGCCCAATCTAAACGGAATATATATATATATATATGTATATATATTATATATATATATATAGTATATCTAGATATATATATATATATTATAATATATATATATAATATGTTGAATATGACCGAAAATCTAAAGATTAATAATTAACACACGAATTTTTTTTCAATATTTCTTATGTTTTTCTTCACTGTTGAGGTTAATTGAAATATCAACACTCTCCAAATTAATTTTTATTTTTGGTCTAACGCCTAGAAGCGTTTCGTAAGGCTTCTTACATTCTCAAAGATTTGTTTTCACTTAACACTGTACTTATGATACACTATGTATGATATATTTAACCTACATCTTGCTTTTTTATATTCGTTTTGGGTGAGGTGGGTGTATATGTATAAGATGAAAGTAACTGCGAGGGCCAATGGCCCATACGAGGTCTTGAAAGGGTTAGAATGTAGTTATGCGTTATTGGCTAATGATTGTTAGTGTTGACTTTTGGATGTGTAGTGCCTCGCTGATGTCGAGCCTTCTGCTATCCGCTGTGTCTATAGATGATTTCTGTGTTGTTTGTTAAGATTTCTCTGGTGATGGTCTTGGTTGTGAGAAGAGATTATATGTTCCTTGATTGAGCCCTGTTGTTTATGCATTGTTAATCGCCTGGAAAGAGACGTTGTTGTCTTGCCTATATACTGTACTGAGTTCTTTGGGGCTTACAGTCCCCAAGTGGGCATTTGAAGGCAAAGACGACGTTGGTTTCCTTCAAGGCGTTTCTGTTTGGTGTCTTGGGAGTTTTTCATGAGTAGGTTTGGCCGTTTTTTGGTTTTATATTTAGTAAATTGTCAATTGTATTTTCTGATTTTTGTCTGTGAGGATAACGTTCCTATTAACACATTAGTTTCAGGACGCTTTCCTCCGTTTGTGAGCCGTTGAAAGAAGTTCCCTGTAAAACAGCCTAATAGGAGGTACAGGTGTTAGTTGACTCTTCAGAGGTTTCATGGCGTTTCACCTTTCTCTTTATGACGTCTTCAACATATCCGTTAGAGAGCCATTGTTGACTAGGACCCTGCCTTACCCTACAGAGTTCTTCATCGACTTGGTTCCATCGTGAGCTGTGACTGAGAGCCCGGTCGACATAAGCGTTGACAACACTCCTCTTATACCTGTCTGGGACAGTCACTTTTGGCATTCGTCTGTGTGGGCTGGCATTCGTCTTGGTGAGCTGGTGCTGTGTGAACAGGTAGACTCGACTCCTGCACCAGTCTCCAGGACTCGTGTCTTCCTATTAGTGTACGACGGCTGACTCAATTTTTCAGAGTAAACATTCTCTGGAAGGATCGTTTGATGCTCGTGAAGCATCGTGGGATGCCGGGACTCATGGAGGAGATACCGTTGGTAGCTATACATAGATATCACAAGTTACTGTGACGGCTATGGGACCGGGAGAGCTACGCGGCAAACTTTTCGTATTGAGAAGAGACTTCAGTGAGCACCAGTCGGCCACCTGACTTTGGTTTGTGTTTCCAGTGCTGACAATCCAGGCAGCCCAAGCATGACAGGTCGCTCGGGCTGTCACAACACACCCCGCACTTACTTGGGCATGTGGGAGAGAGTAAGACACCTTCCCTCTTACCCAAGATGAGGGAGGGAGGGAGGGAGGGAGGGTAAGACAGCTTGCCCATCAACAAGAGCCACCACGCTGGTGAGGTCACACCATGCACTAAAGATAGCTCCCCCCTCCCCAACAGTAACCTTTGCAATCGCCCTGTAAAGACGTACCCAGGGAACTATACACCCTCCCCACCCCCACTAAACCCTCCCCCACCCCCCTACGACACCCGATCCCACCTCCACTTCACCCCCCAACCCCACTAAACCGTCCACCTCACGAACCCCCCACCCCCCAACCTTAAAACCCCCCCCAACCCCACCAAAAAAAAAACTACCACCAAAAAACACAAAAAAACAACTAAAAAAAACACAACACCAACCCACACCCTACACCCTCCCACCTCCACTACACCCTCCCCACCTCCACTGACACACCGCTCCCCACCCCCACTACACCGCTCCCACCTCCACTACACCCTCCCCCACCCCCACTACAACCGCTCCCACCCCACTACATACACCGCTCCCACCTCCACTACACCCGCTCCCACATCCACTACACCCGCTCCCACCGCCACTACACCCTCCCCCACCGCACGACACGACCCGCCCCCACCTCCACTGACACCCGCCCCCTCCACTACACCCTCCCCCACCGCCATGACACGACCCTACCTCCACTACCCTCACCCAGCCGACACTCCACCGACCTCCCACCAACCTCCACTACACTCCCCCACCGCCACTACACTTCCCTCCCACCTCCACTACACTCCCCACCTCCACTACCCTCCCCCACCGCCACGACACTCCCCCACCGCCACTACACTCCCCCACCTGACACTACCACTCCCCACACCTCCACGACACGCCCCACCTCCACTGACACTCCCCCCCTCCACTACACTCCCCCACCTCCACTGACAACGCCCCCACCCTCCATCACACCCCCCCCTCACTACCACCTCCCCCCCACCTCCACTACCATCCCCCACCCTCCACTACACTCCCCCCACCTCCACTACACTCCCCCACCTCCACTACACTCCCCCACCTCCACTACACTCCCCCCACCTCCACTACACTCCCCCACCTCCACTACACTCCCCCACCTCCATCTGACCTCCCCACCTCCACTACACTCCCCACCTCCACTACACTCCCCACCTCCACTACACTCCCCCACCTCCACGACCCGCCCCCACCTCCACTACACTCCCCACCTCCACTACACTCCCCCACCTCCTATACCTCCCCCACCTCCACTACCCTCCCCACCCCACTACACTCACCCACCTCCACTACAACGCCCCCCCTCCACTACACTCCCCCACCGCCACACACGCCCCCCCCCTCCACAGACTCCCCCCTACACTCCCTACCCCCACCTCCACTACACTCCACCACTCCACTACCTCCACCAACCTCCACTACACTCCCACTCCACTACACTCCCCCACCTCCACTACACTCCCCCACCTCCACACACATCCCCCACCTCCACCTACACTGCCCCCACCTCCACTATCCACATCCCACCACCTCCACGACACTCCCCCACCTCACTACACTCCCCCCACTCACTCCCATCCCACACCTCCCCTACCACCTCCCCCACCTCACTACACTCCCCACCTCCACTACACTCCCCCACTCCACGACACCTCCCACTCTCCCTACCTCCCCCACCTCCACCTCCCCCACCCCACTACACCATCCCCACTCTATCCTTCCCCCACTCTACTCTCCCCCACCTCCAGTACACCCTACTCCACCTCCACTCCACCCTCCGCACCTCCACTACACTCCACCCCTCCATAGCTCTCACTTATCCGTACCCTACTCCTCCAGACCCCACCCTACAACCCCACCCTCCAAAACCTCACCTATCCACACCCCCACCTATCCACACCCCACCTATCCACACCCCCTCCCCTGGCCTCCTCCACCCTCCTCCACCCCACGCCTCCCTACCCCCACCCACCCCTTCATACCCTACCCCCTCCATACACTTACCCCGCTACAACCCCTCAATACCCCACTCACCTCTCACCTCTCACCCACCCCCCTCTTCTCCTCCCACACCCTTAAAACCCTACCCTCTGTCCCTCCCTCACCATCTCCACCCATCTTTCCTACTTTTCCTGTTTTACCAAGGTGGAAATTTAAGATTGCGAGAGGAAAGGTTAGAAGAAACACGGGATGACATTGTAGTCACCATGAGCGGTAATAAACATTAAAGGAACTAGATGCGAGAAGATCAATAGGACCAGCCTTAATATCACCATGGCTCCTGAAGGGAGCTGCAGAGCTACTTTGCCACCCAGTTCAAAAACGTACTCGAAACCGGAACTATTTCAGAATTCTGGATAAAGAGGGAAACGTAATCGCAATATTGAGAAAGAGGAGACTGACAGGAGGCACTAAATTACAGACTATTGGGGTTAATGACAAGTATTCCGTGTAAGGTGCTGGAGAAAGTAACCAGATTGAGAACAAGGGAAGCTCTGGAAATGACAAACTTTGTAACACAAGGACAGCCAGATGGTGAAAGTCGTGCTTGACAATCTTGATCGAGTTTATTACAAGGTTATTCAAATATTACCCAGAAAAAGGAAGGCTGGGTAAACTATTCTCCTTCATTGTCAAAACTCATTTGACACTTCCTCCTCAAGAGCTGATGTATAAGATGGAGAAACAAACTGGGAAACCTGGAAAAGAACACTGACCTGGTTAAGGGAGAACATGAAGACACAGAAAGCTAGAATAATAGTCTGAGATCAGAGGTTCCTGCTTTAAGGAATATAGCAAGTAGGGACGATGAGTCACAATAACGTGGCTAAAGTAAGTCGACTTGAGAATGGTCCACGACGGACCGAAACGTCGTCTCGTCGTCCCTTCACCTTCTTGTGTGGTCTGATCAACAAGTATAGGTCCCTTAGGGTTCGGTCCTCGGACCACTACTGGTCCTAATTTATATGAATGACCTGAGTAAGTAAGTTTTATACATGTCAGTGTTTGCAGATGACGCAACGCTAAACTTAACAATGAGAAGGGACTGCAGAACTTTGTCGGAAGACGATAAACTTCAAGAGTTATTAAACAAATGGTTGCTAGACTGCAATCCCAGCAAATGTTAGGTGATGAAGATTGGAACGGTAGAATGGAGAAGGCACCATACGGAGAAGGCAACTACAGAAATGGAAAAGAGAGAGAGAGAGGAGAAAGATTTGAGAGTGGATATTAATTACCTAAAGTTACCTCAGTTACAGGTAACATCCTGTAACTTACAGGTAACCATTAGGGAGGTAGGCCTCGACAAGCCACTAGGTCTCCCCATTATTTCTGTTGATTGTTTCTATCTGGATTTTAAACAGAATATCTTGGCAGTTACAGCTTCAGCGGGTAGGCGGTTCCTTTAGTGTATAACCATATGGGTAAAAAAACTGTTCTCTGTCTCATGGTTTGTTGAGCTTGAAGGTCTTAATTTCCCCCTTGTATACTTATGTCCTTTTAAAGAAGTAGTCTGAATTAATATCTTCCAACTTGTTCGGTATTTTAAAGGTATCGATGAGGTTAGCCCTGAACGGACATCTTCAAGAGAAAACTAGACTGTTTTCTCCAAGGAGTGCTGGACCAACCGGGCTGTGGTGGGTATGAGGGCCTGCGGGCCGCTCCAAGCCTATTTGACCAAACTCTCACAAATCAAGCCTGGCGTCGGGCCGGACTTGGGGACTAGAACAACTCCCAGAACCCCATCAACCAGGTATCAACCAGGTGTCATATCTGGTTTGCAGAATTGCAAGTTCTGTGGCCCCTCAACCGTTGAAAAGGACCACTGCAACTGTAAGTTGAGTCTGAAAGTTGACACAAACAGGGTGACAACGGCAGCATTTGGGACGGCAAACATTAGAATGTCATTTAGAAACATCAATTCAGAACTCTTTCAAAGCAAGCTACAAAACCTTTGCTGCACCAAAAATGAGGTACGTAGCACCGGTCTGGAATCCGCACCTATGAAGCATCAATCCAAAATTAATAAAGTAGAGAGGTTTGCAACAAGATTAGCGCCAGAGGTAAGAGGGTTAAGCTTTGAGGATAAGTTATATAGAGGGAATTACATTGCACATCCTTAGTGGATAGAACAGAGGGGGAAATGATCACAACATAAAAGATGCTGAGGGGAATAGACAGTGTGGATGCCTCTTTAAATCTAGAGAGGAAGAAAAAGCCGAAGAAATGTAAGGAAATATTCGTACTCAGCACTAGCAGTCAACAAGTGGAATGCACTGAACGAAGTTGTGGAAGCCACTTCCATCCACAACTTTGGCGTCAAATTCGAACGTCAGTGACATTGAGTTCGAACGTCAGAAGAGTTAAAAAATAACGCAACAGGTACCAAAGAGCCGCTATGGCACCCTATAACGGCACATAGAACTATAGACCTGACTTCGCCGTAAGTCACTTGCCCAACCACTTGGGCTGGACGGTAGAGCGACGGTCTCGCGTCATGCAGGTCGGCGTTCAATCCCTGACCGTCCAATGGTTGGGGCACCATTCCTTTCCCCTCGTCCCATCCCAAATCCTTATCCTGACCCCCTTCCCAGTGCTATATAGTCGAAATTGCCTTGGCGTTTTCCTTTGATAGTTCCCTTCCCTTCGCCGTAGTCACTGATGTGCAAGTACCCGTAAGCCTTCCACCCTACCCTCTCCCTCCCTCTCTCTCTCTCCCTCCCTCTCTCCCTCTCTCCTTCGTCTGCTTTTACTACCTCACAAACCATGTTAAGTGTGTGGTTAACCTCCCCGCCTCTCACATCACGCCACGAAGATACAGACGTGCTACATTTCTCCTGTAACACTTAAGAGAGACAATGGCAGATGTCTTACAATTAATAATCGTCTACAAGTTATTCGCATCGTATTGGGTTTGGCAGCCTCCGTCCATCTTCGATTCTGGAAGAAACACAACGTATGGAAAGTTGAAGGACTCGAGGAGAACGTTCTTGTGCCACTTGAACGATAAGCTTTGAAATATGCTGTTCTCCTTCCAAAACAGCATGTACACCGACTCAATCATACACTGTATATCCTCTCAGCGTCCGTTCCTTGATAAGTCTGACCCCGAGCAGACCTTAAAAAGCCTCACAAAAATATGTTTACATAATTTGCGTGCATAAAGCTGCGTTTCGTATTCGACTCGTGTGGTGGAATAACGAGGTGTAGGTGTTCCCCAAGCTTTACCTGCGGCTCTTTAAATCCTCTTCAACGAAACTTTGTGACTGGTGAACACTGAACTTGTAACAAGTCCTATTGTCTTAGTGGCACGTATGGTGATGGCGGTTAAGAGTAACACCAAGTTCCATTTTCTTCGTGTTACGTATGGTTGAGGGGTTAATACCGTATCTTTATGTATATATATATATATATATATATATATATATATATATATATATATATATATATATATACATATATATATAAATATATATGTTATATGTAAATATAAATAGGTTATATATAGGTCCGTATATTTATACAAGGGTTAAATTTATTTTGAGGAATATATTTTCCTCGAGAAAATGGAACCCAGATTTACAAGTCATATTATGGAAGTGGTAGAACGAGACTTGTGTTGTGAGGTGTCTTGTCTCACCTTTGTGTGTTGTGAGGTGTTCTGTCTCACCTTCGTGTGTTGTGAGGTATCCTGTCTCACCTTCGTGTGTTGTGAGGTATCGTCTCTCGCCTCCCTAGTAGGTATCTACATGTCCCCCCCCCCTGTTTTTCTTTTGAATCCCTTATAGACTGCTACGAGAGTATAAGAAGCTGGTTAAACAAGATTGACACACAGGGATCACGGTTGAGCGTGTTCTGTATGTTCAGTCACCATGCTGCATAGGTAACAACTTCTCTCCCCCCCCCCCCTCGTATCAACCTACCCTGGCTTTCCGCCCTGGAGAGGCCACTCCAGACCGACAACCAGAGCGCATATCCATAGTCTCCTGAGACTGATGGCTGTCTACTACTATTCTGCTCTGTCAATACTTGCTTTATTTTGCACTGGTATTGTAACTATTGTGATTGAATATTACTGTATCTGTTCTTATAGCTATTATTACTGCAAATGATACTGTTTCAAATAACATTTGCTCGTATTATCATCATTAAAACTATTATTATAGCAATTACCGAAGCTTCTATTCTTGCAATTGTTGCTAAAAGTATTATTACATATAATAAAATACTATGTATTTAGCCAGGAGTATTTAAAGAGAAAGTGTATTTTCTTCGCTCTTTATGAGTTCTGAAATAATGAGGTTCTAGAAAGCCACAGGTTAAATATAAAATAAATAAAAATTGGTGAAAATATGTGCATCTTCTCATTAATAAATACAACTTTTGCATATATGGATCCACAGTTCGCTGGGAAACACTAGTTGTCTTCCCTCTTTCAGAGGCCAGATTCACGAAGCTGTTACGCAAGCACTAACGAACCTGTACATCTTTTCTCAATCGTTCGCGGCTTTGTTTACAATATTAAACAGTTAATGAGCTCCGAAGCGCCAGGAGGCTGTTTATAACAATAACAACAGATGATTGGCAAGTTTTCATGCTTGTAAACTGTTTAATAAATGTAACCAAAGCCGTCAATGATTGGGGAAAGATGTACACGTTCGTAAGTGCTTGTGTAACTGCTTCGTGAATCTGGCCCAGAACTTCATATATAAATCTTTCAATTTTCACAGTTTACTCAAAACTTTCATCAAATTCTTGTGCCTAATATCCAGTTCCACTATTTTAGGTCAACAAATACAACCTAATAAACTCAACGACACAAATACAACTACAACAAATTTCTTTAGCAAGTTAGAAGAAGAGACTGGAGAGGTGCAAGAGGAGAGGTGAGGATAGGGAGCAAGGGATAGGGGAAAGACCCACACATCCACATCTTGCAGCAAGACGGACGCCTCCAGCCTCTTCTTCACCCACCATCACCATCTTACCTCTATCTCAACCCCTTCTAACCTTCTAACCTACTTGAATCCTTCTCATTCCCGTCGTTTATCCCTGTTCTTAATCTTTCTCCTTTCCATACCAGCCTGCCCTTACTGCATGAGAGAGAGAGAGAGAGAGAGAGAGAGAGAGAGAGAGAGAAGGGGGGGGGACAGTGTGTGTAGTGACACATTGGGGTCAGCTTTGACTATTAACATTATGACATCTGCAGCGAGAGTTCTTACATATATTTATACATATACATATATACCTTACATATTGCCCTCATGGGAGAGAATACCAACACGAACGCACATGTATTTATTCTCCAACTAGTATCTTCACAGATACACAAGTGTTTATACAAAATAAAACCAAGAGATTAAACGAAAAACAAACAAAAATACACGAACACACAGCACCCACACACAGACACACACCACGGTCAGCCCCGGCAGAAAACACCACAACTATGCCAAAAATCCACATTTATCCACGAAGCTCCGGCTCCAGCGAACCCCTACTGGCGCAAGAAAACGGCAGTTGCTTGATATTTTGAGGGGGCGTCAACCCCGAACATTCGTAGGTCGTAAAACACGAGTGAAGCGTTCGTGTGAGTCGTTATGACAATTTGTACAGCCATAATACTGGGCGGTATATGGCCACACCACCAAACATACTGTTAAGGCTCAATGAAGAATATCAATCTTGGGTCGGTCTGGTGCAGAGACACGGCTGATGAAGAGGACCTCTTAACTCTTTGGCGAATATTAACTTAATATTAATTAATATTTTTTAATTAATTATTTGTTCATAATGGGACGATGTGTCCATTACCTGGGGCCAGATTCACGAAAGCATTTACGCAAGCAGTTACGCAAGCACTTACGAACCTGTACATCTTTTCTCAATCTTTGGCAGCTTTGTTTACAATTATTAAACAGTTAATGAACTACGAAGCACCAGGAGGCTGTTTATAACAATAACAACAGTTAAATGGGAC
>WNGS01169498.1:13376107-13390548 GCA_020271785.1 Procambarus virginalis
TAAATAAAGAAAATCACTCGGCCTATTAGGCAAATCGAGCCTTGCTTAGTAGGCCGAGAAGTGCGTTCTGGGTACTAGGTACGACACAATGAAATGGAAAGTTTTATCATTGCATAAGACAAAATGAGAAAATTATATAAAATCAGGAAAACTTGGCTTATTAGGCAAATCGGGCTTTGCATAGTAGGCCTGCGTTCTGGCTACTAGGTAACATATATATATATATATATATATATATATATATATATATATATATATATATATATATATATATATATATATAATATATATATAAAGCTAAATACAATCGAGTAACAAACTGCCTTTCGTGAGGGATGAGTCACTGTGGCTCCCTGTGGGTGACTCATCTCTTGCGAATGCACTTCAAGTTTTATTTTATTTTATAATTTGAAGTGGTTACACACTCACACTCGCATGCACACACGCGCTCGCACGCTCTCTCTCTCTCTCTCTCTCTCTCTCTCTCTCTCTCTCTCTCTCTCTCTCTCTCTCTCTCTCTCTCTCTCTCACACACACATGCGGGCCTCGTGGCTGAGTGGTCGGCGCTCTGGAGTCGTAGTTCTCGTGGCCCGAGTTCAATCCCCGGCAGAGGTAGAAACAAATGGGCTGAGTTTCTTTCACCCTGGTGCATCTGTTCACCTAGCAGTAAATAGGTACCTCGAAGTTAGACAGCTGCTACGGGCTGCTTCCTGGGAAGGTGTACGCATGCGTGTGTGTGTGTGTGTGTTAGAGAGAAATATATGTAATAGATATAAGAGGAAAAATAAATTGGCTAGAAAGGTGGGGTCCAAGAGCTAATAGCTCGATTGTCCAGATACAAATAGTAAATACACACACTCAAAGAGCCGAAGCTCAACCCCCGTAAGCACAACAAGGTGAGTCCACACCACAATGAGTCAGGGATTAAAAAAAAAAAAGTCAGCGTCAGAGTAATAAATAAATGTAATGAATTATATTAATTTTTTTGTCACAAACTCAATACATTGTTTAAATCTAAAACTAATAAGAAAACGAGTAATAGTTATTGCTTGTGACAAGGGGGAGGGGGGGGGAGAGGAGGCGAGGCTGCCTCGTCTCTCCTTCTCCAGCTTCGGACGCAGAGGGGAATATTTGCTTTTTATATTTAATATTTATGTCTCATATTAGTGTGGCAAGAGAGAGCGTGAGTTATAATCTAGTGACAACAGCAAGATGGTGATGATGATGATGATCTCGGGCCTTAATGAGGTGTAAACCCCAGAAATGTGGGTTTAGGTTTGCATGTTGGCTGATGGTGTGTTTGCAGCACTCATTCACAACCTGGAGGCCAGATTCACGAAGCAGCTACGCAAGCACTTACGAACCTGGGGGCCAGATTCACGAAGCAGTTACGCAAGCACTTACGAACCTGGAGGCCAGATTCACGAAGCAGCTACGCAAGCACTTACGAACCTGGAGGCCAGATTCACGAAGCAGCTACGCAAGCACTTACGAACCTGGAGGCCAGATTCACGAAGCAGCTACGTAAGCACTTACGAACCTGGAGGCCAGATTCACGAAGCAGTTACGCAAGCACTTACGAACCTGGGGGCCAGATTCACGAAGCAGTTACGCAAGCACTTACGAACCTGGAGGCCAGATTCACGAAGCAGCTACGCAAGCACTTACGAACCTGGAGGCCAGATTCACGAAGCAGTTACGCAAGCACTTACGAACCTGGGGGCCTGATTCACGAAGCAGTTACGCAAGCACTTACGAACCTGGAGGCCAGATTCACGAAGCAGTTACGCAAGCACTTACGAACCTGGGGGCCTGATTCACGAAGCAGTTACGCAAGCACTTACGAACCTGGAGGCCAGATTCACGAAGCAGTTACGCAAGCACTTACGAACCTGGAGGCCAGATTCACGAAGCAGTTACGCAAGCACTTACGAACCTGGAGGCCAGATTCACGAAGCAGTTACGCAAGCACTTACGAACCTGGGGGCCTGATTCACGAAGCAGCTACGCAAGCACTTACGAACCTGGGGGCCAGATTCACGAAGCAGTTACGCAAGCACTTACGAACCTGGGGGCCTGATTCACGAAGCAGCTACGCAAGTACTTACGCACGTGTAAATCTTTCCTCAATCTTTGACGGATTCGGTTAGGTTTATTAAACAGTTTGCAAGCATGGAAACTTGTCAATCAACTGTTGTTATTGTTACAAACAGCCTCCTGGTGCTTCGGAGCTCATTAACTGTTTAACAATTGTAAACAAAGCCGCCAAAGATTTGAGACAAGATGTACAGGTTCGTAAGTGCTTGCGTAACTGCTTCGTGAATCTGGCCCCCAGGTTCGTAAGTGCTTGCGTAACTGCTTCGTGAATCTGGCCTCCAGGTTCGTAAGTGCTTGCGTAACTGCTTCGTGAATCTGGCCTCCAGGTTCGTAAGTGCTTGCGTAACAGCTTCGTGAATCTGGCCTCCAGGTTCGTAAGTGCTTGCGTAACTGCTTCGTGAATCTGGCCTCCAGGTTCGTAAGTGCTTGCGTAACTGCTTCGTGAATCTGGCCCCTGGATTCCTTGAGATTTGTAAACAATGCTAAAGAACAAAAGTAGAGCTCGCTAAATTTTGTTGTAACCGAGTATAAAAGTGACCTTGATTATCGAGATTTAAAAAGTGATGTATTAATAATACAATGGAGCCAACTAGAGCAGACTTGCTGTATGTGTGAAGCCTGTGCTCATCTTATATTGAGTCTCTGGTGTGTCATGGGAGCCTTGTTTTGGAATACCCACCCATGGCACCTCAATGATTGGCTCAATAAAGCTGTTATTTGCTTTTGTTTGTACTCTTACCAAAAAAAAAATCCAGATGTTGTTACGACTTAAACTGCTTTCCCCCCATATAAAAACTCCTTTGTTTCTAAAACGATTGCAGAAGATTTGAAACACGTTGATGGTGAGACAGTTAATAACTTGGTTAAATATTATGAAATGCCGGTTTGCAGTCCCACATGTTTGGAAACATTCGTGAAAAAAAGCATGTGTGGCGACACGGTGAGCTACACGCCACTGATGGGAGACTTTCAAGGGGGAATGTTTTGGCGCGAAGGAGAAAATGTTTCGGCGCGCGCGGGAAAACTTTTGGCGCGAGCGGGTAAACGTTTTGGCGCGCGCGGGAACTAAGGCAGCTACTCCAGATTGTTCTCCAGAAAACTCAACAACAGTTCTTTTTTCCAGCTAGATAATATCGTGTGGCTCCTGAAACTGGCATACCTGTGGAAAAATATTTATGAACACCCAAGTATGTTGAGCAGCAACATGCGAGGTCCCAAGGAAGATATTTTGCCGTGTACAGACAGACTTGTAGCACTCAGAAATAAAATTGGGGTCTGGATATTTTTTTGGTTTTGTTTTCAAAGGGTAATTTAGAAATGTTCCCGCTCTTTTCTCCGCCTCAGAGCAGGACAATGGACAACCACTGTGAAGCCTTGAAGCCCCTGATTTCCGGCCATATTGTGGTCATTTCCGGTCATATTGTGGCTATTTCCGGCCATATTGTGGTCATTTCCATCCATATTATGGCTATTTCCGGCCATATGGCCATTTCCATCCATATTATGGCTATTTCCGGCCATATGACCATTTCCATCCATATTATGGCCATTTCCGGCCATATTATGGCCATTTCCGGCCATATTATGGCCATTTCCGGCCATATTATGGCCATTTCCGGCCATAATCTTGCCGACAGGCGTGGCAAGTACTGCCACTCTTTGTTCATCTGAAAAAAATGATTGGATCTGGAGCTCTTCAGCAGCATGTAAAGGGAGCAGCGAGGCCACTTCTCCATTTGTCATTTAAAAGAGCCGAGTTTGGAGCTCTATATTCAGACTATTGTCAAGTATTTGTGGGAATGTTTAGTTGGAGTATGATCAATTGTGACTGTTGGTACTAGCTAGTGAAAATTTAAAAGGTTTTCATAAATAGTAACTTGTCGGTTATGGAGAGTTGGCAACAACTGGAAGGCTCTAGAACGGCAACACCTCCGCTGGCATTTTTGAAACCCTCAGTGTCATTTGACACCTTGGAGAGGACGGACGTACTGCGACGGTCAGCTATTTTGTAATTTAGTATTACCTTGTATTCTGTGTTGAGTAGTTGCTCAATGGGTTATAAGGTTAGGAAGTGCCCGCCAGTGAATGTTATAGTGTACTAGGTGTAGTTAGGAATGTAATTAGTCGCACACGAGGTATTCTTCTCGGGAGTGCTTCCCTTGTGGTTGTATTACATACAGCTCTCCATGAGGTGACCGTGTGAAAAGATCGCCTCTCAATTGCTACTGCTGCAGCTGCTGTTCCTGCTGCTACTGCTGTTGCTACTGCTGCTGCTGTTGCTGCTCCTGCTGCTGCTGCTGCTGCTGCTGCTACTCCTGCTGCTGATGTTACTACCAATGATACTGCGTCTGATCTCATCTTCAATGATGCTTCCTATTCGAGGGCCTAAATGACAGAAGACTTGGACGGTGGAGCGATGGTAGACCATCCTGCGGGTCGGCGTTCAATCCCCGATCGTCCAAGTGGTTGTGGGCACCATTCCCTAACCCCCCGTCTCATCCCATATCCTTATCCTGACCCCTTCCAGGAGCTATACAGTTGTAATGGCTTGGCGCTTCCCCCCTCCCCCTGATGGTTCCCTTCCCTTTTTCTTTATTATATATTTACCTGTAGCCTTTTTCAAGAGTTCTACTGTTCAAGCGCGGCCTGGCGCCAGGTTTCTTTGCTAGTTGCTTGTTCAGTCAAGCTGTTGCTTCCAGCAGCTCGCAGGCCCATGTATCAGATTCAGATTTTTTATTCAGGTAAAGGTACAACCATTGAGTTACATAATGATGGATTTAAAGATAGAGATAGTACATACAATACCTAAAGCCACTAGTTCGCATAGCGTTTCGTATCCACTACAAAGAGCAGACCTTAACCCCCGCAAGAACAACTAGGTGAAAACAACTAGATGAAACAGTGGTTTGTGACAAACCTCTATTGGTACCTCTATTCTGGTACCTCTATTCTCCTGGTACCTCTATTCTTCATGGCGAGGGGGAGGTTATCTTGAGAGGATTTCGGGGCTTAGCGTCCCCGCGACCCGGTCCTAGACCTGGGGCCAGATTCACGAAGCAGTTACGCAAGTACTTACGAACGTGTACATCTTTCCTCAATCTTTGACTGTTTTGGTTACATTTATTGAACAGTTTACAAGCATGAAAACTTGCCAATCAACTGTTGTTATTGTTATAAACAGCCTCCTGGTGCTTCGGAGCTCATTAACTGTTTAATAATTGTAAACAAAGCCGCCAAAGATTGAGAAAAGATGTACAGGTTCGTAAGTGCTTGCGTAAGTGCTTTCCTGAATCTGGTCCCAGGACTCCTTTTTGTTACACCACCCCCAGGAAGCAGCCCGTAGCAGCTGTCTAAATCCCAGGTACCTATTCACTACTAGGTGAACAGTGCATCAGGGTGAAAGAAACATTTTGCCCATTTGTCTCCGCCTCCACCGGGGATCGAACCCGGAACCTCAGGACTACGAATGCGAAGCGCTGTCCACTCAGCTGTCAGGCCCCAAGGAAGTGGAAAGAGGGGGGGGGGTGTTATTACTTTCACAACTATATTCATCAAGCACCCCTCCCCCCCCCCAAGAAAAAAGTCAGCAGCAGGCACCTTTTCGCCAACACGCGTTGCTACTAACTCGAGCATAACCTATAATAGCTACTTAAGTTATGTGAAATATCCAATGGAAACTTTTTGTACCGGAGGCTTTAAAAGGCCGACAGAGGGTGGAGTACCCGACGCCGCCTAAGGTCACACACACACACACACACACACACACACACACACACACACACACACACACACACACACACACACACACACACGAAGACTGCTAATGTGGTACCAATATACAAAAAGGGAGACAGACAAGAGGCACTGAACTACAGGCCAGTGTCCTTAACTTGTATACCATGCAAGGTGATGGAGAAGATTGTGAGAAAAAACCTAGTAACACATCTGGAGAGAAGAGACTTCGTGACAACCCATCAACATGGGTTCAGGGAGGGTAAATCTTGCCTTACAGGCTTGATAGAATTCTACGATCAGGTGACAAGAATTAAGCAAGAAAGAGAAGGGTGGGCGGACTGCATTTTTTTGGACTGTCGGAAAGCCTTTGACACAGTACCCCATAAAAGGTTGATGCATAAGCTGGAGAAACAGGCAGGAGTAACAGGTAGGGCGCTCCAGTGGATAAGGGAGTACCTAAGCAATAGGAAGCAGAGAGTTACAGTGAGGGGTGAGACCTCAGACTGGCGTGAAGTCACCAGTGGAGTCCCACAGGGCTCTGTACTTGGACCTATCCTGTTTCTGATATACGTAAATGATCTCCCAGAGGGTATAGACTCATTCCTCTCAATGTTTGCTGACGACGCCAAAATTATGAGAAGGATTAAGACAGAGGAGGACAGCTTGAGACTTCAAGAAGACCTGGACAAGCTGCAGGAATGGTCGAACAAATGGCTGTTAGAGTTTAACCCAAGCAAATGTAATGTAATGAAGATAGGGGTAGGAAGCAGGAGACCAGATACAAGGTATCATTTGGGAGATGAAATACTTCAAGAGTCAGAGAGAGAGAAAGACCTGGGGGTTGATATCACGCCAGACCTGTCCCCTGAAGCTCATATCAAGAGGATAACATCAGCAGCATATGCCAGGTTGGCTAACATAAGAACGGCCTTTAGAAACTTGTGTAAGGAATCTTTCAGAACATTATATACCACATATGTCAGACCAATCCTGGAGTATGCGGCTCCAGCATGGAGTCCCTATCTAGTCAAGCATAAGACTAAACTGGAAAAGGTTCAAAGGTTTGCCACCAGACTAGTACCCGAGCTGAGAGGTATGAGCTACGAGGAGCGACTGCAGGAATTAAACCTCACTTCGTTGGAAGACAGAAGAGTTAGGGGGGACATGATCACCACATTCAAGATTCTCAGGGGAATCGACAGGGTTGATAAAGACAGGCTGTTTAACACAAGGGGCACACGCACTAGGGGACACAGGTGGAAACTGAGTGCCCAAATGAGCCACAGAGATATTAGAAAGAACTTTTTTAGTGTCAGAGTGGTTGACAAATGGAATGCATTAGGAAGCGATGTGGTGGAGGCTGACTCCATACACAGTTTCAAGTGTAGATATGATAGAGCCCATTAGGCTCAGGAAACTGTACACCTGTTGATTGACGGTTGAGAGGCGGGACCAAAGAGCCAGAGCTCAACCCCCGCAAGCACAACTAGGTGAGTACAACTAGGTGAGTACACACACGGGGGGCCAGGTAGCCTGGTGGATAGCGCGCAGGATTCGTAATTCTGTGGCGCGGGTTCGATTCCCGCACCCGGCAGAAACAAATGGGCAAAGTTTCTTTCACCCTGAATGCCCCTGTTACCTAGCAGTAAATAGGTACCTGGGAGTTAGTCAGCTGTCACGGGCTGCTTCCTGGTGTGTGTGTGTGTGTGTGTGTGGTGTGGGAAAAAAAAAAGTTAGTGTAGTTAGTAAACAGTTGATTGACAGTTGAGAGGCGGGCCGAAAGAGCAAAGCTCAACCCCGTAAAATACAACTAAGTGAATACACACACACACTGCAAGACCCACAGCTAATATTTTCGTTTTGATTTTCGATCACAAATTTCGCCAAAAGTTAACACAATACTAATCAACTTGTATACATTTTCGTGTGGCTAGCATAGAGAGGGTTAGACAGCTGCTTCTACAGTACTTAGTGAATTATTGAGCATTTATCCTCAGGTGATTAAAGTGCTTTTACAATGCTAACAGCTGGTATATATTTTCGTCTGTCTTACAAAGGCAGAGTTAGAGGTTTGTGAAATATATAGAACGGTGGCTTGTTGAGCATATATCTATATATATATATATATATNCAGGCTTCCTATATATACGCTGAGTACATATTCTCAAGGCATGTTCTTTTTATACAAAATATTAATTTAAAATATGACGTGATTATACACACTATATTAACAAATACATATGTATGCCTATACGTTTAATTAGAATATTTACATTAGAATAGTTAAGAGAGAGATAAGAGAGAGAAGATAAGAAGATAAGAGAGAGAATAAGTCGTTTCCCATTGCCGCAGACCTCAAGTTTGTTAGACTTAAGCGATCTCACTAAGGCCAATGACTGACCCTCCACCCCCCTTGATGCTGGATGCTGCCCACAACAGTTGCCTAACTACCAGAAAAGGGGCCTTGAGTGCCACGAAACTTGCCGAGACGTCTCTAAAATCGCGGGAATTAACCCCACTCCCCCGGGACTTTTCCGGTGTGACTTACCAACGCAGCCTACTGCGCTACAAGATCTGTAAATTAGGTTAGGTTAGGTTAGGCTCATTAGGCAGGTAGTTCAACGTTACCAGTAGTAAGGCTAGACAGAAGTCATTATAGGTCATTATAAATGCCGACATTAAGTAACACATCGTTAGCAAACAATACCATTAATGAAGGGGGTTTCCAGGCTAATTAATGTACAGGGTACATTCACGTACATTCAATGTACATAATGTACATTCAGGAAGCAGTTACGCAAGTACTTCAGAACGTGTACATCTTTCCTCAATCTTAAACGGCTTTGGTTACATTTATTAAACAGTTTACAAGCATGAAAACTTGCCAATCAACTGTTGTTATTGTTATAAACAGCCTCCTGGTGCTTCGGAGCTCATTAACTGTTTAATAATTGTAAACAAAGCCGCCAAAGATTGAGAAAAGATGTACAGGTTCGTAAGTGCTTGCGTAACTGCTTCGTGAATCTGGCCACAGGACACGTTGTTACTGTATGATATCCTGTGTCTTGTTACTGTACGATATCCTGTGTTTTGTTACTGTACGATATCCTGTGTTGTTACTGTATGATATCCTGTGTTGTTACTGTACGATATCCTGTGTCTTGTTACTGTACGATATCCTGTGTTGTTACTGTACGATATCCTGTGTTGTTACTGTATGATATCCTGTGTCTTGTTACTGTACGATATCCTGTGTCTTGTTACTGTACGATATCCTGTGTTGTTACTGTACGATATCCTGTGTCTTGTTACTGTACGATATCCTGTGTTGTTACTGTACGATATCCTGTGTCTTGTTACTGTACGATATCCTGTGTTGTTACTGTACGATATCCTGTGTCTTGTTACTGTACGATATCCAGTGTCTTGTTACTGTATGATATCCTGTGTTGTTACTGTACGATATCCTGTGTCTTGTTACTGTACGATATCCAGTGTCTTGTTACTGTATGATATCCTGTGTTGTTACTGTACGATATCCTGTGTCTTGTTACTGTACGATATCCAGTGTCTTGTTACTGTACGATATCCTGTGTTGTTACTGTACGATATCCTGTGTCTTGTTACTGTACGATATCCAGTGTCTTGTTACTGTATGATATCCTGTGTTGTTACTGTATGATATCCTGTGTTGTTACTGTACGATATCCTGTGTCTTGTTACTGTACGATATCCAGTGTCTTGTTACTGTATGATATCCTGTGTTGTTACTGTACGATATCCTGTGTTGTTACTGTACGATATCCTGTGTTGTTACTGTACGATATCCTGTGTCTTGTTACTGTATGATATCCTGTGTTGTTACTGTACGATATCCTGTGTCTTGTTACTGTATGATATCCTGTGTTGTTACTGTACGATATCCAGTGTCTTGTTACTGTATGATATCCTGTGTTGTTACTGTACGATATCCTGTGTCTTGTTACTGTACGATATCCTGTGTCTTGTTACTGTATGATATCCTGTGTCTTGTTACTGTATGATATCCTGTGTTGTTACTGTACGATATCCTGTGTCTTGTTACTGTACGATATCCTGTGTCTTGTTACTGTATGATATCCTGTGTCTTGTTACTGTATGATATCCTGTGTTGTTACTGTACGATATCCTGTGTCTTGTTACTGTATGATATCCTGTCTTGTTACTGTACGATATCCAGTGTCTTGTTACTGTATGATATCCTGTGTTGTTACTGTACGATATCCTGTGTTGTTACTGTACGATATCCTGTGTTGTTACTGTACGATATCCTGTGTCTTGTTACTGTATGATATCCTGTGTTGTTACTGTACGATATCCTGTGTCTTGTTACTGTACGATATCCAGTGTCTTGTTACTGTATGATATCCTGTGTTGTTACTGTACGATATCCTGTGTCTTGTTACTGTACGATATCCTGTGTCTTGTTACTGTATGATATCCTGTGTCTTGTTACTGTACGATATCCTGTGTTGTTACTGTACGATATCCTGGGTCAAAACCATGGACCGGTTCTAGAGCAGCTAGGCACCCCATGGACCGGTTCTAGAGCAGCTAGGTGCCCTATGAACCGGTTCTAGAGCAGCTAGGCGCCCCATGGACCGGTTCTAGAGTAGCTAGGCGCCCCATGGACCGGTTCTAGAGCAGCTAGGCACCCCATGGACCGGTTCTAGAGCAGCTAGGCGCCCCATGGACCGGTACCAGAGGAGCTAGGCACCCCATGGACCGGTTCTAGAGCACCTAGGCGCCCCATGGACCAGCACCAAGGTAGCACAGCACCTTGGGGTCGGTATCGGATGCTCCACAAAGTATTGACTGGCCGGCAGCGTAAGGTCTCCACCCGCCCATCGATTATGTAAATTCTAAGCTATATATTATTATGAGATGAAAATATTGTTCAATATATAAACACGTTAAAGAAACTCCTAATGTTACCATCCGCGTTTGAAAATATTAAAATTTCTTGTACATTATCAGAGAGTGAAGTTACAAAACACTTAAGGTAAACTAAATTTGATAATGTTATTTTATGTAAATTTAAATAGCATGCTGTTAGCTGTTTGGGTCATGGTATAATGGGTTTGTATATTGACATATGTTTTTGGCTACATAAATACATATTGTAATACATATTCATGTGATACGTGGACTGTGCAACAAAGATTGTGTTTGGTAATGATTTTGTTTACATGAGATCAAAGGAAAGGAAATTTCAGAAGGCCTATAGGCCTATTCCATTTTCATGTAAGTTCTTGTTAAGAAAACTCCATTTTTTTGTATTTAAACCTAAATTATCCCTGGTGGAGGCCTGGACGACGACCGGGCCGCAGGGACACTAAGCCCCGAAATCATCTCAGATAACCTCAAGATAGCTTGGTGAGGAACGTTGACCTTGCTCTATCTAAGATCTAAGGATTTATCTTAGAACTTATTTATCTAGATCTTAGGACGATCTAAGGATTTATAATCCGAATCTGGCGACACGTTCTATAGACCTGATTAACATCAGTTATTGCTAGCATTTTACGTTTGGTAAACAGCATAGTGAAACTTGTATTTATAGGTACATTAGGTCTTTTATACATAACCCAACTGAAAAAATCCACAAGGGCCGTGACGAAGCTTCGAACCTACGTCCGAGAGGTTCCCAGACGCTGCCTTAATCTGCCTTTTCCATATCGTAGCTCAGTCGATTAAGGCAGCGTCTGGGATCCTCTCGGACGTAGGTTCGAATCCTCGTCACGGCCCTTGTAGACATGTTCATATGATGCATCACCCTATTGTGATTTCTGTGTGTTATAACCTAACTCACACAAAATTAAATTTAACCATTTCGATGGGTTAAATATCTGCTCGTACTGAACATACGTCGCACCTCTCGCAAGTATACTTATATTTAGCTGGTGCTGGGTAGCAGGATAGTGAGCTTGTCATTAGAAAAAAATGTGATAATTAGAGTGGAATTGGAAATAAGCTTGTTTAGTGACTGAAACTCTGCAATTAGCCAGGCAATTAGTACGACAGAATATCACCTGACACCCATCATCAAAAGGTCGCATTAAAAACCTCAGTGAAAAGTTATACAAATATGGAAGACGTCACTGGCTCTAAATGAATAACGTCATTGAATGACACCATCACGCAGGCGATGAGTCACAATAACGTGGCTGAAGTATGTTGACCAGACCACACACTAGGAGGTGAAGGGACGACGACGTTTTGTTTCCGTCCTGGACCATTCTCAAGTCGGCTTGAGAATGGTCCAGGACGGACCGAAACGTCGTCATCCCTTCACCTTCTAGTGTGTGGTCTGGTCGACAGCATCATACAGGTTGTACTGGAAGTTGTGTTTTGTATGGAAAATAAATTGTATGAATTTATTTTGTCTATTTACATATATTCATCAAATTCTCAATTTGAACCCATAGATCCGTACAGAGCGATCCACGTGCTGATCACGTGATAAAACTGTGTACTATTTCAACATTGATTTTCTCCATTCGTTTATAAGGTTTAAATTGTCCAGAGTACAAGGTGTAGACCTATATGTTTGTTTAAATTAATGTAACATTATATTAACAAAGCTTTCCTTCGATTTCATTCATATCATGTATTTATCATATACCCCCATGCCCATGACGTGGCCGGTGGTGGAAGGTGATGGGGTATTATCCTGGCGTCTGTCCCACTCAGTCGATTGAGAAAGATTAAGCCACCCAAAAGGTGGCACGGGCATGAATAGCCCGTAAGAGAGCTCACTCAGTCCTCTGTGTTGCTCTTATAGTGTGCTGGGTGCATCTCCTTGCCTTCTCGTCACACTTGTTCTGTTGATACTCTACCAGCTGGGTGAAGAGAGCTCTTCACCTTATTGATGAGTCTTGATATGTAAGACAAGGTTAAATTTATAAGGAAAATGTTAGTTTCTGGAAAGAAATCTGATTGGCGATTATAATCATGTGGGCTTTATCGAGGATTTCCAGCTCCGACAACTCGGAAGGTAGCTTGCGGCTCGTGCTGCTACTTTTCTGGTTAAAGGATAGAGGACAAACTAAGTGTTTCAGTTCCTACCAGTGTACTATGATCTCTCGGGTTAACTCTTAATCGGGGTTCAACTAAATGTGTGTGGGTTTATCCTGTAGGTTAGGTTAGGTTAGGTGAAGGGTGTGTTGTTGGGGCACCAGTGACCTCGTTGTTGGGGTCCCAGTGACCTTGTTGTTGGGGCACCAGTGACCTCGTTGTTGGGGCACCAGTGACCTCGTTGTTGGGGTCCCAGTGACCTTGTTGTTGGGGCACCAGTGACCTCGTTGTTGGGGCACCAGTGACCTCGTTGTTGGGGCACCAGTGACCTTGTTGTTGGGGCACCAGTGACCTCGTTGTTGGGGCACCAGTGACCTCGTTGTTGGGGCACCAGTGACCTCGTTGGGGCACCAGTGACCTCGTTGTTGGGGCACCAGTGACCTCGTTGTTGGGGCACCAGTGACCTCGTTGTTGGGGCACCAGTGACCTCGTTGTTGGGGCACCAGTGACCTCGTTGTTGGGGCACCAGTGACATCATTGTTGGGGCACCAGTGACATCATTGTTGGGGCACCAGTGACATCATTGTTGGGGCACCAGTGACCTCGTTGGGGCACCAGTGACATCATTGTTGGGGCACCAGTGACATCATTGTTGGGGCACCAGTGACATCATTGTTGGGGCACCAGTGACATCATTGTTGGGGCACCAGTGACATCATTGTTGGGGCACCAGTGACCATGTTGTTGGGGCACCAGTGACATCATTGTTGGGGCACCAGTGACCTCGTTGCTGGATTACTATGTGATTCTGACGAGGGCTTCTGGTTGGTGGTCTGGTCAACCAGGCTGTTAGAGGCAGCTGGTCGCAGCCTGGCGACCGTTGGTGATATAACGGCCGGATAAAGTGTTGATGGATTCACGCATCCTATCCTGTTAGTTGATGTTGGGATACTTACAATAACGCAAGACTGTAAATATATTAATAGAAAATAGATTAATAGATTCAAATAAATGTATTTATTTGCAGTAACTGTTTGAAGGCTGTCTTGTTGTTGCATTGCAAGATGCAGTCTGGGAGCTGTGAGGAAGCTGGCGTCTTGCACACTTTAATATTTATGCGTCACGGCAAGTTAAAGACGTGAAGTGTGGCCGCAAACCTGAGGCGCTGATATTCTCAGTTTGAGACTGAAAGATAAGCGGCGGGCTTGCCTTACATAATGCTACACTTGTGCTTCGACACTCGCTGAATTGACTCGACCTGTTCCTCGAATTTATTGTTGTGTGTGTGTGTGTGTTCGTTTTATATACACAGTTTATTCAGTGAGCCCCTCTTCACACGCCTCTACCTCCCTCATTCACGACCCCACCTCCCTCACCACCCTCATTCACGACCCCACCACCCTCATTCAAGCCCCCACCACCCTCATTCACGACCCCACCACCCTCATTCACGACCACATCACCCTCATTCACGCCCCCACCACCCTCATTCACGCCCACACCACCCACATTCACGACCCCACCACCCTCATTCACGACCCCACCACCCACAT
>WNGS01169498.1:13470703-13503127 GCA_020271785.1 Procambarus virginalis
GGGGGTGTTGACCTGTCTCATTAGTGTACCTGGGGTGTTGACCTGTCCCACTAGTGTACCTGGGGGTGTTGACCTGTCTCATTAGTGTACCTGGGGGCGTTGACCTGTCTCATTAGTGTACCTGGTGTTATTGACCTGTCTCATTAGTGTACCTGGGGGTGCTGACCTGTCTCATTAGTGTACCTGGTGTTATTGACCTGTCTCACTAGTGTACCTGGTGTTATTGACCTGTCCCACTAGTGTACCTGGGGGTGTTGACCTGTCTCATTATTGTACCTGGTGTTATTGACCTGTCCCACTAGTGTACCTGGTGTTATTGACCTGTCCCACTAGTGTACCTGGTGTTATTGACCTGTCCCACTAGTGTACCTGGGGGTGTTGACCTGTCTCATTAGTGTACCTGGGGTGTTGACCTGTCTCATTAATGTACCTGGTGTTATTGACCTGTCCCACTAGTGTACCTGGTGTTATTGACCTGTCTCACTAGTGTACCTGGTGTTATTGACCTGTCCCACTAGTGTACCTGGTGTTATTGACCTGTCTCATTAGTGTACCTGGTGTTATTGACCTGTCGCACTAGTGTACCTGGGGGTATTGACCTGAGGGTTAATATCCGGTAAATCGTGGCTGGCAAAACTGCAGCACGATTCAGTTTACGACAGTTTCTTGCGCGACCTAAACATACGGATAGTCGTAGTTCGGTGTAATTAATGTTAGTTGATATCCTCGGCCAGGAGGCTTCTTCCCTGTTTTTCGTTCCCAGTGAAGTTCGTTGCAGACCAGAAGGAAGAATCTAAATGTTGCACACATCCTGCTTGGAGCTTGTTTTATTCGCCGACTTCAACACGCTCTGGTTTTATGACTGTAGATTAGATACTGTATTTCTGGCCAAACGAGCAACTGATCAATGAGGGAATATTTGTGATTATTAAACATAATTTTGTAGTGTTTATGAGGTTCAACGCGAAGAAGTGAGTGGGTCAGACTAGTGGCTAGACACACACACACACACACACACACACACACACACACACCCACACACACACACACACACACACACACACACACACACACACACACACACCTTTGTTGTCTGTGACAGTCTGCCGCGCTGGCTGGCTGGCTGGCTGGCTGGGCCGCCTTGCCTGCATGTCTGCTTCCCACTACCTCCCTCCAACATTGCTCCCTCCCTCCCTCCCTCCCATTCTCTCTCCAGCGCTCCCTCCCACCCTAACCTCCATCTACCCCCCCCCCATTCCCCTCCTCTCTCACGTATGGTTTCTTAGTTTCTTGCATTTTCTCTTTGTTATCGAGCAGTTCTGGTGCTCTCTTTCCGTTGAACGCGTGTTTCGTCTTATCATTGTCGGTCGGAGCTATTATGGTTCTGTTTGTTACGTATGTGAAGGTCATGGTGGACACTGTTGTCAGTCTACCAGCGGTATCTCTTATTTTGTTAATATTGGTAGTAATGATGGTGGTGGTGGTGGTGAAGACGATGGTGGTAGTAGTGGTGGTGGTAGTTATTATGGTGATGGTAGGGATGATGACGGTGGTGGTGGTGGGGGGGGGCAATAAGACTATGGTGGGGGATGGTGGTAATGAATGACGTCACAGTTAATATTGTTATATTTCAATATTTCTCACCTTTAATCATGATCACCAGCTACGAAGCTATAGCGTCATGCTTAGCGCTGTTATCTTTTAACGTTATCATTACCGAACCAGCTTTTGAATAAACTGGTGTTATAGTGTTATCATAGTTTACCCGCTGGCTGTAATACTGGGACAACTGTCAACACTAATTGCTTATAAATATAAGTGTGTTTTGTAGAGTTTTGCTTCATACAGTGAAACCTGTTTAGCAAGAGTGCTACTTACTACTTGCAAGTAGTTTGTGTGCTACTCTGGAAATGTTCACACAGCTGGGTAGACGTAATAATAATAATAATAATAATAATAATAATAATACAATTGCTGGAGCTAAGCGTACCATGAACAAATCCACAAGGGCCGTGATGAGGGCTCGAACCTACGTCCGAGAGGATCCGAGACACTATTGTGTCAACCCGAATCCTTAGAGGACACAGTAGTGTCCCGAGTTGAATAGCTTTTGTAGCATGTCATGGTTCAGGGGGTCTATGGCGCGCGTCTGGCATTCATCAAAACGTTAGTTCGATTCCCGCCCCGTTCCGGCAGTGTTCTCACTCATATACCACGCTGTTATGATTTATGGGAGCTGGTCGGCCGAGCGGACAGCACACTGGACTTGTGATCCTGTGGTTCCGGGTTCGATCCCGGGCGCCAGCGAGAAACGACGGGGCAGAGTTTTTTTTCACCCTATGCCCCTGTTACCTAGCAGTAAATAGGTACCTGGGAGTTAGTCGGCTGTCACGGGCTGCTTCCTGGGGGTGGAGGCCTAGTCGAGGACCGGGCCGCGGGGACACTAAAAAAAGCCCCGAAATCAACTCAAGATAACCTCAAGATAACCTTCCTTGAGCATGAATAACATATTATAATAATTATAACAAGATAAATCAACAGAAAAAGAATTGAATAACAATAAATGTGATAACAATATATTTACAAGCGTTGTTTACATGTGGTGGTAAACAGGGCCCAACAACATGGGGCTGTAAACAAGGCCCAACAACATGGGGTAGTAAACAAGGCCCAACAACATGGGGTTGTAAACAAGGCCCAACAACATGGGGTTGTAAACAAGGCCCAACAACATGGGGTTGTAAACAAGGCCCAACAACATGGGGTTGTAAACAAGGCCCAACAACATGGGGTAGTAAACAAGGCCCAACAACATGGGGTTGTAAACAAGGCCCAACAACATGGGGTTGTAAACAAGGCCCAACAACATGGGGTTGTAAACAAGGCCCAACAACATGGGGTTCTAAACAAGGGTCCTTCGCAACATGAGGCATTAAATAGGGTTCTCTTGCAGTCATTGGGCTGTTATGGCGTCTTTGTTCTGTGCACTCTTGTTCTTCCTGTTATTTAGAACGAAGAGCTCCGTTGCTCTTGATATTACTGACGTTAATATTTGTTTACACTTTTCGCGTATGTGAACGTACGAGTATTTTGTCGTTATTATTATTTGACTAATGGTATATAGCTTCTCTTCAATTAACGTAGTGACGTTAATTGTAGTAACGTAGTGACTGATAGAACAATCGCTGTGGTTGGTAACGTAGTGACTATGCATCAATCGCTGTGGTTGGTAACGTAGTGACTATGCATCAATCGCTGTGGTTGGTAACGCTGTGCAACAGTCTATCAAGGTAATTTTCATGCTGACTTAAGTATCTTAAATATAGGTTAACACGAAACTGATGTATATTTGTGTGTGTGATATGAAGAGGGGAAAGAGTAGTAGCGTAAGCACAGCGCCCTCGGGGTTCACAGCTCTCCTCTGTGCTTGGTCTTAGGTTTCTTTTGTTAAGTGTTACATTTCGCATTCAAATTATCAGGGAAAAAAAGAGTATATAATTTTTTTCAGGGGAAACTCATTTGATGGGCTATCGCTGCATGGTCACGTTTATTAAATATCTTTGCATAGTGCATGCAACATTTGCACTTTGGCGTTCTTCTAATGCTTCCGTGACTTTGTCGTAACCGTTCTTTAATTGCGAAAGGCAAGATCTTTCAGCTCTAAATCCACGTTGACCTGGCTTGTGTAACAATATTTTCTCCACTAAACTGCAGATTTAACTCCTAATCTTTTCAAGGGCATTAATAGTGTACAATGTTAGTTTGACCCGTGTCCCACTTGTAGACTGGGACCAAATCTGCTAATTTGAGATTTACTGTCTCATTGTTTCACTAAGACAGGCCTTATTTTCTAAACACTTTTGTTTGAATTTGTTGTATTAGGCTTCTCTAACAGTCTAATATTTCGAGATGTACGCAGCGGGACTGAGCCACACAGCTAGTCAAATTTGTAGCAGACTGCTAAACATTATAAGGATCAATGAACTATATGTTTAACAGATCTCCAACGCTGTTCATGGAGGACGAAATAAAATGTACATATGTCGTTTAGCATTGTAAATGTGTGGCCACGTCTGTGGTAGAAAATAATTAAAAAATATATATATATAAATAAGGATAACATGAGCGGCATAAACATTTCAGTCTAACATTTGTGTAAATTATATGCACCTGATCAATTCCACGTTGAGAACATTGTAGACTTCCTAGCTTAGTTCAGTGCTAGAATGTGTGGTTCCAGTTTGGAAGCCTCGTCTGCATAGAGCAAAATTAGAGAATTTAAAGGTATTCTAGAAGACACGTCACGGAACTATCAGGACCTAGCTATGGGGAAATACATTTCACCACTCTCCAAAGGAGAATGAAGATGGGGGACATGATTACAACATATAAGATTCTTTGAGACACAATGTGAACGGAGGAGAGGTCATGGGGTGAAAACTAAACTAAAATGAGCCAAAGGGATGAAATAAAGTGCTGCTTCAGTATAAAGGTGAGCTTAAAGGGGAGATTGTTGTCGAAAACATTACACATATTTCAAAAGTAGGTATGATAAGCAAGATATCCGGGAGCCATTGCAATAGGTGACCAGCGACTAAACGTGACCAGTAAGAACTTAAAGGTGAGTACAGACACACAGTCGCCCCCCCCCCTCCCCCGTGACCAGTCCACAAGCTAACGCAGCAGCTGGCGTGTGTTCCTGGGTGTTTGTTGTCAGTGTCTGGCTGTCTGGTGTGGTGGTGGCTGTCTGGTGTGGTGGTGGCTGTCTGGTGTGGTGGTGGTGGCTGTCTGGTGTGGTGGTGGCTGTCTGGTGTGGTGGTGGCTGTCTGGTGTGGTGGTGGCTGTCTGGTGTGGTGGTGGCTGTCTGGTGTGGTGGTGGCTGTCTGTGTGGTGGTGGCTGTCTGGTGTGGTGGTGGCTGTCTGGTGTGGTGGTGGCTGTCTGGTGTGGTGGTGGTGGCTGTCTGGTGTGGTGGTGGCTGTCTGGTGTGGTGGCTGTCTGGTGTGGTGGTGGCTGTCTGTGTGGTGGTGGTTGTCTGGTGTGGTGGTGGCTGTGGTGTGGTGGTGGCTGTGTCTGGTGTGGTGGTGGCTGTGTCTGGTGTGGTGGTGCATCTGGTGTGGTGGTGGCTGTCTGGTGTGGTGGTGGCTGTCTGGTGTGGTGGTGGCTGTCTGGTGTGGTGGTGGCTGTCTGGTGTGGTGGTGGCGTGTCTGGTGTGGTGGTGGCTGTGTCTGGTGTGGTGGTGGCTGTGTCTGGTGTGGTGGTGGCTGTGTCTGGTGTGGTGGTGGCTGTGTCTGGTGTGGTGGTGGCTGTCTGGTGTGGTGGTGGCTGTCTGGTGTGGTGGTGGCTGTGTCTGGTGTGGTGGTGGCTGTCTGGTGTGGTGGTGGCTGTCTGGTGTGGTGGTGGCTGTCTGGTGTGGTGGTGGCTGTCTGGTGTGGTGGTGGCTGTGTGGTGGTGGTGGCTGTGTCTGGTGTGGTGGTGGCTGTCTGGTGTGGTGGTGGCTGTGTCTGGTGTGGTGGTGGCTGTGTCTGGTGTGGTGGTGGTGTCTGCTGTAGTGGTACTTACCTATCAGTGTCAACATGGGGATGAGCTCCAGTTCTTGAAGCCTCGCCTACTAGCTTTGTATCTGTTACGTTTCATTTTAACTTGTCTGACTGTCACATGTTTGTTGAATATGGCCTAAACGTTATGAACGAAGCTGACATGTTTTTAGACCTTTATTTTCTTCTACGAGGCTATGGGTCCCTACACTTGCACCAGAGATAGTGGCCAGTCTTAAGTGAGAAAAGAGCTTATTGTGTTTGCCGAATGGATTGCTTTCTCCAGACATGGGATATCATTCCACACAGAAATCACAATAGCGTAATGCATCAAAGAACAAATCCAGAAGGGCCGTGACGAGGATTCGAACCTACGTCCGAGATCATCCCAGACGCTGCCTTAATCGACTGAGCTACGACATGGTAAAAAGAGTTGAAACCAGAAGTTCTACGGAACTTGGATCCTGCAGCCTCTCCGAGACACAAAACGTGTTTCTTTAAACATAGGATATCATTCGTTCGTGAATGATTTATTGAAGTGTCGGTGCGGACATCAGGTCAGGGAAGCACATAGGTCTTGAATACTTCCTCCATTAACAATTTGGGTTACTATCAGCATTTGGGAAGTTCCATAGTTCACACCTATACAAGCTCAAACTTGGTTAAATAACTCTACTTTCCACCGGGTGTCGAGACGACCCACTTCAGTCATAACTGTATTCGTTCTGACTTTCATGTCTCTTATAACATCAGAACAAGTTGTAAGTTTGGCCATTTGAGTAATATAACCAAAATATTTTTCGGAATATTTTTATGGAATATCTCTGGCCAGTTACTTTAGTGTGAAATCTGGAAAAAAAAGGTCTGAACGTGAGGTTATCTATCTTGAGGATATCTTGAGATGTCTTCGGGGCTTAGTGTCCCCGCGGCCCGGTCCTCGACCAGGCTTCCACCCCTAGGAAGCAGCCCGTGACAGCTGACTAACACCCAGGTACCTATTTTACTGCTAGGTAACAGGGGCATAGGGTGAAAGAAACTCTGCCCATTGTTTCTCGTTAGCGTCCGGGATCGAACCCGGGACCGCAGGATCACAAGTCCAGCGTGCTCCCGCTCGGCCGACCGGCTCCTGAGGCTGTATTCACCACAATATCTTTCACACATTTCAATTAATTTTTCAATAGCATTTTTGGTTAGTGCTAATAGAACAAGAAAACATTACATTTAGTAACTCCTAAACGAAAGCTTCTAATTCTTTCAACATTGAATCAAAATAGAGAGGAAATATTAGAGGACTATAAACAGCTGATTGTTTGATCTATTTTCTTTTAGGTTTGGGGTTTGTTAGTGGGAAATTAGGGGTGTGTTTGTCTGTTCATAGAATAAATTTCATTTGCAATTAAAAATGGGCATTTTTATTTAACTTCTAAATGTATAAGGTTTTTAGTTGCTTGTAAACTTGTATAGGACTGTACTCACCTAATTGTACTCACGTAATTGTGCTTGCGGGGGTTGAGCTCTGGCTCTATGGTCCCGCCTCTCAACCGTTAATCAACTGATGTACAGACTCCTGAGCTATGCCACTGTAGCAGACGATAGGTGTTTGAGCCTCCTTGCTTTGCTTCATTACTTATTTGGTTAGGTTAGGTTAGGTAACTTATTATAACTTAACTTATTTGGTTAATATAAAGCTAAGTAATGAGACCCAGCTTAGGATCCCAAAGGTAGCTTCCTTAAACATATTTTGTAAGAGTTTAATTTATACATGTCATTGTATTAGAGTAGTTATGTAAAACCCCCTTACGGAGTGTATGGTGTCCACGTGGGGGAGGTAGTGGTGGTGGAGGAGGAGGAGGTGATGGAGGAGGAGGAGGAGGAGGTAGTGTCGTCCTCTTCTTCCTCGTCGTCGTGGTCGTCGTCGTGGTCGTCGTCGTGGTCGTCGTGGTCGTCGTAGCAGCAGCACTGTTTGCAGTAAGACACTGTCTTGGTGGAACTCTCGCCATGGGGTTTTTGCCCCCCCCCCCCGTGTCCTCCTGCTTTACGAGGTACGCTGGCTAACTGACCACATTATTTAGCGCGCCCACGAGACTCGCATTATTTTCTCGTCAAATACCAGTGCCTTTTATTCCCTGGAAATGATAGACTTGGGGAGCCACTACTCACTTCCACGAAGGCCACGAACATAATAACTCGGCCGGGGACAAATTACAATAAATCGCTTTCAAGATATTTGTGCTGCGTGAGAGCTAATTTCTTTTGTTAACTCACTATTTACCTTTGAAATTAGGGTCGTAAATAGAATTTAAAGGAGAACCGCTAGACATTTGCATTTGCTCACAAAGTTCCCAGAATGTGTAAGAGGTTTATCCAATGAATTACCGGCCAGCATAAACACACTGTTTATATTAGCCGAGTTTTTCCCCTTGGAGGAACTCTACTCTAGTGGTACAGCATTAGCATACACGCTACAAATTGTTATATATATATATATATATATATATATATATATATATATATATATATATATATATATATATATATATATATATATGTATATATGTATATATGTTATTAAGGCCAGCAGGCAGGCCAGCAAGCGGACAGGCCAGCAAGCAAGCAGGCCAGCCACCAAGCAGGCCAGCAGGCAGGCAGGCCAGCCAGCAAGCAGGCAGGTCACCCAGCAAGCAGGCCAGCAAGCAGGTCACCCAGCAAGCAGGCCAGCAAGCAGGCCAGCCAGCAAGCAGGCCAGCAGGCCAGCCAACCAGCACACGACAATATAAAGCAGAGTCGCCAACTTGACAGCCACGCCCACCCGGCAGGTTGCCACACACCGCAACATATCTGACCCCCAACATACCACACACAAAGAAACATGCAAATTCATTACCTTTTTTTCTCTCTGAGAATAATTCTCTTTACACAACATATTCACGTTTGTCAATATGTGCTAACTCACCTGAGAAATGTTGGGATTTACACATTTGAAGTGGACCGACCTACCATTTAACGTAAAATTAGTGATTGGAACTTTACTGGGCTATGTTATCTTGTCTAATTCGAACAGCAGTAATGTTCGGTTTTACCAATTATTCCGTTTGAGGGCGTCTGCTGGTAAGAAATACCTTCCAGGCACGCATAAACGGTGTTCTAGTTGTAAATCTTTCCACAACGGGAGTTAAACATACGACCGAAACATTTTTCTTGTGTATTATAAACAAATATGATGTTTCCTAGGCTGATATTGAATAGGGCGTGAAATAAAATAGTTGACTTATTTGTATTTCTTCATTATTGCTATAATATTAATTTAAATGTTTAGCTATAGGATATATTTTTGTTTATATTCCTCTTTGGCTTCGTTTTAACATGATTTTTTTTTTTTTGGGGGGGGGAGATTTCTTTCCGGATTGGATTTGTTGTTGTTAAGGATTCGCTACCTGAAACAAGGAGTTCCAAGTAGCACGGGATATGGTGAGCCCGTAGTGCCTTTGTACCGGATTGGAGACCAGGCTACTGAACACGTATTTTATTATATATAAAAAAGAACTGAACACGGGGCTAATTACCAGCTTCAGTTTAGTTGGGTCAAAGATCTCATTCATTTACACGTGGTTTCTGAGCACCCAGCAGCACTCTTGTCAGCGTGGGTGCTTTGAGTACCCTTGTTGACAACTGTGTGGCTCAGTATGTTGACAACTGTGAGGCTCAGTATGTTGACAACTGTGTGACTCAGTATGTTGACAACTGTGTGGCTCAGTATGTTGACAACTGAGGCTCACTATGTTGACAACTGTGAGGCTCACTATGTTGACAACTGTGAGGCTCACTATGTTGACAACTGTGAGGCTCACTATGTTGACAACTGTGAGGCTCACTATGTTGACAACTGTGAGGCTCACTATGTTGACAACTGTGTGGCTCAGTATGTTGACAACTGAGGCTCACTATGTTGACAACTGTGAGGCTCACTATGTTGACAACTGTGAGGCTCACTATGTTGACAACTGTGAGGCTCACTATGTTGACAACTGTGAGGCTCACTATGTTGACAACTGTGAGGCTCACTATGTTGACAACTGTGAGGCTCACTATGTTGACAACTGAGGCTCACTATGTTGACAACTGTGTGGCTCACTATGTTGACAACTGTGTGGCTCACTATGTTGACAACTGTGAGGCTCACTATGTTGACAACTGTGAGGCTCACTATGTTGACAACTGTGAGGCTCACTATGTTGACAACTGTGAGGCTCACTATGTTGACAACTGTGAGGCTCACTATGTTGACAACTGTGAGGCTCACTATGTTGACAACTGTGAGGCTCACTATGTTGACAACTGAGGCTCACTATGTTGACAACTGAGGCTCACTATGTTGACAACTGTGTGGCTCACTATGTTGACAACTGTGAGGCTCAATATGTTGACAACTGTTAGGCTCACTACCATTCCTCAGGCAAATATATTTTCATTTCCACTTTATGTGGTAACAAGTTTCCAAGTTCAAACTAGCACATCATTTCTTATTTTCCCTGAGAAGTATTTTTTATTCTAATATAGTTTTAACTTATAAATTATTTAATCAGTGAAAAATTAAAGCCAAGAATTTGTGTTTATTCCAAGGTTTGTGTAACGAATGTGTGTTGTCTTCCGTCGTGACTATTGTAGTTGCTGACGTTAATCAGCAACTACAATACTACGCCCACTACAACTGTTGTAGTGGCGTCAGCTCTATACTGTGGTGGTGGTGTAAATAATAATTTTGTACGTAAGGCAGAGGGAAAGTATAACTCCATAGGCTCTGCACGAGGGGCAGGGGAAAAGTATTGGACCCACAGAAGGCGTCTGTGTGTCAGTGGGGAGGTTATCTTGAGATGATTTCGGGGCTTTAGTGGCCCCGCGGCCCGGTCCTCGACCAGGCCTCCACCCCCAGGAAGCAGCCCGTGACAGCTGTCTTAACTCCCAGGTACCTATTTACTGCTAGGTAACAGGGGCATCAGGGTGTAAGAAACATTTTGCCCATATGTCTCCGCCTCCACCGGGGATCGAACCCGAAACCTCAAGACTACGAATCCGAAGCGCTGTCCACCCAGCTGTCAGACCCCCATGCCTGACAACTGGAACCTTACAGAGGAACCTTAAAGTAACATCAACGTTACCCAAAATGAGTAATACTAAGACACTGGTGCAACAAAATCTGAAAATAGATGAAATGCAAAATTTAAATTTAAAAAAAAAAGATATCGGGGAAAGCTTGGTATGGCGAGCCGCGCCCAGAGATATGTGTGACGGGGGCAGGTGGTGGTAAGATAGTCCAATGGCACCATTGTGAGGCTCCTTGTGTGTGGCTGTCTCGTGTGGTGATGAGCAGCGAGGATTATCTGAGTGTGTCCGCGGTCGCCTCAGAGAGAAACAGTAAAGAAACCCCTTGAGCAAGAAAGAATGGGAAGTTCATAACTCTGTCACCTAGGCTACAGCGGCTCCATGGCTGGTGTGTGTGTGTGTGTGTGTGTGTGTGTGTGTGTGTGTGTGTGTGTGTGTGTGTGTGTGTGTGTGTGTGTGTGTGTGTGTGTCTTCCCATGGAGGGCTGTGGGAGGCAATTTACACATACCGTCCTCTACCCCGAGACACAGTTAGTAACTATCACAGTCATTAATTAATATGTAGATGTTGCATTCATATACAACCGACTAAAGGGATCAATTTCTCACGCGATGTAATATATATGTCAGCACTTGAATAATGCATGTGGCACCCGAATGACAATTCATTTGTCATTTGATGCACTACAAAAGTTTTTTCTGAAATATGAATATATATTCATATATAATATTCAGTATATAATATTAAATATTATTACGTGCTATGGGTTTACGCACAGTCACGCCTAAGTAAGCTTAGGCTACGATGATTAAGGAGTGTTTACAATACAGTTTGGAAGAGAATAAAAGTTCGTCTCGAGTCATAGCTCGGAACTGTCTGCTGGCAATGTAGCTCGTCCTCATCAACAAAGGCCAATGTTCCTTAATCCAGCCGCCATTCCGTGCTTGAATGAAAATACTAACAATTGATGACGTTCGAACTTTTCCTGAACAGTGTCCTCTGTTCGAATCTCACCTCTGTAAAGGCTTCACAATGTACTTCATACACAAATAATTGCCAACAAAACCTAAATATCTAAGCTAATCTAGGCTTAAATATGCACCAAATTTAATGTATAATAATTCAATTTAAAAATAATTAATTTGAATACACAATGTCAAAATTTATGAACGAGTCTCTTGAGTTTGACCTCTAGAAAGTGCACTGCCTAGATACACAACGGGCTCACTATAGCTTTTGGAACTTTTTGTTCCAGGTTGCGAATCTTAAACAACTGAGAGTGGGTTTCAGTCCTCTTAAACCAACCCGTCCTCAGGCCAGGCTCGTTCGATCAACAGCTATCCCCAGAAACGCATTCATAAGTTTGAACATACTGTGTAATAAAAATAATTTTATCATATAAATTAATATTATTATTCAGTAGCCAGTATTATTCAGTATAGCCTAACTATACTCAATGTATAGTTAGGCTTAATTAGGCGTTTAGGCTCTATTGGCTTGTTGTTGTTAAAGATTCGCTACCTGGAACAAGAAGTTCCAAGTAGCACGGGCTATGGTGAGCCCGTAGTGGATGATAACTCTATTGGCGATTATTTGTGTATTATATGGGTGAAACATTTACAGACTTGCGGCGATTCGAACTGAGGACGTGAGCAAAACACTGTTCGAGAAAAGTACCTACGGCATCAGTTGAGAGTCGTATGCAAACTGATTTTCATTCCTAAACAAGGGGTTTGGTGGCTGGATTACCGAGCAATTAGCCTTTCTTGATGAGGACGGGATGTGTTTATGTAGCCCATCTTCATCACAACTGATAACGTTCGAGCATATTTCGAAAAGTGCTTCTCTGACCACCTCTGTTCGAATCACATATATCCGGGAGTGAGCCGGATATAATCAACGCCGTACTTAGATATATCACGTTATTCGTGTCGCTACTCCTACAAAACTGAATCACTTACAGCGTCTCAGATATTCGCTCCCTAAATTATAACATGCCAAATTTGATACTAATATATAATGAACTTCAGAGTAATAATGCGATACCAGCACTAAGCGCTGGTCTTCTCCTGGTGGAATGCTGAGGTTCGCGAAGATTGCCTCGCGATAACGTCTTTTCGCGGGACATAACTGACGTTATTAGTATTAGCCGTCAGGAGGCGGAACGCGGCCACACGAAATGTTGGCTACATCCGCCCGCGTTGGGAACGGAGGGGTGACCCGTGCTGCTGTGGGGCCCCGGGTGAGGGGTAACCCGTGCTGCTGTGGGGCCCCGGGTGAGGGGTGACCCGTGCTGCTGTGGGGCCCCGGGTGAGGGGTAGCCCGTGCTACTGTGGGGCCCCGGGTGAGGGGTATCCCGTGCTGCTGTGGGGCCCCGGGTGAGGGGTGACCCGTGCTGCTGTGGGGCCCCGGGTGAGGGGTGACCCGTGCTGCTGTGGGGCCCCGGGTGAGGGGTGACCCGTGCTGCTGTGGGGCCCCGGGTGAGGGGTGACCCGTGCTGCTGTGGGGCCCCGGTGAGGGGTAACCTGTGCTGCTGTGGGGCCCCGGGTGAGGAGTAACCCGGTGCTACTGTGGGGCCCCGGGTGAGGGGTGACCCGTGCTGCTGTGGGGCCCCGGGTGAGGGGTGACCCGTGCTGCTGTGGGGCCCCGGGTGAGGGGTGACCCGTGCTGCTGTGGGGCCCCGGGTGAGGGGTGACCCGTGCTGCTGTGGGGCCCCGGTGAGGGGTGACCCGTGCTGCTGTGGGGCCCCGGGTGAGGGGTAACCTGTGCTGCTGTGGGGCCCCGGGTGAGGGGTGACCCGTGCTGCTGTGGGCCCCGGGTGAGGGGTGACCCGTGCTGCTGTGGGGCCCCGGGTGAGGGGTGACCCGTGCTGCTGTGGGGCCCCGGGTGAGGGGTAACCTGTGCTGCTGTGGGGCCCCGGGTGAGGGGTAACCTGTGCTGCTGTGGGGCCCCGGGTGAGGGGTGACCCGTGCTGCTGTGGGGCCCCGGGTGTGGTTAGGCCTATAGCACAGGGTCGTCAAAAAAATGCCTATCAAATGTTATTTTTTTCATACAGAATAATGCAAAAACGGAATATTAGTTACCAATTAACATTATATATTTTAATATTAGGCATAGTTAATTCCTAGGCTAAGTTAGCTGCTTATGTTGGTAATTATTTGTATATACTGTGATACACAACCTGTCCTCAGGCTAGGCTCCTTGAAACGGTGACCGCCCCCCCCCCACTATAGACGTATTCATCAATTGTTAACGTATTGTGGACTAAAAATTTTCGTTTCTCATGTAAATGAATATTATATTTGAAAGTTCTATGTATAGTTCGGCGTAGGTTAGGTGTTTAGGCTCCGTTGGTGATTATTTGTATTGGAAGTACGTGGGTGAAGGGTTCAAGAATTGTCATTTAATCAGATATTACGGGCTCACCATAGCCCGTGCTACATGGACATTTTGTTCTGAGTAGCTGAATCTAAAACAACAATATTCAAGAAGTGTTCGAAAGTCATTAGTTGAGTCGTATATAAACCGCTCTTTATTTATAAAAAAAACCTGACTTGATCAACCAGCTCGTCCTCCAACAATAAAAGCAAAATGTTTTATTTTCATGCAACCGCCCTTGTCATACACACGCAGTCAACTGATCCATATCTTTTCAAAGATGTATAGCCTACAGTATTAGGATTTATGCGTATAACGACGTACATTTTCTTGTCCAAATATAATAATAAATATTGTCTTGTCTTTGAAATAATTGTAGACTTAAATACTCTGCAGGCGTAGGAGGCGAAAGAGAAATATATTAATCATTTGAAGTTATAAAATGTAAAAGATGTACGCTCGCGTCCAGAGAGGCAAACACAACAGTAATGGCGGACCGAGCACGCCTCTCTCCGCTGCTCTACCCGGCGTCTTACAGTGTTCTTGGTGGGTTGTGCGAGTTCCTCGGCGAATAGTGTGTTGCGGGAAGACTTGTTAACGCTAATTAGTAGTCGAATGAAAAGGTCGTGACTTGGGAACCACACGCAGGACGAAATTGTAAGTTGCGGGGGCCAAGTTGCCTGATTGTTTTAGTGTCTTGGGTCATTTAGATTTGTGTTTTATCCGATGTTTTAGTGTCTTGGGTCATTTGGATTTGTGTTTTATCCGATGTTTTAGTGTCTTGGGTCATTTGGATTTGTGTTTTATCCGATGTTTTAGTGTCTTGGGTCATTTAGATTTATGTTTTATCCAATCTACGCCATAACATCTAAAAAAAAAAAAAACATTTGTACGTGGTTCATTGACTTACGATGAATGAGGTAATGACAAGTAAGCAACTCTTCACCGCTGCCATCTTGACGTTATCTTCTTGAGATGATTTCGGGGCTTAATGTCCCCGCGGCCCGGTCCTCGACCAGGCCTCCACCCCCTGGAAGCAGCCCGTAGCAGTTGTCTAACTCCCAGGTACTGCTAGGTAACAGGGGCATCAGGGTGAAAGAAACTTTTTGCCCATTTGTCTCCGCCTCCACCGGGGATCGAACCCGGAACCTTAGGACTACGAATCCGAAGCGCTGTCCACCCAGCCGTCAGGCCATCGGTAAGTTACTCGATAACTTTAATGTTAATAATGTTTTTTTTTTTTAATTCACTTTTATTTAATTTGAAAAATATCAAATGTCTTGAGAGTTGGAGAACATTATTACTGTTTAGATGTGATCGTCAGCGATATCTTCTTGCATGTGTTATCGTCCTGTCTGATGATATATTTGTGTAATGTAAGCTGAAGAAAGTCTCTAGCAGCTGTTATTAGGTAGAGAATTATCTTAACATCAAAGTTTTCTGTTGTGATGCTCCTTGAGTGTCAGTTTACACGACACAAGGTAGTCAGTTTACAGGGTTTGGCTTCATAACTGGCTGTCAGTTTACAGGGTTTGGCTTCATAACTGGCTGTCAGTTTACAGGGTTAGGCTTCATAACTGGCTGTCAGTTTACAGGGTTATGCTCCTTAATTGGCAATCAGTTTACAGGGCTAAACTGATTAACAGTCAGTTTACAGGGTTAGGATTCATGACTGGCTGTCAGTTTACAGGGTGATGCTCCTTGACTGGTAGTCAGTTTACAGGGTGATGCTTCTTGACTGGCTGTCAGTTTACAGGGTTAGGCTTCATGACTGGCTGTCAGTTTACAGGGTTATGCTCCTTAATTGGCAATCAGTTTACAGGGCTAAAATGATTAACAGTCAGTTTACAGGGTTAGGCTTCATGACTGGCTGTCAGTTTACAGGGTTATGCTCCTTGACTGGTTGTCAGTTTACAGGTTTATGCTCCTTAATTTCCAGTCAATTTCCAACCCATCCTCCGCAGAGACAACCCATGACAACAGGACGATATATGCCAATTTTTTTTAAATAATTTTAGAAAATGTTCAAAATTCGTTGGTTAAAATTATATGATCCATAAATAATATAAAACAAAATACCAGAAAACCTATCCTGTTATATAACTAATATTGCATGTGTATAGGTAATATAAGCTTCGTTTTTTTTATTTTTTAATAAACTACAAAAAGACGAATAATCAAGCTAACATTTGGCTAGTATAGTAATTAAAATATAATGATATTGTTCGTCTAAGGGTGTGTTAAATTCTCAATTACTATTTACAAGTATCATTACTCTGTGTGATTTTACTAATGATGTATCAAACATATTGAGATATTCTTCGTTGTTTTAGTGTACAGGTATCTTGTATATTTTTTTAAGGTGAAGGAATGGCCCAAGATATGTATAAATGTATTAAAAACAAAATTTTCAGATGTAACCAGCATCATTTATCAAGACACACTGTATACAATTGTGTATAATGTTTACAATGTTATGAACATTGTATACAGCCCCTTGAGAAAGGATGTAGGTTACATCCGAAAATTTGATTTTTAATACATTTATACATATAAAGGTCTTACAATATATACATATAAATGTCGTATCTTTCCTTCACCTTCATTCAAACATTACGGCATTGCAGTAAGTTTCTCCATTGTTTTTATTAAATTAATGGTGTGTTGTAATGGCATTACAAATAATAATTATCAGCACAGTATATTAAATCATAAATAGCATACTTTAGGTTCATCTTTATCGTTGGAACTGTATATAATACAGCATAGTGTTGTTTTAGTAGCTCATTTTTTGATGTCTGGTTGAAAACGCAAGTCTAGCTAGCACGGGAAATTGTTCACCTGGATTCAGTGTATTTAAGTACTGTTTTACCCCAAAGCAAAATAAGTCTAAATCTTAAATCGAAGTCTAGTTTTGTTGCTGTTAAGATTCAGCTGCTTGGAACAAAAGTTCCACGTAGCACGGGCTATGGTGAGCCCGTAGTGGACTTTTAAGTCTAGTTTACCCGATTAAATTATCTGAAGGACAGTTGGGATTAATGTTTGTGACAATGACTGCTTTTGCCTCTTCGTCGCCCGACATAATTAAATATATAAGCTTAGCATATCTTTAAATATACTAAGAAGTGATTCTCCATTATTTGAACCTAAGTCTATGTCAGGGTAAAAGTAATTCACACTTTTGAGGCTTTCAACAACTTTCGCATCGCCATGCATAACTATATCTGCACATGTTAAATAAAATAGTGGTAATGTTTATCATGTATTCACAAGGTGTGTTAAACGCCGGAGCAATTTTCACCTAGGCTTTGTGATGTGTTAACTCACTACATATTTATTAAGTGCACACAGTATTTAGCTGTTACATGATATTTTTATTTTCCCTTGGCGTTGGATATATATATATATATATATATATATATATATATATATATATATATATATATATATATATATATTAGTAAAATTCTTAAGATTAAAGTAGGTCTTACGTTTTTTTTTAAATTACTGTATATTTTACAGCGGTCATTGCGTGTGATGATCAAAGGTGAAAAAATACTGTAATTTCACAGAAGTCTGCTAAAATTAAATTATTATTTTATTAGCCTAATCAGTGGCATTATTCGGTATCTGAAAATATATTATAATGACTTTATTTTAAGGCCTTATTCAAAAGTATTATAATCATAATTATTTAATAAAAGTACTGCCTCAGAATGGTTATGATAATCTACACACGATACGTTCACAGTATTCAGTACGTGCCTGCTATACAATTATGTAATCATTAACGTAACATCATTGCCATATACAAATAATTATATACGAGATCGAAGAAATAATCATAAATACAAAAAATAATATAATAATCATAAAGCATTACGAAAGATAATCAGAGCCATTCAAAAGGTAAGCATTGTGCCCTAGAAAATATAATCGCAAATACAAAATAATGATTACAAAGCAATGCAGAAAATGATCTCAAAGCATTACACAAGAAAAACTTGCCATCATTTTGTTTTTACATATACGTAAATCTAATTATACAATAATCTGCTTGAAGTCTGTGATACCTAGTATATACATGAATAAGCCCCCTTTGCACGTAATGTGTATCAAGGGACCATCTGTGGCGGTAAGGCAAGGCTTTAGTCGTATTGCTGGTGTGTTTATAGCGATATGTGTGTGTGTGTGTGAATAATGAGATGTGTTTGGAGGCTTTAGCATTGAGAAGGTCAATCGTGTCCCATCACAACAATGCTCGAACGCCTGTATACGACACGTGTCGATCCAGTGCACAATATCTAGATTTCCCAACACAAGAACCAGTGATATAGCTCATTATTCTCGTCTGACGCTGGAGGCGAAACATAATTCGAATGCAGTTTCGTTTGACCTCGGAAAACATGATAAATTATTTTTTTTTACTGTATTATTATCGTTGTTAAAAACATTTTAATTTTGCTAAGTTCTCACTCATCATGTATTTGCTTTTATTATAAAACATGATGAACAAATATGTTGTACAGCTTAAGTGTTTTGTAAGCTTTGACGATAAAACTTTATTTTAACGAATTAGGCTACCCATTATTAAGCAATTAAAATGCAAGGGCAAAGTAGCCTAATACACACCAAACAGATTTATTTGGCAATTAAAAGCGCAGGAATTTCAGAATTATTGTGCTCTGAAACACAATAATTCTATTGGCTGTGGTATTCCATAAGAAAAATATTAGAGTCTTTCGGTGTTCAAGTTAAGGATACCAAATAACAGCTTAAGTTTCCATAATTAATTGTTTTCTGCGGTTTTCGGCTCGTATCTTGAGAATGCATTTTCTCATCGCCAAGGGAGCTCTACAATAGGTCATACAAATAGGCAAAAAAAAAAAACACTGGTGTATTTAGGTGGATAGTGAGCCGTCGCCACGTAATGTTTATGCAGGTTAGGCCCTAATAACTGCAACAATCTGAACACACAAAGGTCAATATCAGAGGATGGTCTTTATAGTCGTGGTGTCACTATAGTCGTGACAAAATTGTTAAACTAAATGTATTTAATAAATTAAATATATTTAGGGTTGTCTCTTGCTTGGTTCTTGAGCTCTTGCTAAAACACTTTGTATATATTCACCTTAAAGTAATATTATAGCCTACACATTTTCTTTTTTTTATTTGCTCTTACCTATTTCTTTTTATTTTAAGGTTTTTTAAAATTTTGCATTGGGCTTTTATTGAGTCAGTAGGCCGCTCTAAAATGGGTTAAAATAATAATAATAATTAGTCTAATTTGACAGTGCAAGGCAATACCTATTGCCTTGTAAAATTTATGTATATATGATTTATATTGTATTTTATAAGCTAAAAAAAAAATAAAAAATTGACAGTGCAGGCCCTGAAGTGTTATTGTTGGAGCAAGAATTCTGAGATTTTGGACATATGAACAGCGTAATGAAATTGCTGTATATCTTGGGTTTGTTTCTAACAAGCGATATGTAAATTATATATATATATATATATATATATATATATATATATATATATATATATATATATATATATATATATATATGCTGAAAAACCACAAAGAAATGGAGAAGAGAGATGTTCATCTCTCTTCTCCATTTCTTTGTGGTTTTTCAGCATACAAATGATCAGTGTTTAGTGATCGTCAATTGCATATATATATATATATATATATATATATATATATATATATATATATATATATATATATATATATATAAATGTGTTTTAGGCAGTAGCTTAGCTTAGCCGATCTTGAAATTTTGCTGATGCAAAATTTTTAAGAAGGATTAGGATAGAGGAATTGTCCAGTTTGCTTGGACAAACTGAAGGAAAGGTCCAATAAATGACTACTTTAGTTTAACTAGAGTATAAAGTAATGAAAATAATAATGTAATTGGGTGGATATCATACTGATCTTGTTTCTTTAAGCCCACGTTAAAAATATATCAGCAGCAGCATATGCTAGGTTGGCTTACGTAATTACTGCATTTAGAAATTTGTGTGAGGAATCATTCAGAAGTTTTGCATATCAGATATATTAGACCAAGCCTGGAGTATACGGCTCCAGCGCGGAGTATCGCTATTGCGAATACGTCGTAAATGTGCACAAATTACCTTTAATATAAATAAAGATATACTTTTGCAATTGTCGTGAAGCTCGTAAATGGGTCGCCGAGTCCGTCTGCTGAACTGGCTTAATCCGGTGCGGCTACATTGTTTGGAGCGAGGAATATATCAGTCGGCCTGGTCGACGATCGGGCCGCGGGGACGCTAAGCCCCGGAAGCACCTCAAGGCACCTCAGGGGAGGACAGGGCCGCGTTCTCGCGTGGTATGTGTTATTGATTGCGTTCGGCTACGTGATTGGTAGATGCTCACAGAAGTGACGGTTAACTACAAGATAGGAGCGGCCGGTTGCTGGGAATATCGTAGAGACAGCATGCTAAACTAACTCCATAGAAGAGAACGGCTTTTGGTAATATGCAGGCTGCTTGCTGACTACATGATTAGGAAGGCTGGCACCTGATGGTGTAAAGGCTGCATGGTGACAGGGTAGGATAGAAGTGGTGATAAATTACAGATGTGATTAATGGTGAGGATGCGCGCCTAGCTTGATACTCTTTGAATATCTCAGAAAGTAACAAGAAAACTCGAGTTCAGGTTAAGGACCTCGGAGGGTTGGGCCATAATAGTCAAGATATTCAGATGATCATAATCATGTCTTGGAGATGAGGCTGTTGATCTTACACAGAACAACTTGGCTAGTAATTAAAGGAATATTGATGCCACTGTCGACGATCGGCAAGATATTAGCTGTGATATAAGCGTAATGTTACAGGAATACAGGCCCATTGTCCGCTTCGCTTTTGAAATTTCGGCCATAAGGTGCGGCGTTATTTGAATAATGCAAATAACCTGTGTATCAGGATAAACAATAAATGAGCCTTAATATTTCTTAGACGTGGCGAAAACTAACATTCAAACGGTACTTTTTAGTCTGTTGCATCGCTTGCAGTCATAATTTTTCGGCTCATTACTGGGAATAGACCTCAACCTAATTAAACCTAACTTAGCCAAACATACTGTGCAACAATTCCATGAAACGAATGTCTGAAATTAAGCAGACGAGGAGTCACAATAACGTGGCTGAAATATGTTGACCAAACCACACTACGTTTCGACCTCTGAAAGTAATGTTGGCCGCTGCTCCCAACGATCGGTGGCAGCAGGCACTCGGTTAAATATACTAGTATTAAATTTGGTTTATTATTAGTGAACTGCTGGAATTTAAAACACATTTATAATCGTCAGGATTGAAATAATGCCGTCATCAGTGACAATGAGACGTTATAATTGTTGATGTACCTCTGCTAAATTAGGCCACGTGTAATATTCTCATCGGTAATGGTTACGCCATGAAGATGCATTGCGAGCAATTTATATATTACGGCACCATCAACAAAAAAAACCAGGGAATGATTACCAATAAAACTGGGCCCCGCCAGAGGCCCCACGAGCATCACAGGTGATGGGATTAGGCTGTGTCGGAACCCCCCTGCCAACATCATACGTCAGTCAGAAACCTTCAGTGAAGTTTACCTCCAACATAACGGTTATCTTGCCATCAGATTCAGTGTTTTATTACTCTGTTAGTCAGAATTGGTCATTCAGAAGCCACGGTTTAGATTAGAGGCGTTGCTGGTAGAACGAAATGAGATGAGAAATGAGGCGTTGCTGGTAGAAGGAAATGAAATGAAATGAGAAATGAGGCGTTGCTGGTAGAACGAAATGAAATGAGAAATGAGGTGTTGCTCGTAGAAAGCATAATCTGCTCATTTCTATATATCGTTGCAAATTGCGTTTATAAATATCACATGAGAATGGCTGCACATCACTCATATCCGGAAACCAACAAAATCATCCAAATTCATCCAAATAATTATCCACCCAAAAACATATATGCGGTTTTCAATATTTATGTTCTTTCAAAGGTTATTGCCACCGGTTCTGTTCTTGATTGTGATATCATGAAATGTGTTGGTCTGAGTTCATATGAATGTATTTGTACTGCTCTGCACTGGTTTTAGTAAAAGAATATCGAGGCAAAGCTTAATGTTCAATGATAATATGCTTTTACATTAATGTTATAAGAAGAGTTTAATTAGCTGGTTAGTTGTGTGGAAATACGTATTGTTCTATATTTGAAGTTTGAGTAATTATAATTAATCGTATATTTTGTTAATAGGGCCTCGGTTTAATTTGTGTAGAATGCATTGTTTAATATTGTAAAATATCTAGCGTAAGTTTGTTTTTATTAATAGTGAATTTATTGTACAGCCATCAACAACCTGGTGTATCCATTAATCATCGTAGGTAATTATTGACTCCATATCATACTCGACACGTGATCATCAATCACCTTTCAAACAACCATTTTCAACGACCAGTCAGTAACCGCTCTCACAGTCAACAGCCTAGCCTAATCGTGACCCCCACCAGTCAGTCATCAACTCTTCATAATCACAACCACTGTTGCAGTAATCAGCCCATCACAAAGGGTTATCATAAACACTGCTGGAATCATCAGTCAGCAATCGGTAATCGCTGTCACAACTCATCATGGCACCACAATCATTAACTCTCGGTCACCAATCAACAACTCGCCACAATCACTACTGTCACACGTCAGTTACCCACCACAATCTTCAAGTAGTTGTCTAGTCAGTCTTTCTGTCAAGTCACACGATGGCTGTCAAGACAGAAACATCTCAGTCAGCCACTCAAGGCCTTAGAGACATAATACCGACACAGTGCCTTTACTAATCTAGGTTTCGGGTGATCCCCAACTTCCGAACAATGCCTTGAGCTATGTCAAGGATTCAAGTATGTTTATTGAGACAAGAAAGAAATACATCTCAGAGGGATAAAGTAGCTTAGGCTATTTCTCCCCCCCCCCCATGTCAAGGGTTCTTAAGCTGTGAGTCGGGATGTGTGAGAGAGAGAGAGAGATTGAGATTGAGTGAGATTGGGAATTTTATCAGTGAATTTCACACCCTAGGCCCACAGCTATGCAGGACGACAAGAGCTCTTGTTTAATCACAGTATTTTTCGTTCTGACACAGTGCGTTCGTTCTAAGCGCCATGCGTTCGTTCCTACACACTGATTTCGTTTCAACAAACACACTGTGCGTTTGTTTAAGTATACAGCTCTTTCGTTCATGCACAAACAACTAAGGTCCGTCCAGACACGGTACTTTCGTATTTACTTGAAATATTTCTTAAGCCGCGCCGTACTTAAGCCAACCAGCCGGGCTGTGGTGAGTATGTGGGCCTGCGGGCCGCTCCAAGCAACAACAGCCTGGTGGACCAAACTCTCACAAGTCAAGCCTGGCCTCGGGCCGGGCTTGGGGAGTAGAAGAACTCCCAGAACCCTATCAATTAGATTTCAAGCAGGTATCAAGCTATACAGTACCACCGTCAGCTATACAATACCACCGTCAGCTATACAATACCTCCGTCAGCTATACAGTACCACCGTCAGCTATACAATACCTCCGTCAGCTATACAGTACCACCGTCGGCTATACAATACCACCGTCAGCTATACAATACCACCGTCAACTATACAATACCACCGTCAACTATACAATACCACCGTCAGCTATACAATACCACCGTCAGCTATACAATACCACCGTCAGCTATACAGTACCACCGTCAGCTATACAGTACCACCGTCAACTATACAATACCACCGTCAGCTATACAATACCACCGTCAGCTATACAATACCACTGTCAACAATACAATACCACCGTCAACTATACAATACCACCGTCAGCTATACAATACCACCGTCAACTATACAATACCACCGTCATCTATACAATACCACCGTCAACTATACAATACCACCGTCAACTATACAATACCAACGTCAACTATACAATACCACCGTCAACTATACAATACCACCGTCAACTATACAATACCACCGTCAACTATACAATACCACCGTCAATTATACAATACCACCGTCAACTATACAATACCACCGTCAACTATACAATACCACCATCATCTATACAGTACCACCGTCAGCGATACAATACCACCGTCAACTATACAATACCACCGTCAGCGATACAATACCACCGTCAACTATACAATACCACCGTCAACTATACAATACCACCGTCATCTATACAATACCACCGTCTACTATACAATACCACCGTCAGCGATACAATACCACCGTCAACTATACAATACCACCGTCAACTATACAATACCACCGTCAACTATACAATACCACCGTCAACTATACAATACCACCGTCAACTATACTATACCACCGTCAACTATACAATACCACCGTCATCTATACAGTACCACCGTCAACTATACAATACCACAGTCAACTATACAATACCACCGTCAACTATACAATACCACCGTCATCTATACAGTACCACCGTCAGCGATACAATACCACCGTCAACTATACAATACCACCGTCAGCGATACAATACCACCGTCAACTATACAATACCACCGTCAACTATACAATACCACCGTCATCTATACAATGCCACCGTCAACTATACAATACCACCGTCAGCGATACAATACCATCGTCAACTATACAATACCACCGTCAGCTATACAATACCACCGTCAACTATACAATACCACCGTCAACTATACAATACCACCGTCATCTATACAATACCACCGTCAACTATACAATACCACCGTCAACTATACAATACCACCGTCAGCGCTACAATACCACCGTCAACTATACAATACCACCGTCAACTATACAATACTACCGTCAGCGCTACAATACCACCGTCAACTATACAATACCACCGTCAACTATACAATACTACCGTCAACTATACAATACCACCGTCAACTATACAATATCACCGTCAACTATACAATACCACCGTCAACATTTTGGTGGCGGGCGTTATGCGTGTCACCAAAATGCAGTTACGTCATTTTTGACCAATAAAACACCTCGGTGATGTATCGGTCAACTTTGTCTCCTGTCTCGCCCAGCCCACGGGAAAAGGGTTGTTTTCCAGCTCAAAATTAATGTCACCATAACTTTGAAAACAATCGTGCTACACACACACTAACCTGCTCTTCTATCCACACCTGTCTCCCCCTTTTCCCTATCCTCTTCTTTAATTTGGACCCCCGTTCAACCTTCATCGTATCCTCTACCTCTCCTTTATCTCCCCTCCCCCTGAACAAGATACACAACCCTGCTTGCAGCTTCGATAATCCTAGTCTCTTGCTCATATCCTTCGTTCATCCCACCAACAGTATCCCCAATCACCCTCTCCCCAAACTCACAGGAGAATATTCGGGCTAAAAACGTCAGTTCAAAGAGACAGGGAGAAGGAGCTTGGGGGGGGGGGTTATGTATATAACATTATGTATATAATGTTTATTATATATGTTTATGCATATAACATAAACCTTGTCTCTGAGAAGTTTGCAGCATACGCCAAACTGACAAAAATTAGAAAAGTCTTAAAAGTAAAGACTCAAGAGGCCCTCAGAATTATATGTTTACACATCCCATGTAAGACTAATTTTTTAGACTGCAACACTGGCAAGGATTCCACACCTGAAAATACATGAAAAGGAAAATACAAAATAGGATTACGAGACTATACTTGTCCCCAGAGATAAGGATACTTGCATACAGTATTTAGCTGAGAGCTTAAAATTCCACAAATTGGAGCAAAGGTGAATTAGGTTGGGGGGGATTTACAAGGCAAACAAATTATTTTCGTCTTTATTGACAAAATTAACAACATTTTCCTAATTAGAGTCATTCAATTAAGTCTTATTGCAGGAAAGATGCTGCATATATATTCACTTTCTCACAGGACAGTGAGGATGCTGCTCATATTCACCATCACCAAGGTCTAAAGTGAAGATTTCAACACTTACATATATTTCATTCGGTTACAGTATACATCAGATATATTTTAATGTACGTATTACTACAAGGCACTTCCCTTTCACCGACGCACAGGAGAGGGGACGGGCGAATAATAATTAATAATAACAATAAACAATAATAAACAATAATTTGTTTGAACACAACTTGCTTTAATTGTTAGGAGTAGATAATCTTGAAGATAAGAAACATTAGGACCAAAGGATACGCGTGGAAGATGGAGAAAGAGAAACGTGAAAGGCTTCAGGGGAAACTTTTGTAAATGTAAGAGTCGTAAGTGAATGGAACGGGCTACAAGAGGCGGTCGGCTGAGGCAAATTCAATGGGCTTGAAAATAGGATAAGAAAGGGTGATGAAAATCCATGCATTAACCGATCCGGTGATGACAAGGCGGGACCAGGGAACCACACCTTTGGTGTTAATCCATGATTATTCATGCCAAAAGTGTAACTCAATCACTCTCTCACTCTCATACACACACACTCACTCACTCACTCACTCACTCACTCACTCACTCACTCACTCACTCACTCACTCACTCACACACACTCACACACACACACACACACACACACACACACACACACACACACACACACACACACACACACACACACACACACGGTACATAGATCATTCAGTGACTCTCCTTGTCAACTATCATGGAAGGGCCATATGTTGCTTTTGGTAGAAATAGCTTCCGAGATCGTGTCGTAATGGTATATACGATGTTCGCTATATACATTAACAGATGAATTGTCATCATGGTTGTATTATAATTATGACGTCCTTGAAGCTACCTGTCATACTATTATTAATCGAAGAGTGTATTATTCAGTTTTAATTAAGAAACAAATGAACTATAATAAGCATTTTAAGGATAAAGTGTAGGACATCACGGCTCCTTGTGGGACGTCATGACTCCCTGTAGACGTCACGTCGCTCTGTGGGACGTCACGGCCCCCTTGTATGACGCCACGACGCCCTGTGGGTCGTCACAAGCCTCTGTGGGACATCGCGACCCACAAGAGTTGACCCATTGAAATAGCGAAAGTTCTTTTTCTAATCACACATCTGTACTTGATAGACTGCTGGAGATGCTCGTCTGGTCGTGCAAGGATGCTCTCTCTGTATGCCCCTAGAGTGTTCCCAGCCCCGCTCATCAGCGCCACCTGGCTCGGTTAAATGAAACATGGCGGAAAATGTACCTAGACTTTAACAACCCATTTTTTCGTGTCGTCCGTTTTCTGTTACTGAATAGTCTCCATCCAGCCCGTTCTCTTGAATTGCCACTCCGTTAAAAATGCAACCGTTTTGCTTAACCGGAAACGTGTTGCATTTTTACATGCCACCCAACCCAGTGTTGTGATGTTGTCGATAGCGGTAAAAATTCCGTCTGCAGGTTGCAGAACAGGTTGCATTACCTGTTTTATATTTTGTTTTATTGTTGTAATCGTTGCTATAATCCAGTATGCTGTTGGTTCCCAGTATGCCTGTCTGTCCTTTCCTCTTCTATATACCTTGGTTGTACTTAAACCATTCTTCTCTAACGTGTGTGTGTGTGTGTTGTGTCTGACGGTTGTATTTTCTACAACTGAACTTGGTTGTACTTGGTATCACTGTATGCCTCTTTCTCGCTCTGGCTACTATTATCACTGTTTGTATAACAAGTTCTACGCACTCGACACACTCGTGTTGTACGCACTCGACACACTCGTGTTGTACGCACTCGACACACTCGTGTTGTACACACTCGACACACTAGTGTTGTACGCACTCGACACACTCTTGTTGTACGCACTCGACACACTCGTGTTGTACACACTCGACACACTCGTGTTGTACGCACTCGACACACTCGTGGTGTATGCACTCGACACACTCGTGTTGTACGCACTCGACACACTCGTGTTGTACGCACTCGACACACTCGTGGTGTATGCACTCGACACACTCGTGTTGTACACACTCGACACACTTGTGTTGTACGCACTCGACACACTCGTGTTGTACACACTCGACACACTCGTGTTGTACGCACTCGACACACTTGTGTTGTACGCACTCGACACACTCGTGTTGTACGCACTCGACACACTCGTGTTGTACGCACTCGACACACTCGTGGTGTACGCACTCGACACACTCGTGTTGTACACACTCGACACACTTGTGTTGTACGCACTCGACACACTCGTGTTGTACACACTCGACACACTCGTGTTGTACGCACTCGACACACTTGTGTTGTACGCACTCGACACACTCGTGTTGTACACACTCGACACACTTGTGTTGTACGCACTTGACACGCTCGTGTTGTACGCACTCGACACACTGGCGTTATACACACTCAACACACTCGCGTTATACGCACTCGACACACTCGTGTTCTCCACACATGCTCTGTGCATATTATACGCATCTCGTTTTCTTTGCATAATGCTCATTTAATTATTTTATTTTTTTTGGCTGCATCTTTCATAATTGTTCACTGCGTCTCGCATCCTCCGCCAAACTATAGTCAATACTGCCAGAATGAACACATCTGAACAGCCTAAAAAGCTGGAAAAAGATCCTGGCACAATGTCCATTCTTGCGCGCGCGCGCGTGTGGGTTTATCATCCTGTTGAATAGTACATTGCGTTTTTACTTATAAATCCCCGTAAGACCAAAAAGTGACGTACTAAGCATAGTGACTCGCAAAATTGAGATGATGTCCCGTTTTCTATCATAAATCCTATCTGAAAAGTGGGTTACCAGAACTTAATTTAAAAGTTCTTTAAAACCAAGTTTACTCCTTTAAATGACAAGAAAACGAGTAGATCTACTGTGGTTTTTAGACCGACGTAAATATCTAACATTCAGAAAGATTTTTTTTGGAGTGTAAACTGTTTACGTTTGGGACAACCAGACACACTTTGGGAGTTAGTGTTCGTTTCGCATGAACAATCGTATCAGAATTGAACCAAAAAATATTAATTATGCCTGGAAAATACATTATCAAATCAAAGCTTTGTTCATAAGTGACTATATATATATTTGGGTAAGATTACATTAAATATCAGTATATTCTTTATGAATCACAATAACAGCATAATTTGAGGATGTTATCATTAAATACTCTGCAGTTTGGATTTAGATGTTATATTTGTCGGTGATTTATATAAAATTCGTCTAGTTCTGGTTAGAGAGAGAGAGAATTATCAGGGGGAAAGCGCCAAGTCATTACAGCTGTATAGCACTTGGAATGGGTAAGGATAGAATTTGGGATGGGACGGCGGGAAGGAATGGTACCCAACCACTTGGACGGTCGGGGATTGAACGCTGACCTGCATGAAGCGAGATCGTCGCTCTTCCGTTCAGCCCAAGTGGTTGATTAGTTCTGGCTGGAGTGAACAGGTGTTACAAACCATTGAAAAAACATTAACACTTACAGTTTGAGCTGTAAGTTTAATATTGGCAAAGCATACAGCGTACAATTTGGATAAGGCAGTTTGATAGGCAGCTAATATACACTAATTATTCTATGAAGTTTTAGAATTTTGCAAACCATTTTACATCAATAAAATTTAGAAGTTGGCTTATATCAAAATTATTCTAAACACAGCTCGAATGACATAGATCTGATTTCAGTAGGATCTAATATGTTTGTCAACAAGCCTTTTCTTTGAGTCATTTGTTCCTGAATCATATATATATGATTGAGTAAATATATATATATATATATATATATATATATATATATATATATATATATATATATATATATATATATATATGTATATATATATGTATATATATATATATATATATATATATATATATATATATATATATATATATATATATATATATAGAGACCAAACCAAACACTAGAAAGTGAAGGGACGACGACGACGTTTCGGTCCGTCCTGGACCATTCTCAAGTCAATCGACTTGAGAATGGTCCAAGACGGACCGAAACGTCGTCGTCCCTTCACTTTCTAGTGTGTGGTTTGGTCAACATATTTCAGCCACGTTATAGTGACTCATCGCCTGCATATATATGGAAATGCGTCAATGGCCGGTGATAAGTGATTGCCTTAGGAAACAGCTTTGTGTTGGATAGATGGTGGGGGGGGGGGGGGGAGGGAAGTGATTCCCTGCATAGTCTAAAGGACGTCATTAGTTTTTTGAATGATTGGAAGTGTAGATGTGGACATCCAAACCCAGAAGGAGAACCAACCACAGTATTACCAGTATTGTAGTGAGTGCGAGGATATGGACTCCCAAGACACACACTACATTACACACAGTCGATTAAGGCAGCGTCTGGGATCCTCTCTGATGTGGGTTCGAACCCTTATCCCTTGTGGATTTGTTCATTGGACTCCCAAGATATGTTTTGTACATTTCCACCATTCACATCTCAACTTACTAAGGTCGACATTCCGTAGGACCCATAGTTCACACCCTATGCAAACTAGCTTGCCAGTAAATAAATTTATTCAATAAAAGACTAAAGGTTTAATAAAAATATAAAGGTTTATTTGTGGACTAATGTTTGTTCCTGACTATAGCAATCGGCTTGTTTACAATAAGATGAAGATAGGAAACCTGTTCATTTTGGGATTATGTTAAAAGTTAGACTGTGTGGGATAGCAAGACTGTGTGGGATAGCAAGACTGTGGGATAGCAAGACTGTGTGGGATAGCAAGACTGTGGGATAGCAAGACTGTGTGGGATAGCAAGACTGTGTGGGATAGCAAGACTGTGTGGGATAGCAAGACTGTGTGGGATAGCAAGACTGTGGGATAGCAAGACTGTGTGGGATAGCAAGACTGTGGTATAGCAAGACTGTGTGTGATAGCAAGACTGTGGGATAGCAAGACAGTGTGGGATAGCAAGACTGTGTGGTATAGCAAGACTGTGTGGGATAGCGAGACTGTGTTGGATAGCAAGACTGTGTGGTATAGCAAGACTGTGTGGGATAGCGAGACTGTGTTGGATAGCAAGACGGCGTGGGATAACAAGTATCAAAGAAGGCACCAAACCGTTAAGGGTATGTAGCACTGTGGGATAGCGAGTCTGAGTGGTAAGAACCCCACAAACAAAGAATATGCCAAAGTAACAAATCGTAGACCTGGCAGTGAACTCTGCCCAGTGGAGCAAATTGTGAATGAAAGCCAACTTCCTTAATGTTTATCTTGCAAGGTCGCTCGGTCCGGAGGCTCAGTTTCCTTGTGCTGTGGGCAGAATGTATTACTCCAAGGTCCTTGAAGGCAGCAGATCAGTAGGTTGAGTTAAAATTAATGCTCATAACATTATGAACCGATACAAGGTAGTAGCTCATTGTTGATTTAGCGTATGGTATCGGATAGTATACGGTGATAGTTCCTCCTTCCATACCTCTTGGTATAGTAAAATATTTGGTATAGTTAGGTGTACTAGAGTCATTAGTCTCAGGAGAATGTTGGAGTAGCAGCCGGTAGCAGGTACTCTTGCCAGTGGCCCTGGAGCGGGCGTACCAGACAGAAGGTAGACAAGATAATCCCTAGAGGGAGGGAGGGAAGGGGGGGGGGAGAGAGAGGAGGGTGAGCCCCCTCCAGAGGGGAGGGGGTGAGATAGGAGGGGTGAGCCCCACCACCAGATTTCTTGTGTGTAAGAGTTACCTTTATAATATATCTAGTTGGAAAGAGAAGCAAGGCTGAGTGAGGTCATGAAAAGTATCTATGAGCTATTATGTGGTGGCAGGTATGACAACATACTCGGCTCCAATATTGGTATGACAGCAATATTCGACTCCCTCCCCCACAACATGCTTTTTGTAGGTCAAAAAAAAGCAAACCTCCCATATATAGTTGCTAATACCATTAGTAGTGTACATAACCTCATATAACCTGAACCCCGTCAACCTTGGCGCCTCTTTCTCCCTCCCTTACCCAGTTCGCGCGGGCGACACGACACCCCTTTAAGGCGCGACCCGTTGATTGATTAGGCCTACCTACTGTCAGCCGAGGGCACCGCACGCGCCTGGAATACCATCTTTCTGCCAACCTCCTCGCTCGCTAATTCATATTCCAGCACATATTACTACGGCTAGGTGGTGGGGTGGTGGATAGAGGGGTAAGGGGGGCCGGGGAGGGGTGGGGGACGACAGTGGCGGCCAGCAGAATGAATGGGGAGTGTGGGGGAGGGAGGCGCGCGCGCGGTGTGTGTGTGTATGTGTGCGTGTGCGCGTGTGCGTGTGCGTGTGCGTGTGCGTGTGCGTGTGTGTGTGTGTGTGTGTGTGTGTGTGTGTGTGTGTGTGTGTGTGCGCGTGTGTGTGTGTGTGTGTGTGTGTGTCTTGCATCTTGGTTGTGTGAGGTGCTCACCCAACAACGTCTGGCTGGCCGGCCGCGGCGACTGTCTCTGGTGT